>VDFB02271358.1:1052417106-1053017106 GCA_007258455.2 Sequoia sempervirens | reverse complement strand
CTATTTTTTTAAGGTTCTCCAAACTACATTGTGTCAAATATTTTTGCATTGTTATCGTATTTGATATGATACTAATTTGGTTGTATTATATCTACATATTTTATTTGTTCATTTTTGTCTTCTACCATGAGTTGTATCCATGTTGAGGCTAGAAAAGGTGTATGCACAAGCAACCATGATTTTCTAGTGTCAGTCACAAGATTTATGATTATTCCATTGAAGAAACAAAATCTCTATTTTTTTTTTGTCATGATCATATCTTGTTCAATCAAGTTTCATGCAAGAGAACAAGGATGTGTCATTCATTGTGGTTATGGTTATTTAGCATGCAATAATCTACTTTGTAGCATCTTTTGCATGTTATATGGTCTCTCTTGCTTAGTTCTGTTCATTGTAATTTGTGATTATTCAAGCACACTAAGCACTAAAACTCAGTAGTTGTACTTTTCTACCATTCATTATTGTTGTAATTTTGGACATATAATTGTCTAATACCGGCTTCATATAATCTTTATTGCCTTAAGGTCTGAGCTATTGCTAGATTCTCTAGTCCGACTTGTAGAACAAAGAACACGGTTGTGGCAAGAGGTTTAACAAGCTTTGTTGCAGGTGTATATATTTACACAATGCGGACAATTGGGGGCACTGATGAATTATGGGTTGCTATTGACACTTTTGAAAAGTAGGAGAAGCAGAAAGATTCTTTAGGTACTATTGTAAAATCAACACAAACCTGGAAATGTATTTCCAAACATTTGATGTAATCTCAATCTTGATTGCTTGTCAAGTGAGATTGTTATTGCTATGGTTAACCAAATTATGATAAAAAAGAGATGGTGTATATTTTTAAAATATATTACTTGGGATTTTTTTTTCTTATTTTGGAGAGATAGAAAAAGTCTTTGCATATTGTTTTAGAATCAATATAAACTTGAATATATTTCCAAACATTTGATATGTACTTGGCATCTTGTTACAAGAGATCCAAATATGGTTATTGATTTATTAACATAGTCAAATAAATGAACAACCAAATCTTTTTTCTAAGCTCATTTCATACATTTATAAGGAATCATAGACTGCAAAATCTTCAAAATATTTCTCTATTGGTGTAACCCTTGCATCCTCTTCTACTGCAAGTGCTAGTATACTTACATGCAATCTAGCTTCCATAGTCTCTAGTATAGGATCTTGATTAACAACCATATTTGACTAAGGCTGAGAATTCCACCATTAGAAGTATTGACATAAGGGTCCCATATGTTGAAGAAGGCTTGGGCTTTTTAGATTTCATTGGCTTCACTTGAAGCAAACACCCACTTCACAATAAAAATCCAAATATAAAAAGAAAATCTGAAAACAATTGTGTTTAGCTGGGCATATGCCAAGGAGTATTGATAACATAAATAAAACAAGTATTGAAATACATGGATCTCATTATGTTTTATAAATTAGAAGATTGGTATTATGCATTAAACTAGAGTGCTCAAGTAATTTTATTTTAGAATCTTTCTTGTCATTGGCTTTATCAAGGATATTGCACACTACAAAGATGATTATTTCTGTTTCTCCCAGTTTTGGAGACAATTTTTCGAGGAGTGGTAAAAAGTATATAAAAATTAAGGATGATGGGATTATATTAAAATAATATTTAAATGTTAAAACGAAATAAATCATAAATATTTTAAAAGAAGTTTAAATTTTAAAGAATAAGTAAATAACAATTCATTTATTTTGAAATTTATTTAATGCATTGATAATTATATGATATAAGTATTTACTATAAATTAAATGAAGAAAGTAAGTAGACATTCATAGTATACAATAAAAATCATTATAAAAGATAATAGAAGTCAAAACATAATGGGATTCATAAACACTAAACACATTCTCAGGAACGAGGAGTGACAATTTTTCAACATAGATAAGCATCTATTTCCTCCTAAACTCAATTAGACTGTACAACATATAATTATCAACATTAGGCATAGATTGTGTCCCACGCTCAGCTTCCTTGACCAAAGTTTTTTGTCACATTTTTAACTCCTCTCACCAATAGCTTTCTAACTCTTTTTGCTAAAGCATCACTTCTTTCATCCATGGCTTTTACCTGCAACAAGATAACGTTATGTTTAGTGGACTCAACAAACTATTCATATACTCTTACTTTTTTGTGTCTTTTGTCAGACTATGTAACAAACATAATTAGGATCCTCAAATTAGTATCTTTTACTGTAATATAAAGCTCAGTATGATCAGACAAGACTTTTAATGCAAAGCAAATTAGCAATGATCAGACAAGACTTTTAATGCAAGCTAGCAATGATCAAAAGACTTTTAATGCAAAGCAAATTAGCAAAATAGGTTCAAGCCTAGCATCAAAAAAACGTAGTTTTGTTAAAAAAAACATTAACTGCATAGACATCTGGTAGCTTACCAAATGAGAAAGGAAGAAGTTTGATCATAAAAGCATAATGATGTTCTGCTTTACGGAATCTCAAGCATATCGATGATGGGATAGTGATTAAAAAATACAGCAAACATTCAACCGACTGCATACAGATTACACAAAATAATAACTCATTGAAACCTTGGAAAGTGACTCCTCTCAAGACAGGAAATAAATCTAGGTTCCCACTTGAACTAGTTGGTTTGATAATATGCATCAACATTCCAATGAATTAAAAAAAACCCAAATTGAATCTGAAAAACTCTATAAGAGTGAGTGGTCCTCCGTGCTTGCGCCTCTTTCTGATGATGTGCAATAAGCCTTTACAACCAACCATTTTAGTAACACTAAGGAAAATTGCCTATACACTGGTCTTTCTCGGAGGTTTTATAATGTAAATTACAGATAAACCAAAGGAGGAAACTGACTTGTCATAGAAACTAGAAGGAATCTTTTGGACGCATTTTCAATTGCAATAAGTGACCATAGTCGAACTTCCTCTGCTCATCCACTGTCATACACAAAACCTTTCGCCATTGTTTCACATCTTGAATTGATAATATCTAGGGTCTATTGTCACTGGTCAACGAGCCTTAGGAACTATTACTTAATCAAATCAGGGAATATTTTTTATTTTTAATATCTAACCTTTGAGCCTGTTGAATTTTGCAGAGATCATCATCGACCAAAGGAGCTGATGGACATTGACAATAAATTTGCCAATAAGAAAAGTAGAGGTGTTCACCATCTCATTCTAAGTGGCAGGTCTGAAGATGACCATGCATTTATAAAGGGAGATTAAATGTTTTAAGAACTTATACAAGAAAATAAGGACGACTTGAGCTGGAATCTGAGAAGAAACCTTAACAAACTAAGAGCTTTCTTCCAGGTAACTCCTTGTCAACAAAAGAGAAGCTAATAAAGTCTCTGATTGAGATAAAAGAATGCAATACACCTTCTTGAAGTTATCCTTGTCATCAACAGAGAAGCTAATAAAGTCTCTGATTGACAACAAAGAATGCAATACATCTTCCTGAAGTTACAAGTTGGAGTAGATCTATGAAAGCTGATTTAAAAATGACAACTACATATATGATAACAAGAGCGCATCCATGAAACATTTTTTTGCAATTTTGGTTTGTAGATCTATGAAAGCTGATTTAAAATTCACAACTACATATATGATAAGAAGAGTGCATCCATGAAACATTTTTTTCCATTTTGGTTTGTGGTTTACTTATATAAAGTAAGATGTACCTTTAGGTGAACTGATTGAATGTTATGGGGGTTGAAAATTAAGTCAGAAAATTGACCCTGTAAAATAGAGATTGAGATTTTCCAAAGATGGAGTAGAAATTTCTGCTGATATGATTTAACAAAGTACCATGCAAATTTGATATGATGTATTCCATAATATTAATGAATGCAACCCCTTGCATGGCTAGAAGTCTTGCATGTGTCAAAGTCAAAGAATTTATGAACTGTTTGAAGCATTTCAGAAATAGAATGTCAAAAATCAGGGGGATAATATGGTGAAACACTGAAATGGAAAGGATTCGCCAAGAACAAACATGATTTTTCCTTAGACAATTTGAAAGATTGAAAGAATGTGAAGAAATCCACAGGTCAAACCAGATAACTTATGAAATGTTCGAAGCATTTCAGAAAGAGATTTTGAGAGTAGGAATATATTTGACCCTCTAATGTAAAATTTCCATACCTGATCTTGCAAGCTTGATTTTATTTACAGTTAATTTCCATTTTGTTTATTGTGCACAGTCAATATGTGTTTACATATTGAAAAATTTTATATTCACCGTTTTATGAACATTAAAATTTTTATATTCACCATTTTATGAACATAAGAACAATTACTTTATATGCATATTTCTATGTTAAATTTTAGCAAATTAATTTTCCAAAAAAACTAGTTACATATTGTTTAGGAAACAATAAAACTTCTTATATTATTTATCTTGGTTGAAATTCTTCCAATCATGCATGTAAAACTCAACAACCTACAGATGTTAACGAAATCTCCAGTAGCAACATACCCATCAATAAATTGGAATGGATTGCCTAATGATAGCATTAGGCATTTTGCAAATGTTGTTTCAGTTAGTTGCAGAGATGTACTACAACAAGCAAAGACAACATGTTCAGTTGTACAAAATGTGCAAGATTATGATTCATATTACGTATAGAATGGAACAAAAAGACCCTCTTTATTAATCACCCCCATGGGTTCTCTTGACTGATGGGGAGAGAAAAGCGCGACTCATCACTATTTTGTAAGGTTTAAATTAAAATATAACTAGCACTTGCACTGAAAGAAGGTACAATGGTTACGTCAATTGTAGTTTATATAGAATATCTTAAGTTTGATAGGAGATTTGTAGTTGAATCTATAAGTACTTTATTAAAACATTGATAAAATATCAAAAGTGTGTACTAATCATTAATAATATTTTATAAGCCTTGATACAATATTAGATGGTGTGTTTTGACATGAACTATTGTAACAATCTTGCATGTCATGCCCATTGACATATTCAACATTGACATTTTCTTGAATGTACACAATCACAAGAACTAATACAAATAAACCACTGCATAAACCAAAATACCACCAATTGAAAAACAAGCTCTTACACCTCCTTTGTGTTGGGTCGTTCTCATCAAATTGATGAGCACCAAATGCTTGTAAACAAAGTTTGTGTCCTCCTTGACTCAAAGAAACCAAGCATAGTGGAATGAAAAAAAAAACACTTGAAAAGCTTCAAATCGGGCAGGATTATGATGTGTAGCCAAATGGGGGTGTGGGGGTGTTGTTCCTTATAGGGAGGGACCTATTGATTATTGGTAAGGAATGAGACAAGGCCAGGCAAAAAGGAGGGCAATGATTTTGGCAGTTAGGAACATCATAATTTCCTTTCTCAAAGATTACAACAGGGACTGAGTTTGTCCTACTCGGGAATTAGCTATACGATTTGAGATTTGGTGGATGAGAGACTATGATTTTAAAATAAAAGAAACATATCTTATTTATAAGATTTATATATTTCTAAAGCATGCTTACATTGCAGAATACTATCTTTTAACAAGCTAAAGTACAACTATTAAGAGCTTTTAGGCTTGAGCATCCTTGGATTTTTATAGCCACAAAAGTATTATACCCTGTTTTGAAAGTTGCACCTGCATTCTTTGCCTCTGATCCCTCTAAGATAATTCTTCACTCCGGAATTGTTGGACTCTGTGACTAACTCATCATGCATTCTGCAGCATGTGATTATTACTGGTTGGAGTTTTGTCCTACTGAATTTGGATTCAATTGTAAAAGTTTTGAGGGTAATCTTTGTTTAGAGTTAGACTGTATGTTCATGGTGCACACTATTTCTTAAATTATTTTATTACATTTTTGATGTTATATGTGATAATATTGTTGGTTTATTGGGTCTCTATTATGTCAAGAAGAGTACAAAATGCAAGATATTGTCCTGTTTTCTTTGTTTCTTAAGAAGTTGGATTTCTCAATCTTGTTTATTCAATTTTGTGAATGCTGGTATGAGTAACTATGGGTTTGTGCTACATATATATTTCTATATCTCGGTATGGGTTTGTGATAACATATATATTTCTATATCCTGGTTCAAGCCCAAAAGCAGCATACCAAAATGAATAGGAATATTACACTCAATCTTGTTGATGCATTGATTTGTGATGACTAAATGGACCGATTGTGTAACCAACTGGTATGCATTCTTTCATACATTTCTATTATGTCTTTTACCTTTGGGAAAATCTTGTGGAATGACACTTACAGCAATCCATTTATGATTTTTTTCTTTTATGGATTTTCTATTTTTAGAATATTCTGTACAACTGAGGCACTTATCCTTAACTTTTAAGAGTAATTCAGCAAGGTCAGGAAATTTGGCATTCACAAGCTGCTGATTCAGGACAAAGCAGTCAAGGGTTACATGGTTCTCTCCATAACTTCTCAACTAATAGGTGGGCAACATTGGGGCTAAGGGTTTAGGATTACTCCTCTATCTTTATCTTTGTTTAAAAAATATTGGTGTTGGTATGGTTTGGGACTGCTTGGGTTTAGGTTATTCTTTATTGAGATTCAAAACACTACATAGTTTGAATTTGAGATGTGTTATTCTTCGAAAAAGTTAACATGATTTGTTGAAAATTTCTCACATTTTGATTTGAATTTTTCTTGGAGTAATTTGGGGATTAGGGGTTTTTGGTTTCTTTTTGTTTGGATAATAAGCTTTCTATATGTCGTGTTATGTATGTATGATGATTGTTATTCTTGAAATACAGTTTGGATTATAGATATGATGTGGTAGGGTTCACCTTTTACTTGGATTGTTCTCTATCTTTTGGCTATTATATATTGCGTTTCTTGTTAATCCATAGATATGAGGGATTACGAATTTCTTTTGTTATGTGTGTGTCATTTGCTAGGTCTCTAATCAAAATTGTACAGTTCTCATTATTTATTGGTTTTCACCTATTTTGGACTTTTGCATGCAGCTTGCTGGTGGGAAATCTTCATAATTTTTTGTTGATTATTCTTAGAAGTGTCTTGAGCATAGTGGCTGTGGTGGGGAAAGCTGCAGAATTTCAATATTGAGACAAATAAGAAAGTCGTTTAGAAAGGCTGTGCTCTTCTGATCATTTCGTAACCTTCATAGCAGCACTTGCTATTGTTCACTATGCTTTGCTATTGTCAGAATTCTATAATGAAATAAGGCTCTTTGTTGTGAATATCATAGTAGTATAAAGGGAGTAAACATTATTTTTATCTCTTAGGGGGTTTTAAAAAAGAAATATTTGGAAAATCTTGGTGGACATCTTTTTAACCTTTTTATCATTTTAAAGCATTCATTTTTTTTTTTTAAAATTCACATTTGATATATGGGATATCCTTAAATCTGAAGGATGACCAGGTATTGTTGGGACAGAAGGGATGTGCCCACCAAGATCCCAAACAAGTCTTGGTGAAAAACTGATTAATATAAACAAAACAAAATTTTAAGAAAGAACGCATGTAGAGTTATTGACAAAAGCATTAGGTTTTAAACCAAAAAAATGTTTGCAGAGAACAGTTTATATTTTCATTAATAGAGACACAAAATATAGATCTGTGAAAGAAAGGTGAAAAAACACACCTCATGCACAAGGGATGAAGGCTTATAAATCATCATTGTTTTACCCCCCCTTAAAAAAGCAGCCACAGATCCAAATCGTTTAACCTGCTCATATGTAACCTCCATAACACCGATAGTCCCTTCTGGACAGGCCTTCTCTGAAGTATTTGCTATCACAACGTCCTTCTGCCAGTAGACCATTTCATATTAGCTTTCTAGACATCTACCAGAAACTAATTCTAAAGCTCAATCAAATCAAGATGCAATGATCTTTAATACTCAATCATTCCTTCCTCCCATTGAAAAATGAAGGATGTTGGTTGTCATACTTTAGTGTGCTTGTGTTTCTTGTCCCGGAGGGATATCTGATCTTCGTAATTTATGCAGCGTATTCTGTCTCCATTCTCATTCTGAAAATGACAACCATTTCACAAAGACATTAAAAAAATTACCCATCATAAGACTAATTGTGTTTCGCTTGGATTTTTCAAAAAAAAATGATAAAATTTTGATATTGAATCATTGAATGTGATCTGAAACGTAAATTGAAAAATATATTGTAAATTGAAAAATATATATTTTAAATAACAAGAAGCATTCACCCCAAGACTAGTGTCAAATGAAAATGAAAAACACATTAAAATTCAATCAACAGAACAAAGAAAAAGATGAATATAGAATGACCTGATACTTATGCACTGCAGGGGGGTTGACGTAATCTATATATTCTTCTATGCTCATATCTCGCAATTCATCTGATAATGTGAGAACCACCAAGGACATAAACAATACCAAACGAAATATCAAACAATATCTCTCAGAGGCCATAGCCAGAGTAAGGTATCAACAACTTTGTTACCAAACCGCAACGGCAACGGCAACCTGACGAGAAGGGATTTTTAAAGATTGTATATAAGAACCCGATTTTATATGCATATATATTTTCAATCAGATTATTATAAACTAAATTAGACCTCTGTTTACACCTCTCGCATGCTGCATGCATAAAAAATGGAAATTAATTCTTCTATTTACACCATTCCAGCCTCTATTAACGCCCCTTCCCCCTTCTTACTTTCTCGAAAACAGCCAGTTATATGTTCAGACTTCAGTGCAACCGTTCTCATGCACCACAGCCAGTTCGAAACGGCATAATTTTTTTTCAGTTTAACGGAAGTTTAAAACGTGGATGAACAATAGTTTACCTTTAAAATATGATGGTGGGATTCTCAACAAATTCTCCTCGATTCATCTTCTACATTGCATGACGTGAAGATATATATATTTTTAATTATAGAATGCTGCACTTGGAACATTCCAATGAATAAGAATTTTATTGTTTTTTTTAAGAAATAAAAAGATAATGATATATTGTTTTTTAAGGTAAAATTATATATTTTTAGCGTTTATGTGGGATTGATTTTAAAAATACAAGACAAAAATAGTTTAAATGAATTCAAGTTTGAATATCGATAAACATAAAAAAGTCATTTAGCGGCAAGAGTAACATTGATATGAGGAGGATCATGATCATCTGGTTTACCCTAAATGTCAGGGATATGTCAGGGATGAAACTATCATCAATAGACTCCCAATCAATGAGAGTACCATCTTCCTCTATAAGCTAAACACAAATAGGAAAAATAACCAGCCCCAAGTTAGGAAACTTGTTAGAATTTGGCCAACCAAGAGCACCATGCCCATGAGAAGAGGTGGAAGGATGGCGAAAAGGAACTGAGACCAATCATAGGCTTCATGACCCTTGGAGCTTTTTAATATTTACTTCTTTGATAGTTTTCTATAATGAGGTGTGTAACAAAGGAATCTAATTAAAGAGAACAATTTTGGTTGAACTAGGAGTTGACTTTCAGAAAAGAGATCACAAATCATTAGGAAATTTTCTAGAAGGAACATGTTCAATGTAGATTCATAGAATCTTGTTCCAACCAAAGAAAAATCATGTTTAAAGATAAGGCTTCTTTTATTTGCATGGATTAAAGATTTTTATATATAGGAAAGTTTCTAAAGAGAGCCCTATGTAAGGGTTATAAGTATCTAATTTGATATTTTGATTCTTGGAAAAAATGATCAAGGTTCTATTGTTAACTTGGAGAGAATTTCCTTCGTCATTTAAACCTATCAAAATATTTACAATGGTTTATGGCTATATTGGTAGCCATACAAAAGATCGTGTGACTAGAAGGATGAAGCAAGATTGAACTAACATGTGAGAAGTGAAAAGGATAAGACTTAGTGGAGATAATCATATATTGGTGTTAGTTCTAAAGTGTCTATTCTTGGGATATCCTACAAAAGGACAAGGAGTTGAAACCATTTCAGGTAGTACTTTGTGAGTTGTGAATGTGATATAATTGAACACACTAATTCTTATATTTGCATTTAAGTATGTTTTCATTCTATTTTTAAAAATAAATATTCAATATTTTTAGGGAATTTTGGGCTATCTTATGGAGAAAGATAGATAAGAGATTGAAAAGAAGCCTATATTTCATCTTAAAGTGGTGGGAAAATGGACGAGGTCAAAAGAATTGTGGTATTACTCATACAAGGGCGCAACTATCTAGATATAAGAATATCAAATTAATTCTTAATATAGTTTCCATCATTCAGAAAACAATAGAGTTATGCATTACACAAAATTCACAAAAAATATGGTGATAATGGTATTCAATCTCATTCAGAATCAAGTAAATTCATCTCAAAACTTTAAAAGTAGCAATTTAATGTTGAGCCAATAATAAATAAGGGCATGGTCATCATAATAAAAAATACACTTTTAAGGTGGTTGATAGGGTATGGATTTATTCAAGAGAAAACAAAGGATGCAAGGTAAACAAATAAACATTTGACAGTGCGATATAGACCATATATCATATTATAAAAAAATGAATTGAAGAGAAGTCTAAACTGCAACTTGATGTAGCTTCTTTGAAGATTACACATTTAGTATTCAACCATGAGAAGTTGCATACTTGTGAATTCTCATTCCATATTGTAATGCATGCCCTAAAATAGAACCCAATTTTTTTACCATCACAAAGATTACATTAAATCAAGAGATTATGTACCAACATAGTTTCAACGATCTCTCTTACAAGATATCATCACTTGGATTTAAGCTAATTACAATATATAATACATGAGAACATTTCATTTATAATTACAAGGTGAAATCTTGTATAACCTAAATCCTCTAGTTGCACCTATCTAGAGAAAAAGATAAGATGAACTCAACCATAGATAGAATCCGAGCTATCTATCCCATCCATAAGCAAGGCCTAAATTGGTTAAGAAGATAAACCACAAAAAACTAGTGATAACAAACTAATATCTCACACAATATAGTACAAAAAAATCATTCAATCAATAAAATTGATTCAAATCCAATAAGCTCCTTAATGTTCAATAGGTTCATTTGATTCATCTAGTTAATTTTTCACTAGTTATTTCCTTAATGTTCAAATGGATGGTCATTTGGACACAAATTCCACACAAAGATTTCAATTCCATCCTATAGTTCAACCCATTCTTACCATTGGGTTGCTTTACCCATCATAATATTCATCTCACTTTCCACTTTTAGCTTTAGTAACAAGTTTAGTTTCATTTTTAGATACAATATGGTGAAAGCACAATAGTGTGTCCCACTTTTTAGCTTTATTGGGACACAAAATCTATATTTTTTATCACTCAATAGATTTAATCAATTATATCAAAAAAATTGTCAAAAATTTAAAGATGATGTGAATTGGTATATACATATATATTAAAAATAATTATTTCTATCATTTTTTGACAGTTTTGATCATTTTTTAAAAAAAATAATTTATTTTTTTAGTGAGTGACATTTTACCATAATGCATAACTTTTATTACAAATAGATATTTCTAAGATTTGTCGGAATTGAATTATTTTGATTCAGGTAAGCAAGGATATCAAAAGGGCCCAAACCCTTGAACAATTAGAGGAGAAAAACAAAGGAACCACAAAAAGAAATACAACCAAAGAGGTGAATAGATCAATTCTCACAAGGAGTGAAACAAATATTGGTAAATAACAATAAAACCAATAGAACATAAATGATTTTTACTGGAGCAAAGAACTAGGACCAAGGTTTGAAAGGAACCTAAGACATTAATATAACAAAACCCCAAAGAAAAAGCAAAAAATCAATAGCAAAACAGGCCTAAAAGGACCCCAAAAATCCAACAAAAAGCAACAAAACTAAAAAAGCAAGGATGTTGAACAAGCACTCAAGGTGGTTTGAATCTAAATCTCATTAAAGGGCACTGAATAGGAGTAGGATCGAGATGGAAGGTCATGCCAATTTTTGAAGGATACATCTCAACAAAAGGACTCTCAAACATAGCTTCTAAATTTCTTTCAACCTTGTAGGATCCTCTAACCGCATCATTATGGGTCTTCTCAATGAAAATCTTAGTACTATTTGGATCCTGAGTCATAATTGTTAGATTTGGCTATGGAAATAACCACCCAAGATCTAGAGGCCAAATGGAAAGCACACAGAGATCAATATGAAATGCTCAAGATTGCAATGAAATTGAATATCTTGAAATTGATTTACAAATTAGAACCCCTTAGATATATGGCCAAGGTGAGACATGGGATTGTACAAGATCATGACAAGTGTCTTAATCCTATGACATGAGATAACTAGTTCTTGAAAAAAAAGTCAAAAATATAAGATCTAGACAAGACAACTAAGTCTTCTAGAAAGAATCCTAGGACCCAAGTAAACTTAACATGTGAATAAGTCCCCTAGTAGGAATTAGCTAGGTGCAAGACTTTTATTCACACTAACACCCCCCTCAAGTGCAACTTAGGGATTATAATATTATGTAAATAATGCAAAGATGGAATGATAGTTCCCAACTACTAGGCCATTTTAGGTACCTATGTACAAATGCAAATGAAATCTCTCACAAATGGAGAAAATGAGAAAACCCAATGGGACAAAACTCCTCCCCAAAAGAGATGAAAATAAAATAGTCCCAATGATGCGTGAGAGGGAAAAGACCCCATGCAAGGAAAAAGGACCCCCCATAAGAGAGAAGATGAAGAGAGACCATGAAACCTCCGTCAATGGTGAATCTCTTGCAATGGTAGAAGCTCAACATTGAATGTTGAAGATGACCCAATCTTGCCTAACAACATTCCTCCACTTAGGAAGAAAAAAAAAACCATGATGATATGTAGGATGCCTTCCATTCCTGAAAGGAAGATGTGGGAAGAAGAATGATATGTGATGCCTCTAAACTATGCTCAAGTGCCTCCATGTTGATATTGAAAGCTTACACACTCCAAACAAGTGTTCTAGGCCACACAGTTGAAGATGTCAAACCAAAATCTCCTAGAGATAGATGTAGAACACTTTCCAAAGATAAGTATGCCTCCTCTAAAGAAAAATAAGCCTCCTCCAAATGTTGTCCAAAAGTATCCACTCATGTCAAGCTGCAATTTGAGTGATCATGTAGAGAAGGAACAAGAGGGTCAAAGTGTTCCCTCATAACAACTGAAGAAGAATCATCTTCATTAAAGATAAGAGAAGAGAAGGTTCTATGTCTTCTAGTACTTGGTTCACCCTTTTAGTTTGTCCATCTGTTTCAGGATAATTGTCTGAAATTATATTTAACTCAATCCCAAGTGCAAAGAATAAGGTTTTCCAAAACCTAGAGGTCACACAAGCATCCCTATCTAAGACAAGTTTCCCAAGAATACCATACAATCTTAGAAACACCTCTTGAATGAATTTTTGACCTATGTTAGGAGCTCCATCAGTTAAATTCCTAGGTATAAAATGTGCTACCTTAGTAAGCTTGTCCACTACCACTAAAATGGCACTATTCTTATCCCTTGACATGGGTAATCCTTGTACAAAGTCCATACTAATGACTTTCCACTTACTTTCTAGAATATCATGTGGATACAATAAGCCTATAGGGTGATGTTGTTCAACTTTCACCCTTTGACATTCTAAGGATCTAGCCACAAATCTAGCAGCATCCCCTTTCATCCCCTTCCAAAAATATAATGGCTTCACATCGTCCAACATTTTTGTCACACCTGGATGTCCAAAGTATAGTGCTTCATGAACTTCTTTCCACACAAGATTCCTTAACTCCTCAAAGTTGGGAAGATATATTCTTCTTTTAAACCTTAACAATCCATTAGGTTCAAAGTGAAATCCCTCATACCTTGCATCTTGCAGATTGTTTGTGAGTGCTTGCTTAACTTGCTCATAGTACTCATCCTCCTTTCATTTTTGTAACACTTGTCCTTTAAAGTTGGTTTGGATTCTCACCATATAGGCGATATGTTGCCTATGAATTAAGGCATTGACAACTCGATTCTCCTTTCCCTTGATGTAGTTGATATTGAAGTAATAATCAAATATCAACTCCAACCATCTTATTTTATGTGCATTTAGATTGGTTTGGGTGAACAAATATTTCAAACTATGAAGATCGGTCTTCAACTCAAAAGGCTTTCCCAACAAATAGTGCCTCCACATTAGCAATGTGTGAACCACTGTTGCTAACTCTAAGTCATGAGATGCATAATTTTGTTCACAGGGCTTCATCTTTCTTGATTCATAAGCTATAACTTTCCCTTCTTGCATCAAGACTCCACCTAAGCCTTCACCCGACGCATCTATGATGACAGTGAAGTCACCATCAAGATCTGACACCTTCAAAATCAAAGCAGTAGTTAACTTCTCCTTGATTATATCAAATGCTACTTCGAATTTTTCCATCTACAAAATTTTTACCTTTCCTTTGTAATGAAGTAATAGGAAATTATACCCTAGAAAAAATTGCAACAAACTTCCAATAGTAGCCTGCCAAACACATAAAACTCCTGACCTCAAGTACATTCTTAAGCACTGGCCATTCTAACACTTTGGCTAGGTCAACTGAAATCCATTTAGTTGAAATCATGTGGCTCAGGGACTACACTTTCCTCTAAAAGAAGGTACACTTAGAGAGTTTCCCATATAGCTTGTGTTCTCTTAACCATTGGAGAACTATCTCCAAATGTTTGCAATTATCCTCCTCATTCTTGGAATAAATTAGGATGTCATCCAAGAAAACCAAAACAAAATTATCTAAGCAATCCCTAAACACGTTGTTCATTAGATTCATGAATGTTGTCAGAATATTTGTGAGTCTGAATGGTAGGACTATGAAATCATAATGCTTGTATTTGGTCCTAAAGGAATTCTTGAAAATGTCTTCATATTTGATCCTTACTTGGTGGTATCTTGATCATAGATCATTTTTTGAAAATTCTTGTTTTTCTTCCATTTATTAATTTAATATGTTTTATTTCAATTTAATTAGTTAAATATATTGCACCTCTTAAATAACTCATATGATTATAGAGTAAGTAATTTAATTATTTAACTCATATGATTAAATAAAAATATAATTATTGTAACATGATCATCATCTATAATTAAAACAAGTGAGTCAAATATCTATAATTTAATTGAATTTGACAACATCCATCTCAAGTAGTAAATTAAAATCATCGTACTTAATAAATATCCATCCAAAAATAATCAACCACTTTTAATATATATAAATTGACAAGTCATTATTGTTAAGATCATCATCATATATAACTAAAACAAGTGAAAGTCGAATATGCCAGTACATCAAAAACATGTCAAAATGATACATGTCCAACAATCGACATAAGTGAAAATGATACATTTACAAATGATATAAATAAAATTGGTAAATTATGTAACTCAAATTGATAGAAGTCAAGATGATACATGTTCAAATGATATAGTGAAAATGATACATGTCAATATGATACAACTCAACAATATAGTATTGTAGGCTATGAAAATGATACATATGATAGTAACCATGAAAAGAGTCATCATAACGATATATTGGCAATGATCCATGATGTAGTCTATATGATCGTGAATGTCACTAGTTACTATCACCAACTGTCTCATCATCATCACCATCGTGATCATCATCATCATCATCATCATCATTGGATCATCATCGTCGTCGTCATCATCATTGTCATCGGCCTTGATGTCTTCCATATCTGTGCCATCATCATCCTCTTCCATGTGATCTATATCGACAAAACCAATATTTTGTGGATCTATATCATGTTGAGGATCATCTTGATCTTCTAGAAGACTCATGTTCTACAAAAAAAATCCATTTAAAATAAGAAATTATTTATTTCATGCAATAATTTATTTTTTTGTTATATATCTAATATTACAACACATGAGATGAAACCATAATCATATTACATCATATCAAAGTGCACATACCATAATAAAATTTCAAAAATGTTACAACTAATACTGGCGAGTCAGGAGAAACTTCATCTTTCAAAAATAAAGCCAATTAAGTTGGTAGACTTGTGGATCAGGCCAACATTTGGTGGAAGAGGAAGAAAGATGAATGGAACTCTGGAGGCCCAGCATAATGGATTTCAATATTCAACCATGAGAGTAGAAGAGAGAGCTGATATCATGTATCAAAACATTAAGATTGCATTCTTCCAGCCAACGAAGAAGGAGATGATTACTTTGCTTCATTTTCATTTGCATATCCATATCACGACATGGGAACCAAGAAGAACAAGGATGTCCAGTTTTATGTGGAGGTAATGGATGTGGTCCAAAATTTAGGAGGGGCAAGAAGGTCAATGTATGATCTTGATGAAATTGCGGAAGAACAACAAGAGAGGGATAGGCAAAATAAAATCAATACAAAGTTTCAAGGATCTGTCAAGCAAGTAAGAGAGCTATGGGAGCAGCCTCATCTAAAATATTTTTGAACTAGAGTTTGATATACCATTTAGAGAGCTTGGTTTTCATGGAGTTCCTTTCAAAGCCTCTGCTTTTATTGTTCCTATGGTAAACTGTTTGGTAGATTTGGTGGAATTACCTTTCTTAGTAATCACTATTAGTGAGATTGAGATTGTTAACCTTGAGAGAGTAGGACTTGGGAAAAAGGAATTTGATATGGCTATTGTTTTCAAAGAATTCAAGCGAGATGTACTCCACATTGATTCCATTCCTCAATCTTCACTTGATGGCATCAAGGAATGACTGAAATCCATGGATATAAAGTATTATGAAAGAAGAATGAACTTGAATTGGCAGCCAATTTTCAAGATTATTACTGATGATCCAGATAAATTTATTGAAGATGGTGGTTGGGAATTTTTGAATATGGAAGATAGTGATTCTGATTTTGATAATTTAGAAGAGTCAGATCAAGGATTTGAACCCTTTGATGTAGAAGAGGAATCAAAATCAGATTTCATGTAGCCATCGTCAAGAGTGTTACAAGCCAATGAGATGAAGGGAATTCTTATATAAGGATAATTTTCAATGTTGTAGGTATCGGCTTTAATACCAATTACAATGGCAACATTGAAATTCCCTAGTAGTATTTATGCTAAGGAAATTTCCTTTAGATGGAAGGATTCAAAGCACATCAACCATGTGGTACAAATGATTAAATCCAAGAGACGATTTGTAGCAATGAAAGAGTCTAAAAAGGTAGAGAGAGCTACACTGGTGACTCAGGAGAAACTTCAACTTTCAAAAAAATTCCAATTAGGTTGGCAGACATGTTGATCAGGCCAACATTTGGTGGAAGAGGATGAAAGATGACTAGAACTTTGGAGGCCCACCATAATGGATTTTGGTATTCAACCATGAGATTAGAAGAGAGAGTTGATATCATGTATCAAAACATTAAGCATGCATTCTTCCAGCCAGTAGAGAAGGATATGATTACTTTGCTTCATTTTCATTTGCATAACCATATCATGGTGTGGGAACCAAGAAGACCAAGGATGTGCAATTTTATGTGGAGGTAATGGATGTGGTCCAAACCTTATGAGGGGAGATCTTGATGTCTACCAGGAGGCATAAATTCAAATGAATTAAGTTCACCTACATGTCTGCCAAAGTTTACTTCTAATTTTTATGACTGTTATTCTTGACTATTAGAGTTTACTTACAAATTTGAAATTTCTTTCTGGTCATTTTGATGAGGATGTATTCAGCCAATGTGTAAGCACCTTTTGTTTGTATCACAAGCACCTGTGCATTGCAAGAATTCTGATTATCTATGGCTTATAGCTATGTCATCTCACTTACTGGATCTTCTATTTCAATTTTTTCTATGGCCTTCTCTGTTTGAGGGAGCACCTGACAATCCTACCTCCTTTCCTTAGCTGAGAAGTGGATTTGAATTTGGAAATACTTCAATTTAAAACTATAGCTATGGTTTAAGGAGAGCTATTCTAGCTTTGTTGTTGACACCCTCAATCTTCAACAAGGACTTAGATGCACAGACTGAAATGCAAGCTTTCAAATTTAGATTTGAAAGTGCATAATTGGATTGATTATGGTTTTCATAGGCAGTTGTCTTTACATGACTATTTTGGATTGTTAATACATGTAATAGTGATTGCATCCTTATCAAGTTTGGCTACCCTTATTTAGAATGCCTTGGCCTTTGGACTCGATACAAAGTTGTGCATTGTTATTCCATATTTGTAACATGTAGGAAATTTAAGGGGTACAACATATAGAAATTTAGTACTGTCATCCAAGGAAAACTTATAGATGGTGTATCAAGAACAGCAAAAAATGCTTTTATTAGGGTTAATGCTTTCTTCCCCCACGTTGCTGATATTTTCCCCAAAACATGTTTTTTATTTTATTTCAACGCATCTCAAAATTCAATGTATTGATTAACATTTGTTACACATTTCAGCTCTTTATGCAAATAATGCATATATGTTAGCTCGATCAGTGTTGTTACTTCAGTAGTTTGACTTCTATGACAACTAGCGATTATGCCATTGTGTGTGGGAGCATGTTTGTGTTTTTAGTTAAAATTTTTGGATAGCTCTATTGGGTGTTGAGGACATTCCATTTATCTTTTGAATGTTAAGAAGTCAGAGTTTCAAGGTTTGTCAAGTGAGTAAGAGAGCTATGGGAGTAGCCTCATCCAAAATATTTTGAACTAGAGTTTGATATACCATTTAGAGAGCTTGGTTTTCATTGAGTTCCTTTCAAAGCCTCTGCTTTTATTGTTCCTACATTAAATTGTTTGGTAGAGTTGGTGGAATTAACTTTCTTGGTAATCACTATTAGTGAGATTGAGAATTGTTAACCTTGAGAGAGTAGGACTTGGGAAAAAGGAATTTGATATGGCTATTGTTTTCAAAGACTTCAAATGGGATGTACTCCGCATGTATGCCATTCCTCAATCTTTGCTTGATGGCATCAAGGAATGGTTGAACTCCATGGATATAAAGTATCATGAAAGCGGAATGAACTTGAACTGGCAACCAATTTTGAAGAGTATTACTGATGATCCAGATAAATTTATTGAAGATGGTGGTTGGGAATTTTTGAATATGGAAACTAGTGATTCTAATTCTAATAATTCAGAAGAGTCAGATCAAGGATACAAACCCTCTAAAGTAGAAGAGGAATCAAAATTAGATGAGGAAGGTTCAGAAGATGAATCTCTTGTGGATTTAGAGGAGGATGAAGAAGAAGAAGAATATTTTGAAGAGGAGGAAGGTAAAACATGGGATGAATTAGAAGCCGAAGTTAGAAATTCAGATAAGGAAAAAGGATGAGTCTGACAGTGAAGAGGAAAGGTGGCAACGAAAGGTAAAAGCTACAGGGAAGTCTCAAGCACCTGATATTAGAGATTCAAGAGGAATTCCTTCCAAGAGGCATAAAGTTAGATGAATTGAGTTCATCTACATCCTTCTACGATTTATTCATGCACATAAATGGTCATCTTGTAATCATAAGATGTGAGCTTTATTTACTCATCCTATGCATCAATAAATAACTCAACACGAGAGATGCAAATTGACATATTAACACAAAAATATCCAACTAAGTTACTTGATACCTCGTTCTCCATCTAGATTACAAAATCATTCCACTTTTTATTTTGTAACATATTCTTTTCAAATTGCTTTGGATGGCAGCCATATTTATCCTCCTGTCAAAACATGGCACATGGACTAGTTAAACTAATTAATATGCAATCATTTAATTTTTCCAAGGAAATAAAAAATATATCATTCAACATATTAAATATACTTACAAATGTATAGATCAAGGCCCGTAAACCTTTCTGGCCACTGCAATGCATGGCACAAGTTTTTGAAGCCTAGCCTTGGAGGCCTTGTCCTGAAACATATACCAATTCAATTTAACTATGCAAATAAAATTTAAATATCGTTTAATAAATTTGATATAATCTTATGAGAAAATTCAAGTACCTACGTACTCTCCTCACCGAACTTCCTCTGTGCATCAAACTTCTCATATGGTTTTACAAGCTCTTTCCATAATTTCACACTTAATTCATTTGGCCTTCTTTTCTGCCTTAGCTTGGGAGGGATTTTTTTATCTTCTTTGTTTGGTTGCATCAAAATCTCTTGCAATTTTGTGACATTCATAACTTTATCTTGTTTACTGACCAACCTATGCCAAATTCAGTCTCCATGTCATGGATAACTTCTTTTTCAGTTGCATGGGTATCTGTGATAATGGAAAATGTAGATGGTCTTTGAACTGTTGAAGGCATGATTCCTTCAACCTATTCAAAAATATTTTCCCAGCATCTGTCATTCATACTTCCCTTGAAACCACCTCATATTCTATCTTTGTATTGTAGCTACCAATGCAATATTGATAACATGGCGTGGTGGAAGAAGTCTGTGTCCCAGGAGTGGCTGGGACATTAATGGAAGTCTCTACTCCCTATTCCACATTCTTAGAGTTTACTATCACTGATTTCTTCCTGGATCTTTTGCTCAATCCAGGACTGGTTGGGGAATCAATTGATTCCCTTTGACACAATTGATTTTCTTGCAATGTTTGAGGGGCATTACCAGATTTTTTTTCTATGTATCTGGCTAGTGTTGTCGAGTCCACATTAACCAATTTGTTCACTATCTCTACCCCCAATATGGAATCCAATTCCTCTTTATCTTTGTCAATCTCATGTCCCTATATATAAAAATTATATTTCTTCTTTTAAATTTAGAAATAAAAAACTAAAACGTAAAATTCAAAGAAACAATGGAAACATTTACAAATCTATAAATTGAAAATGAATTACCTCATTGTGGCTAGAGTCTGCTGACAATGCTCGCTTCCTTCTATTGCTTGACATTTTGAGGTGACCTAGGGAAAATTATTTTCATCCAATCTGTGGAGGAAAATGAAGTACACATTGCTAGGTATGAAAGTTTTCGTCCAGTTTGTGGTATGAAAATTTTGTTTTGTGGGAAAATATGTTCATTGGGTTTGCTTAGTGTTGATAACCTAGGGAAAATATGTTCGTTGGGTTTTCTTAGTGTTGATAACCTTATCATGAAAACTCTTTCATAATGCAATGTTGCATGAAATTGTCATGGCATTGGTGACCATGGCGCGACAGGACAAAACCAAGTGGTTTATGCGTTTATTTTCAGTAGTTGCTCAGCAGTGACCAACCCAATTCCCAAATTTTCCAAGTAGTTCACTATTTCCTTGATCCCTAGGTTAGGGAAAGAATATAGAGGCATCCTGGCTTCATGCTATAATATTTTGAGCCAAAGCTCAAATGGGTAGGGTAAATTTTTTTGTTGGTTTCTTGAAGGTTTTACAATTTGTAATGATGGGACAATTTAGAGGTTTCCTATATAGGTTAGGCCACAAACCAGTAAATAATCATTAATTCAAATGCAATATAAAGAGAAGTAAACAATCATTAATTCAAACAAGAAAAACAAATTGTAACCTTACCTATGGTGTCGCAAACTAAATTGAATTTCTCAACAGTTGCTGGTAGCGCCCCGCTTTCTTCCTTCATGTAGTGATTTTCCCTTTTTTGTCATATGATTTCTTCCTTCATGCGGGAAATTTTTAAATTTTTGATTTTGATTTAGTAGTTGGTGCTTTAGTCAGTGTTAGTTAACGCCAAATTTAGCACCAACTTTTGGCCATTACTATAATTTGTTTGCGGCGCCTAAGGTGGTGCCAAGTGTGCCTAATTGAGTGCCTATCATTGCTATATAGTGGCTATTTTCATTGTTGTGTATCATAGGATCCAGAGTGTTGGAAATAATTCCAACTCCTGCCTTGTTTTTGTGACCACCACTATCCTGTGGATCCTTCATCAACTTGGTGCGGTAGAGAGGTTTTTACCACGGTCCTGTAAGGTGCTTCATCCTTCTCAGTAGTAGTGCGATGAAAGCTTCTGTGGCGACACGCAAGTCTTCCTTCTATTCTTGGCGGTGTTGTGGTGAGTCCTGCAAGTCTTCTACCATTGGCGTGCAGTAGTGTGGTGACCACCACTGTCCCCCGACTCCTTCATCAGCTTGGTGTGGTAGAGCAGGTTTTACCGTGGTCCCGCAAGTTGCTTCTTCCTTCTCAGTGGTAGAGTCGGTGAAAGCTTTTGTGGCAACAATTTTATTCATAGAGGAGGCAATGGAGAGAGGATGTGGATGGTGTAGAAATACTAAATTGCTGAGAGGAAAGTGGGTGGAAATAGATGAGACAACATTGATTAAGCACTAAATTTATTTTGATATTTTGTTGTGTGAGAAAAAATTACTAATGACCTTTTCATAAATGTATTGGATAGTGTATCATACCATTGGAAATTAGGGGGGATTCCTATCTTATAGTTGACTTAAGGAATGCCATAAGTTGATTGTCAGCATTTACAAGGTATGTGGTTATATGGAATGTTCATGTGTGAGAGACATAGAGATATTATATTGCATTTTAATTTATGACTAAAGGTTCATACTAATTTACTATTCTTATATTAGGTGGGTGACCTCCAAGAAGATCCATGAATCTGAAGTGCCTAAACTTTGAAATGATTCAATAATATTATGTTGTACTTAGACAATTGAAAACCTATTTTATTCTCCTAGCAAGCTTTTTTATTTTCCATTATAATTCTAGACCAGACAACATTTGTGGGGATGGCCTTTTACATGAATCTTAATTTGTATGAAGTTCAAAAACCTATTGTCAAGTCGTAAATTCCTTTCATAGATAGGAAATGTAAAGGCTTCATTTAAGAAAAGATAAGTAGTATCTTTCTGAGAGTAATCCACATGCAAAAAGTAAAAAGCACATAAAAAAACAATTATATAGTAGAAAATCAAATTCAATCAGTTTTTGATAAGGAAAAATAGGTTTTGAAGGGGCCCTAAAACCCTTTACAACGATGTCAAACTGCAAGAGAAATTAAACCACCAAGCCCAACAACCCAAAAAACCAAAAAGCTGACATAAGATGGAACATTAGCAACCCATCATCAAACCTAAAAGAAAAAAAACATCAGCAAACCTGCTGAACCAAAAAAGGAAGCACCAGCTACAACAAATTATCTAAACCATTAGCCAAGGAAATGTTCTCCTTGATGACCTACTCATGCATACTGATAACATCCTTTAGCTCCTCAACATCAACATCAACCCTCTTTTTCATCTTGCTTCTTGTCCTAAGGCACAAACCTATTTGTATGTCCTTCTCCAGTATAGGAGTAGAAGCTTCCGCTTTCTCCACCAGGTAAGAGCCACTAATATCTTCAATCCTTTCTTCCATAGTACCCAAGTCAAGTAGTTTTCCTGTCCAATTAAACACTTTCTCATTTAGAATAGAAAAACCCATAGCAGTGGTCTTCAAAGAGTTATTGCTAATATTGACCACCATTTTCAAGTCCTTTGACGTCTTGCCCATTTTATTCTCTAGACTTGCCACTTTGTCCTCTAACATTTTATTAACAATAACTTCCAAAGAGGAAAATATTTCCTCATGAGAAACCCCCAAATGATTAGCATTGGCCAATAGCTTATCAAGCTTAATATGCATTGATTTCACTTTTCCTTTTATTTCTCACTCCTTTTGGTTACCTCTTAGCATAGCAATACAAACATCCTGCCAAATTTTCATGTGAAGATTGAGCTCTTTAACCTCATAAAATAACCACTTAACTAGGGAAAGAAGGTTTCTCATCCCATCTTCAACCATTCTACAAAACATATTCATGTCAATTTCATCCTAGTTAACCAAAGGCTGAGCCTTCTAATCCAAGTCAACAGGGGCATCAGAATAATCCCTATTCTATTCATCCTCTTCTCCGAACGAGGAATCCTTGACCTCCACAACATCCACCTTTATCCTCTCCTTATCTGGCAGATTCTCCAAATTAGTTAATGCCTCCAGACATTCCTTGTTCACTTCCTTCTCCACAGTAGAAAAATATTGAGAACAATTAACCACATCAATCCCCTACATATCCATGGGGCCAGTCTCATTAGGCTTCACCTCCATCTTAGTGTTACCCATATCAGCATGGTCACTCAACTGACCACCCAAATTAATTGGCACCTTAAGCCCTTGCACTGGGGATCTCTCTAGCAAACCATCCTTACCAGGAATAGGGTTCCCCAATGAAGCACTCTGAACACAATCAAAATTTGAAGGATCCACATCATCCACAAGATGACAACCCTTCAAACCCTCATCACCCATAGGATGACAACCCTTCAAACCCTCTTTTCTAGAAGAAAATGTGGGATTCACATTCAAACTAGGGGCAACCACCTCAGTGCCTATCTCAATTTTCCTTTTGGCTTAAGCTTTTACTTTCTTCATGCCTTTGGTTTTCCCCTTCGAATATTTTCTAATAGAATTAGCCATAGTCTCCCACAACTCCACATCAGTCTCATATCCCTTACCCCATTCTTCTGATTCCTCATCCCTTTTCTCAGAGCCTCCTTCATCAATAGACATATCCTCATATTCTGACTCTTCCTCCACTAAACTACCGACCCATTCACCACCAGAGTCCCCTATTTCATACCCATCATTTTTAACTCCCTTCTTAACAGGAGTTTTAGGGGAGACCGAGATCAACTTTAGCTCGATATGAGAAAAAATCAAACACATAAGCCCTTGATGAAGAACCACCTTCTTAGGGTTCTTTCTATGGTCTTCAATACTCTTCTCCATAGAATGTAATAGGTAAAAAGGAAATGAGACTGAAACATTATGCCTAAAATGATTTAAGACCATAAAATGGTGAGTGTAAACCATAGAGAATATGCCTTCAAGGGTGAAGTAGTGAATAATGGCCAACACGAGGTCCCTCCAAAGAGGCTTTAGGGACTTCCTAGCATAACCTCCACTCCCAATTTCCTTAATATTCTTCCTCTTGTCATGTTTAAAGAAATTTGCAAAAGCCTTGTTAGCTGCTCCCCTGTCTCTGAAAAAATTTCTCCCAGCAACTAAAAGACCAGTTACCTCCGTAATAAAATCCTCATCAATTCAAAACTCAACACCCTAGTAACGCAAAGACCTCCCATTCCATCCTTTCACAAAGAAATATGTTACATTAGGGTCTGGGCCTTGAATTCTCTGCATAAATTGAGTAACCCCCCAATTCCAAGTGCTCCCACACAATAGCATTTTTTTGAAACTCTTCATAGGAACTTAGCTCAATTCTACAACGGTCACCACCCATAGTGATAGGAAACAAACGAAAACCCAAGAACACCTGGAAGAAATGAAAAAGTAAAATGAACCAGACGCTACTCAAAAAAATACAACAAACACCCACAATATGTGTGGGCTTATCATTCCAAGTACAACCCTTCCAAAACTGCCAGTCCATCCTTCTACAAAAATCAAGCAAAAAAAAATGAAACTGAAAGAGCAAAGGGTTGATGTGCAAAACCCAACTTAAAATCATAATGAAAAACCTTTCCCTGAGAACATCTCACCTAGAAACAAGCCTGTTGGTCATCATTAGAAATACACTTCAGATTAATAGGTAGTGATTCAAAAGAATCCCACTTAGATCTCTCAGCCTCTCCCATGTTGGAAACCCCATTAGCCATCATGTTTGCTTCATGAAAAGCATGTGTGATTTTGATCTCCTCAAAAGATTTAATAATAGATATTGAGTCATTAATAAAATTGGCAATTGACCATGAAGGAGATCATTTCATCATGAGATAATTAATCAAATTAAGAGAGTCCCCCTCTAGCCATAGTTTAGAAACACCTTGTTTCTTAGCCAAAACTAATCCATGATAAGTTGTTGTAGCCTCTGCATAAAAAAACAATTGTATAGTAGAAAATAAAATTCAATCAGTTATGTCTTATTTCACTTGCACACTTATCTAAAATACAAAGGGTATTCACCATACATTTCTCTTGACAAACCAAACATGTGCTTTCATTTATTTTTACTGTATATCTCATAAGTGAAATTGTTGTTACATAATGATGCACTGAGAAAATAATATATACAAAAAAATGCAAAGAAAATGTTTGAAATTTAACGTGCAACGTATTGTGTTGTGCTAAAAGGAATCAAGATTATTTGGGAAAAGAAATAAAAATAAAATTTTAATGATTGTACTTAAAAGTGAATAGGATATGAAGAGTGTGGACAATGATGGTCCTGAAATTGAAAACCTTGATTCTGATGAAATTACTATTTTATGTCACTAGAGATAAAGAGCACATACAATTTTATATATATAGAAAATGAAGATTTGAAACTAGTAAACTTAAAATGTAATCACTGTAATATTTTTCCTTAAACAACAATTCAAATACTCACTTACAAAAAAGGGTGAAGCATTTTTTATTCAAACTTTGTTTTCTTTAATAGACATAGCAGTAAAAGAATATTTACAAGTACAAGAATATATACACTATTTCATAGAAAATAGGAATGTTTCATAGAATATATCTTTAGAATGTAGGAACTTCCTTTGTCATATATTTGGAAATTCCTACACACAAGTTCTGCTTTGAAGCGAAAACACCCAGAAGTGTTTCACATTGTCTGAAGGTACAATCATAAATTAATGCATGTTATTGATTATTTTAGATGGAGATTGGAGAAAATGTAGAGCTTCAACATTTAATGAGCAAAAGAAGAAGATATGTACGTGGACGTGGACCTAAAACTGTTAAAGAAATAATTCAGACGATCGATTGTACAAAGACAAGAAGATTTATGATTTTAACTTTAGAATGTACAAACTTTCTCTATTGGATATTAAAGATGTCAGGTTGGATCAGAAATTGGATAAGCAAATTTATAATTTTATCTTTAGAATGTAGGAACTTCCTTTGTCAGATATTTGGAAATTCATACACACAAGTTCTGCTTCAGAGCGAAAACACCCGGAAGTGTTTCAAACCGACTCAAGGTACAATCCAACTTGGTTATGACACCAATAGCAATCCAATTTTTCCTAAATCGTCCATACTCGAACGTTGTATCACAATCTATTCTTCCTACACATAAAAATGCCACATATTAACCCCTTCTAAATCAAACTCAAAATACCATGAAATAATGAGTCCCCTGTATTAGTAAGTAAGTAGGCATTCTATAGGGCATAGTTTGATTTTATACAAGGATGCTCATGAAAGGAATCTTCAAGTGACAATGGGTGAGTTTTTTGAGATTGCAGCTGATGATGCAATATCTAGTCTTAAAGGCAGTTAGCAAAGTAGTAAAAGTGCAAGAAAATCCAATTGTACATAACAAAAATTCACAATGTTATCTTGCATAATGCCTTAAGTTTGAAGACAAAAATCTCATTGTATCTTGATGAAAGTAGTGACCTTAATGGTCAATCACTGGCAACCATGATTTTAAAACATGCTATTGTGCTTATGGAGGCAACATTTTAAGCAAGGCGGTGAGTGGTGGTTTGGACCAATGGTAGGTATGAAGGACTTTCTTTATATGCATACTATGCAATCTAGCTTAAGACAATGTTCTTAGAAGAGATTAAAGGTGGATTATGGAACTCAAGGGTTACCATGATAAAGATTAAAGAAAAGACTAAGATCTATTTAAAAGCCACTATCATGAAGATATTAAAGATGTCAAATGAAAAACCCTAGCAGCTAGAGTAATGAACACAGTGCAGAAGAGGACAGTGTGCTAGGGAAGATTTAGGAGATCTCCACATTATCTAATCACAGGAAAATACATCATTTATTTATTTTTTAAAATTAAAAGAAATTATTCTAAACCCTATATAGGACACATTGATACTTCAAAAGCATCTGATTTATTTTTTTAAATTAAAAGAAGTCATTCTAAACCCTATATAGGATACATTGATACTTCAAAAGCATCTAAAGGAATTTGAGATTATGCAAACATATGTCAATTAAATACCTGGATTACAAACAATAGTGCAAACATTGTAACCCTTGTTGATTAGAGCAAGAATGAGATAAAAAAAAAATGAATCCTATGCCTCCTATCACAAACATCTCCATACCATTCTATGTATTCTTTACTAAAACACTTTGGTGCAGGAGCACCTGGGAAAATACTAGTTTTTTTAGAAGTTTTATTTAAAGTTCTAGTTTGGTTGTGTTATCTTTTGGTCATGTTGACCATTTTGTTAGAATTTGGTGGAGTAAGAATAAAACTTGATCTGTTATGATCAATGGATTGGGAGGTGGAAAGCATGGATGGGTTTTGAAGCTCTAACTTGTCTAGGTTGCCAACCTAGCCAAAGTTTTGAAAACACAGTGGGTTTTATAAATTGCATCTTTAGGTCTTTTATTGGTTCAAAAAAAAGAGCGTCAACCATGGAATAGGTTTGGAAGCACTTTTGTTATTGTGACACATTGTGAAGTTGATGAAAACATCGTTTTGTGCAAAAATTCCATACTTTTGGCATCTTGATTGAATCTTAATGGATTAGATCTGTTTATGTTTTGTTGTAGGATGAAGTGAAGTTAGCATTCAATCATTTTGTATTCAATTAATTAGCTTCTTGTACAATTTTAGGTGTCTTTTGTAGATAGTTTATTGTTGTCTAGTTGTTGGTCTGAACCAGATTGTTTTTAGCAAATGGGGTGCTAGAGCACTTTTCCACCGTACAAACTGTACGAATCTTTGGAAACAGTGCCTAGACACCATGCTTGTATATATGTTATCTGGTAAGTTTTTTTTGTGTATAGGGAATGCTAGCAAAGCTTTGCCCTAAGTGAGCCAGGTAGGGTCCGACTAGGGAAGGCAGTGAGAAAAAGACTCATATCTTGCAGGGGAATTGAGATTTTTGAGAAATTACTTTTGGTGAATTTTGTTGAGGGTCTTGGCAATGCATGGTAGTCAGGAGGAGTTTTTATCAATTCATTTGGTGGGAGAAATTTTTGACAGTCTGAAACAGCCTAGAAAAGCTTAGAAACCCTAGGGTTTTTTACCATTTTTTGTGTGTGGACAGTGTACGAGCTGTGTAGGCTTGAAACCCTAAAAATATTTGAGGTGTGGGAATGAGAAACACAAACCCTAAGAAAAGAACTTGGATCTTTTGGTGGGTTTAGGAGAAAATAGCAATTTATCTCTGTTCAGAGGCCTAATTGGGGCTCTAGGCTTGTAGCCTTTTCAAACCCTAAGAATGCATTTTGTGAAAGCGATGGGAAATTGGAAACTTGTGATTGGGAAAGGACCCTAGATAGGCTATTTTGAAGCTATTACAACACCTTCACACCCCTGCAAGAATCTAGCAGAAGGTTGAGGATATTTGGCCTTTAAGGAAGAGTAAGGGCCAATGGTGAATATGTGGCGAAGCACCAAGGTTGACTTGGTAGAAGGAAAGCATGTTGATAGTGGGGTTGGTTAGTAGGAGTAGTGGCACCCAAACCTAAGGTAGGACCACTAGGACAAGGTGGAGGAGACACCTAGGAGTTCTTGGGAGCAAGGACTCAGAGCATGGGGCAGTGAGTGCCTCATCCAACCCTAACCTATCAGATTGGTATCAGAGCCAGTGAAAGATTTGGGAAGCATTTTATATGTCAGAGGTTGAGTCTAGTGATTCTTCCATCATGGTGACCAATGCAGAACTGGCTAAGATGGTTGAAGAGTAGGAAGAAGACAATAAACAATTGAGGGAAAGAATAGCCCAACTTGAGCAAGCAGTGAGGAGTGCACAGTTTGAGGGAAGGATACCAAAAGAGGAAGAGGTTGCAGAGGAAGGTAAGACCCCTGAACTTGACCCTGTTTTGAAGGAGGATCCTTTCTTGAAGGCACTGAAAGCTTTAAATGGGAAAGCACTTGAAGGCATACCACTTTTTAGTGGGAAGATGGAAGCTGATCTAGTCATGGACTGGATAGAAGGCATGGAGAATTATTTTGAGTGTGATGGAGTCACTGAAGCACAGAAGGTGAAGGTTGCTAAGTCAAGATTGAGAGGATCATCCTTGACATGGTGGAAGTTCATTCAGACAGAGAGGGAAAAAGAAGGAAAATAGCCCATATCAACTTGGAAAGGAATGGTTGCTAAGGTGAAGGAAGCCTACATGCCAGATGACTATGAGATTCAATTGCACAAGAAGAGGCAAAGTCTAAGGCAGAAAGACCAAGATGTAAACACTTACACTGAGGAGTTTCAAAAAAATTTCATGAGATCTAATGTGACAAAGGATGAGAGTCTCAAGGTGGCTACATACCTTAATGGCTTGAAATGGAACATTCAAGAGGAGATGGCTCTACTAAGTCCCAAGACAGTACACCAATGTTATCAGTTGGCTAACAAGATTGAGGAAAGGAACAAGAGGAAGCAAGATCAGGCTTCTAAGGGCAGAGGCAAACGCAGGGATCAAAGAGATCAAAGATGACAACGTGGTGGCTACCAAGGTAGAGGAAATGACCAAAGAAATCATGGAGAATCTAAACTCACTGAGCATGGAGGAGAAACATCTTCTAGAGGTGGATTTAACAAAGGAAGAGGACCTCAAGGAGGTTCAAACAGAGGAAGAGGAGTTGGCAGGAGCAATTCTTATTTTTCAAACATGAAGTGTTACCATTGTAATCAAATAGGTCACCTTTCTTATAGATTCCCGGAGAAAGCTTCCTCATCAAGTAATGAAAAGAGAGTGGCTTATGCACAAGAGGACACGATGAGTCCCAAAGCATTCGAGATCAGTCATATAGAATCTGAGGTAGGAGAGAATCTGATGTTTAACAGAGTTCTGATCAGACAGACAGTCAAGGAGGAACCAAAACAAAGAAGAGCTCTTTTTAGAGTAAGGTGCAAAATACTTGGTAAAGTATGCAAGGTCATAGTAGACTCAGGTTCAACATACAATATAATCTTAGAGGAGGTAGTAACAAAACTGAAATTGGAGAAGGTACCCCAAAATAACCCCTACAAGGTCACATGGCTGAACAAAGGGCAGAGTGTTTTAGTTAATAAGCAAGTAACGGTGGAATTTTCTATCAGAGGATATAAAGATAAGTTGGTTTGTGATGTATTACCCATGGATGCATGCCATCTGCTACTGGGAAGACCATGGCAATATGACAGAAGTGCTATTTATGATGGGAAAGAGAATACCATTTCATTCAAAAAGGATGGAAGGACCTTCAAGCTGCAGTCACTGTTAGAAGAAGAAGAGGGATAGTCCAAGGCACCAAACATCATGTTGAGCAGTGGTAAGGAGTTCCTTAAGAACCTACACCAAGGGGATGAAGGATATGTGGTTGTGTTGCAACCTAAAGAAGAAGACAAGGCTGAAAAGACAGTCTTACCAGAAGCAGTCCAAAGGCTACTAGATAAGTACAAGAGCATAGTTAGTGATGGTACACCTACAACCTTACCACCAAAGAGAGCAATAAGTCATCAAATTGACTTCATACCTAGAGCCTCATTTCCTAACAAAGCAGCATACAAACTTACACCAGAGTAGAACCTAGAGCTAGCTAGGAAAGTGCAAGAATTATTGGATCAAGGATTGATTCAAAAGAGCATCAACCCATGTGCAGTGCCAGTGGTTTTAGCAACCAAGAAAGGAGGTAAGTGGAGGTTATGTACTGATTCTAGAGCAATAAATAGAATCACAATTAGATATAGATTCCCTATCCCTAGGATTGAAGACTTAATGGATTGTATAGGAGGAGCACAGTACTTCACTAAGTTGGATCTCAAGAGTGGTTACCATCAGATCATAATTAAGGATGGTGATGAGTGGAAAACAACTTTTAAGACAAATGATGGGTTATATGAGTGGAAAGTGATGCCATTTGGCCTCTCAAATTCCCCTAGCACATTCATGAGACTCGTGAATGAAGTGCTTAAGGATTTCACAGGGATATTTGTGGTAGTGTATCTTGATGATATACTCATCTTTAGCAAGATAGTAGAAGAACACTTGAAGCATGTTGAGATGGTTGTTTGAAGGTTACAAGAGGAGAAGTTGGCAATCAATCTTGAGAAGTGTGAGTTCTTCAAGCAAGAGCTTGTCTACTTGGGTTTTGTAGTGTCCAAAGGCTCATTAAAGATGGATCCAAGCAAGGCGGAAGCCATCCTAAACTGGCCTACACCAACCACAGGGACAGAGGTAAGGAGTTTTTATGGATTGGCTCAATTCTATAGAAAAATCATAAGGAACTTTAGTGGCATATGTGCACCGGTTCTAGACACAATCAAGGGTGGTTTGAAAACTAAGTTTGTGTGGACACAAGAAGCTGAGAAAGGGTTTGAGAAACTGAAACAAGAAGTGGAAACTTAACCAATTATCCTATTACCTAGTTTTGACAAATTGTTCACCGTTGAATGTGATGCAAGTGGAGTGGCAGTAGGAGGAGTGCTAAGTCAAGAGGGCAGGCCTATAGCCTTCTTTAGTGAGAAGCTCAATGAAGCTAAGAAGAAATATTCAACCTATGACTTAGAACTTTATGCTTTGGTTCAGTCACTTAGGAAATGGAGGCATTACCTTCTACCCAAGGAGTTTGTGGTTTTTACTGACAATCAGGCACTTAGTTTTATCAACACTCAAGAGAAGTTGAGTAACAGGCATTTGAAATGGATGGAATACATCCAAGATTTTACTTTTACCATCAAGCACAAGAAAGGACAAATGAACAAGGTGGCAGATGCATTGAGCAGAAGGTTGTTGACAGTGCAAGAGATACAGCTCAAGAGCATTGGCATAGAGAGTTTCAAGGATCTATATGGGGAGGATGAAGACTTTTCAGAGGCCTATAAGATATGTTCTAACTTTGAGAACCATTTCCATAGTCAATACTTAGAGTATACTTTGCAAAGTGGGTTGTTGTTTAAGGGAAATCAGTTATGTGTTCCAAGAGGGTCAATGAGGGAAAATTTGATTCAAGAAAAGCATAATGGCAGTCTTAGTGGGAATTTTGGCATCAATAAGACCTTAGAGCTAGTACAAAGATTCTATTATTGGCCTAAGTTGGCAAGAGATGTTAGAAGGTATGTGGAACCGTGTGTTGTGTGCATGAAAGTTGAGGAGCTAGCAATGCTGGTTTATATCAACCCTTGCCCATTCCTAACAGACCATGGGAGTGTGTGAGCATGGATTTTGTGGTAGGTCTTCCTAAGACCAAGACTGGTTTTGATAGTGTTTATGTTGTGGTAGACAGATTTAGCAAGATGAGTAATTTTATTCCCTGCAAAACTACTCATGATGCTAGCTACATAGCTCACCTTTTTTTCAAGGAGGTTGTAAGGATCCATGGCTTGCCTCTAAGAATTATTTCTGATAGAGATGTGAAGTTCATGAGTCACTTTTGGAAGACTCTATGGAGCAGATTGGGTACACATCTGTCTTTTGGATCAGCTTACCATCCTTAGAACGATGGTCAAACAGAGGTGGTTAACAGAGTGTTAGGTAATCTTTTAAGGTGTCTAACCAAGGGGTATGGACATACATGGGATATGGTTATCTCTCAAGCTAAGTATGCTTACAATGATAGTGTGAATAGAACTACAGGGAAGAGTCCTTATGAAGTTGTGTATGGAATGCACCCAAGAGGCATTTGTGAGCTCAGAGACCTTGGATCTATGGAACATAGAAGTGGACATGCAGAAGACTTCAGTCAGACCATGAAGGAGATTCAGGAGCAGGTCAAGAGGACAGTCACTGAGGCTACACAAAAAATGAAGGAGAAAGCAGATATGTCAAGGAAAGATGTGCAATTTCAAGTAGGGGACTATGTTATGGTCCACCTTAACAAGTCAAGGTTGTATAAGGGAATGTCAACCAAGTTGCAGATGAAGAGAGTGGGTCCCTGTAAGATATTGGCCAAGTATGGGTAGAATGCATACAAGGTGGAGTTACCTACCGATCTAGGAATCTCACCAGTGTTCAATGTTGCTGATTTGATCAATTATAAGGGGACAGTCAAGGATTTTGCTCAAGACAGTAAGGAGATATTTGAGGACATTAGAAACATGTCTGGATACCTATTCAGGACAAGCCTCAGGCAGAGAAGATCCTGGATTCAAGGGTGAAGAAGGCCACAAGACACAAGGTGTACATGCAACACCTCATCAAGTGGAAGACCAAGCCTGAATCTGAGGCTACCTGGGTGGATGAAGCTAAATTTAAAAAGTAGGGCATTGACCTATCCTTTCTCTCTCCTTGCAATCCATAGTGTTTGAGCTGAGAGGGGGAGAATGGTGTAGGAGCACTTGGGAAAATACTAGTTTTTTTAGAAGTTTTATTTAAAGTTCTAGTTTGGTTGTGTTATCTTTTGGTCATGTTGACCATTTTATTAGCATTTGGTGGAGTAAGAATAAAACTTGATCTGTTATGATCAATGGATTGGGAGGTGGAAAGCATGGATGGGTTTTGAAGCTCTAACTTGTCTAGGTTGCCAACCTAGCCAAAGTTTTGAAAACATAGTGGGTTTTATAAATTGCATCTTTAGGTCTTCTATTGGTTCGAAAAAAAGGGCTTAACTATCTATGGAGCCTATTTAAGACTTGCTTCGACCATGGAATAGGGTTGGAAGCACTTTTGTTATTGTGACACATTGTGAAGTTGATGAAAACAACGTTCTGTGCAAAAATTCCAGACTTTTGGCATCTTGATTGAATCTTAATGGATTAGATCTGTTTATGTTTTGTTGTAGGATGAAGTGAAGTTAGCATTCAATAATTTTTTATTCAATTAATTAGCTTCTTGTACAATTTTAGGTGTCTTTTGTAAATAGTTTATTGTTGTCTAGTTGCTAGTCTGAACCAGACTGTTTTTAGCAAATGGGGTGCTAGAGCACTTTTCCATCGTACAAACCATACGGCTCTTTGGAAATAGTGCCTAGACACCATGCTTGTATACATGTTAACTGGTAGGTTTTTTTTGTGTATAGGGAATGCTAGCAAAGCTTTTCCCTAGGCGAGCCAGGCAGGGTCCGGCTAGGGAAGGCAGTGAGAAAAAAGACTCATATCTTGCAGGAGAATTGAGAATTTTTAGAAATTCCTTTTGGTGAATTTTGTTGAGGGTCCTGGAAATGCATGGTAGTTAGGAGGAGGTTTTATCAATTCATTTGGTGGGAGAACTTTTTGACAGTCTAAAACAACCTAGAAAAGCTTAGAAACCCTAGGGTTTTTGACCATTTTTTGTGTGTGGACAGTGTACGGGCTATGTAGGCTTGAAACCCTAAAAATCTTTGAGGTGTGGGCATGAGAAACACAAAACATAAGCAAAGAACCTGGATCTTTTGGTGGGTTTAGGAGAAAATAGCAATTTATCTCTGTTCAGAGGCCTAATTGGGGCTCTAGGCTTGTAGCCTTTTCAAACCCTAGGAATGCATTTTGTGAAAGCGATGGGAAATTGGAAACTTGTGATTGCATAAGGACCCTAGATAGGCTATTTTGAAGATGTTACAACACCTTCACACCCCTGCAAGAATCTAGCAGAAGGTTGAGGATATTTGGCCTTTAAGGAAGAGTAAGGGCCAATGGTGAATATGTGGCGAAGCACCAAGGTTGACTTGGTAGAAGGAAAACATGTTGATAGTGGGGTTGGTCAGTAGGAGTAGTGGCACCCAAACCTGAGGCAGGACCACTAGGACAAGGTGGAGGAGACACCTAGGAGTTCTTGGGAGCAAGGACTCAGAGCATGGGCAGTGAGTGCCTCATCCAACCCTAACCTATCACACTTCTTCATTTTGGCAAGCTATGACTGAAAAATAAGGTTTCAAAAAGGATTTATTGTATGTTTATTAAAATGAAAACTCCATTCTAGTGGGCTATGCTTGAAAATAAGATTTCGACAAAAAATTTAGAGTATGTTTATTAGAGTTTTAGAGTATTTTAGTGGGCTATATTCAAATGATTTATTCAAATGGATTGTGATTGACGTGATTTGCTACATTTAGTTTTGTAAATTGTAAAGATGCCACGATTACCGTACTACTGGCGTCTCTTATTATAACCGCTATGGTATGGTGGTGTTTTTCCCTTCCCTTTTGTTGTTTACTGAACTACTGCCTTGCTCAAGGTTTCTTTTTGTGCAGTTGCGGTGTATATTGCTCTACCGCATATATTGCTCACCTTCCCAATGGTATAATGGTGTATGGTTTTGATCATTACTTGAAGAGTGTCAATGAGACAATCTTATTTATCTTACCGATATCTCAATGTCTCATCGACATTAGATCTTATGTTCCTCTGATGTTGGTTGCCAGTGTCGATGAGACAAGTTAATATCTCTTGCCAATATGCCACTGTCTCATCGATATTTTCCTTTGGCAGTATTTCTTTATATATTAGTGTAACTCTACCATTTCGGGGAGACTCATGATTATCGCTGTTGTATGGTAGTGTTTTTCCCTTCCCTTCAGCTGTTTATCACACTACCACCTTGCTCAAGGCTTCTTGCTATGGGGTTGTGGTGTATACCACTCTACCACATATGTTGCTCACCTTCCTGGTAGTCTAGCATTGTATGCTTTTGATCATTACTTGAAGAGTGTCGATGAGACAATCTTATTTGTCTTACCGATATATCAATGTCTCATCGACATTACTTGGTTATATCCAAGAGTTGTGTTTCACCGAGCACGTGTAGATATACCTTGTCAATGTGACATAAGTGATTATCTCCTCGATATGCTCGTATCTTGTTGACATTTCACTATTTTACATCATCGATGAGACCTATAAATAAGTCACTTTGACATAGGGGTGTCTAAACCGGTGCCAAACCTGAAGCTAAACTTGAAGCTAAAGTTGGAGCTAAAAGTGGCACTAAACTCGAAGCTAAACTCATAGCCAAAGGTGGCGCTAACGACGGTTCCACACTCAAAGCCAATATCAATGCTACAGGCGGTGCTAATTTTGGTGCACATTAGCACCTAAATTAGTACCGACTTGTCCTGATCAGTGCAAATAAACACCAAAAATAGTGCCATCCTGATAAATAGCACTGACATTTTCAAAAAATTGGAAAAAAAATACATTAAAACAGTGGGTGGGAGCAAAAAATGGAGCAAATCACAAGGATTTGTTGTAGTGTTTGCATCACCTTTACATTTCTTATTTATAATTTTTCCTTTTGTATTTATGTCATCTCATTAATAATTAGATGGATGTTTCCATCACCGTACATTTATATTCTTTCCTATTAATTGCTTTACCATTATTACCTATTTCTCTTTTACAATTCATTGGCCCTATCTTTCCTTCTCATATTTCCCTTTCCATACCTTAAAAACGTTGCTTCCCCACTTATGGGAATCTATACAAACCAAACACCTCAACTTCACTCAAAGAGTATAAAATAAGTGAATAAAAATTTTATCTAACATCATGCCATTGGGCCAAGAAGATAATATGTCACATATATATCATATTGTTTTTTCGTGATAAAATATTAGAACAAATCTTTCATGTTGTTTTACATTATCATATGTTATATAGCATCATTTATATTATCCTTACATGATAATATTTTTCATAATACTATGAAAGCTAACACAAGGCCATACATTTGACATCCATGGATATGCACACATGGTGTTAATATTGGGAAAAACCATTTGTGTATTCTTACATGATCTATAACAATTAAATCATATCAATAATATTTTGTGCCTTGTCACATTTACCACACACACACACACACACACACACACACACACAAATATATATATATATAGTAATAAAAGCTATTTTTGCCTCTCCTCAAACTTACTGCATGATGACATGTCATACTATAGGGCATATTTTCTCTATTATAACATTCTCATATTTACATGTTCCCATGGTTATATATGTCATTGGGGTCACAATAATGTTAATTTCAATATTTTTTTGTGTATCATAAATCCATTCACTCTAGATTTTACATGGTGTAATGATTTCATACCTTAGCAAGAGCACACTAGATCCACCTCTAAGATTACCTTATAGATCATGATTCCATCCGTACTAACATTTAGAAAGGGTTCATGCTTGTGTAGATCATGGGTGAAACATTGTTTCCAACTCCATGATTTCCTTATGCATCATAATTCCTTTTATAAAATACACCATGTGTATATTTTTTGAAGGCCATAGTACTTCTACATATACACTATATATACACTACAATAGACTTTTCACTAATTTAAACTTTATTGGTTTATGTTTATAACTCCTAGTGATGAATACTTAATTTTTTATGAGTACATAAATGATTTTTTATGCAAGTAAAAATAATATCATGTATTTACATAGTTATATGAAGATAAAAGGGTGTTGGTCAACATCCAACCACATATCCTATCTTTTTTATTTTTCCTTACTACATATTTGATTTTCCATTCATGACTCATGAAGATTCACATGCACAACAAATTGGGGAAAAGGAAGGAGATAAAAGTGTATACTCTACACTTTGAAATATTTTTTACACCACTTTGAACACTTATTGTAAGTATATCATCCTAGTACTCAATTCATTGACCCCATTCCTCAACCCACTAGATAAATCTCCTTATCAACTACATTAGTCAAGATTGATATGTTCCTTTAAGTCTCATATTATCCTATACTATGACATACTGCAATCAAATTTGTAGGCTAGGCCACATGGCATGGCCTAAATTGCTCGATTCAAATTTTAAATTTAATTGTTACAAGACAATTCTATGCAAGGTATCCATTACCTCATAGTCTCATGCACCAAATATATTAAGGTAAATGAATACATACATGTATTTATCAATAGTCTTAGGTTATTAGTAAGGCATTGGGGAATAAGAAAAAAATGATAAGATTAATTGAAAACATACTCAACTACATAATAGTAAAAATATCATTTCTACATCCATAAGCATCTCACACATTGTATTGCTTTACATTTATGTTGGATTTATATACCAAAGCCTTAGGATCTTGACTTATTATTGTGATAAAGTAAGTTCATTAACTTCTTGCCTCATAAGTATGTCTTTCATATTTTTTAATTTTACCTATTTCGAGACATGTCGTAGAAGACATAGACACATAAAATTTCATAGTTCAAATGAGTCCCAATATGGATTGTAGAAGAACTATGAAAGTACAGGGCATGATTCAATTTATGACTAGAATATATAATAAAAGCTGGTGTGCATGAGATCAAATTCTAGTGGAATTATGTCATGTCTTTGACATCATATCCAATATCAAATTTTAGATCCCAATTACTATTTTTATCTAAGTTTATATCAATGAAATGGTATCAAAAGACAAAATTTAGCACATCATTTTAATAGTTAAGTAGCTCTATCTTTCTCTAGTTTTTCAATCTCAACGCTTCTTGATATAAATTGTGACTATATTGATTGTTTAATTATTATAATATTTATACCATTTATTATAGTAAAAAAAAATATTTTTCTTAACTAGTATGTGAAAAGAAAAAGAGAAAAAAATATTGTTTTAATATGTATCTCACATTAACTTCTTAACAACAATAAAAGTATTAGATGTTGCATGGGTGAAGGAAAAAATTCTACATAGAAAAAGAACTTTTTCATATACTTTATATTTGATATTGTAAGACTATGACAAATATTTTAGGTATGTGCAGGATCATCATGGAAAAAATAGGCCCTTAAGTGGCGATGAAATTCAGAAAAATTAGAGTTAGGAAACTTGATGTAAAAATTTGAATAAGTTATCTATATTATTTTAAAAATATGTAAGAATAGAATTTGTAGCAAATTGAATGTAGTTTCTAAACTACTAGGTTTTTTTAAATCTATTTGGTGAAAATTTGAAATTTCAATGCAATAGCACTTAAATTTTAGGGAAAAAATAAAAGTAGGTTTATCGACCACCCTAACCACAATAAAATGATAATATTTTTTTATAATATTTTAGATATAAGTAGAGGTCTCATGTCCTGATGTGATGCATACTTTTTTGTAATTTTTTTCCAAGTAAATAATTAATTATGATTTTTTATTACAACTTTTAAAAATATAAAAACTAGTATGTCGACCACCTTAACTTGGTCAAAACTTCATGAAATTAATTTTCTTTTAAAATCCTATAGTATCTGAGAAGCATAAAATGGGGTGCATGTTTTGGATTCAAAAAATGTGATATCATTTGAAAGCTATAAATGTTTTCAATTAGCCTATCAATTAGGACTTTAGTGTAATTCAAATAGAAAATGAATAATAATTATTTATTAAATTCAAAGTAAAGCATAATTTATATTGGTGGAAAGCTGGGAATCTGCTTTAAAAACCCTTTTGTTTCATCAATTTTGGGTAAAAAAAATCGTCACCACATACCCTACACATACCTATCATATCGCCACTTTTTGGCCCATCATGATCCTGCACATACCCTTTTCTATTATGAATATATTTAGATGTATATTTTTTATGAGTTTTGGAGTTTGTATTGTAAAAACATGGACAATTTTTACAATCTAAAATTAAAAAATAATAAATAAATAAAATTTTATTTTATTAAAAATATTGAAAAATAACAATATTACAATACAATTATAAAAGTGGAAAAGTAAATAATTAATTTTATAAATAATATTACATATATAAATTTCAATAGATTAAATTTCCTTTATGATCATTATATCTAATTTCAAGCAAAGATAAAATATTAATTTAAAAATATTATTTAATACAAATAATCTTACATAAAAAATGATGCAGGAGCATCCTTGGGTCTTGGCAATCTTGCATCACCCTTGGAAAAATATTTTCCTTTCAATTTTGTTCTTGATCAATTCTAGTTGGTGGATCTATCATATTTGCTCACCAGACCTCGTGGATCTATGTTTTCATCGTGTACATGGTCATTTCCCTAATTCCAAGATTTTAGAGCGATTGGATCTTTTTCTAGCAAGTTATCGCTTTCGGATTAAGTGACATTTTTTTTGGGAAACAAGGCACCAAAATAATTTCCAACCTTACGACTGATCTTGCCTCTTGTGGATCCTTCTTGTATCTTGTGGATTGTTGCGGTGCGATTCAAATTGTTCCTTGGAGTGTTGTTGACCTTTGTTTTGGGTCCACACTTCATCCTATGCACCCGCCGAGGAGAAATTCAAATTTGAAGGCTGACCTTGCACGCACACATTACATTTTATTTTGGAGATTGTAACAATCTTTGGTTGATGCAGAGGATTCTAGATCCCTGGATATGATATAAATAATTGTAATCAATCATTAGGAAGATAATAGTTTTTAGTTGTAGATCGGTATGATGTAATATTCTACTCATATTAAGGAGCATATAGGAATGTTGTAGTTCAAACATGTTGTATCAGGCCTGTGAGCCGAATTTCTAAGCCCGAATGTTGCTGATTGTTTGTAATCAAAATTTTTGATGATGAGAATGTTTTAATTTTCTTTTTCCTCCATCTTTTGTGTTGTTTTCCACTGTGTTGTTTTCCTTGCATGGTTGGATAGTTTTCTTTGAAGACCCTTCGGCCATGACTGCATCAGATCCTCTCATGGAACATCTTTTCTCACTAGGGGTATCTAATGCAGGAGCATCCTTGGGTCGTGGCAATCTTGCATCACCCAAAAATATTTTCCTTTTAGTTTTGTTCTTGATCAATTCCAGTTGGTGGATCTATCATATTTTCTCACCAGACCTCATGGATCTATGTTTTCATTGTGGAAATGCTCATTTCCCTAATTCCAAGATTTTAGAGCGATTGGATCTTTTTTCAGCAAGTTATTGCTTCCAGATTAAGTGACATTTTTTTGGGAAATAGGGCACCGAAATAATTTCCAGCCTTATGACTGATTTTGCTTCTTGTGGATCCTTCTCGTATCTTGCAGATCTTTATGATGTGATTCAAACTGTTCCTTGGAGTGTTTTCAACCTTCGTTTTGGGTCCACACTTCATCCTATGCACCCACTGAGAAGAAATTCAAATTTGAAGGCTGACCTTGCATGCACACGATACATTTTCTTTTAGATATTGTAACAATCTTTGGCTGATGCGGAGGATTCTAGATCCTTGGATATGATATAAATAATTGTAATCAATCATTAGGAAGGCAATAATTTTTAGTTGTAGATTGGTATGATGTAATATTCTGGTCATATTAAGGAGCATATAGGAATGTTGTAGTTCAAACATGTTGTATCAGACCTGTGAGCCGAATTTCTAAGCTCGAATGTTGCCAGCGATTTGTAATTGAATTTTTTGATAATGGGAATGTTTTAATATTCTTTTGCCTCCATCTTTTGTGTTGTTTTCACTGCATGGTTGGATAGTTTTCTTTGAAGACCCTCCAGCCATGACTACATCAATAAAAAATATATAAATATCTTTCATCTAAAAAGAAAAATGATTTGGAAAACTTTGTGACATGTTCATACTCATTTTCAAATAAATTAAAAATAATTTGTTTTTTCAATACACAACAATAATAAAAATACACCAACATAAATATGAGCCACAATACAAATCTTAAGTACACATTTTGATTCACCGGCCTTGAGCTTTGCTCGGCTATATTCAGTTGTTAGGTTTCAGTGGTTTGTTAGCCTTGGGGTTTTATTTTAATAATATATTACATGATATTATGCTGGTCACGCTACTCACAAAATTTTGTTGTTTTCTTTGAGCATTTTGTATAGTCCTGTTAGTCATTCCATATACTCTTTATGATATAATATAAATATCGACGTTTCCCTTTTGCCAATACTAATAATAATAATAATAAATATAATTAAATTTTATTTAAAATATTGAAAAATAACAATATTACAATATAATTATAAAAGTGTAAAAAAAAATTTTTAAAAAATATTAAATATATACATTTAAATAGATTAAATTTCCTTTATGATCATTATATCTAATTTCAAGCAAAGATAAATTATTAATTTAAAAATCTTATTTAATACAAATAATCTTACATATAATAAAATATATATAAAAATATTTCATCTAAAAAGACAAAAGCTTTGGAAAACTTTGTGACATGTTCATACTCAAATTGCTTATTCATCATACTCATTTTCAAATAAATTAAAAACAAATTATTTTTCAAAACACAACAATAAAAATGCATCAACATAAATATGAGCCACAATACAAATCTTAAGTAATCATCTGGATTCACTGTTCTAGAAGGTAATAGATAAAATTATCCATGCGAGAAAAGCATATGTATGTTCGTTTGATGTGGAAGCACAACACTGCAATCACAATAGAAAATCCCACTTCGTAACTTAACCCCACTCCCATTGCCCACCACCAATCCATTACAGCATCTCCATCTGCATCTCCATCTCCATTTGCATCTCTATCTTCAACAATTGTATTATTGTGCTTCTATTTACTACCCAAACCAGAATTTAGTGTCCCATTATCAAGTTGAGGTCCATGTAGATTGGGATTTCCTAGAAAAGAAGAAGCCTCAAAGGTTGAAAATTGCTTCCCCTGTGGTATGTGTGTACCTTGGAATTTTACCCTATTCTAATGTGCAAAATAACTTAAAATGCAAGTGGAAAAATACCAAGAACACTTCAGTGATTAGCCTAAAGAGTGATAAAACAAGAAGGAAGATAGATGAAGTAAATGCAAATAGTTATACCTCCCTTGTTGTTGAAGACTCCTTGGTTGGCCCTTGATTTGGATGACTTTGTGTGCTCCTTAGATGGCTTCTTGAGTGACTAAATGCAAGATCAACTTATGCAAAATGATTGAAATAGATGACTAAATGATAGCAAATGCAAATTGGCAGCATAAGGTTGCTCAAAATGAAAGTGTTGAAAATGCCCTTGAGGAGGGGGTATTTATAGGAGAACTTGAATTCTCTAGAGAATTCAACGGTTGAGATTCACCCAACAAGGTCAAGATGAAGGGCTAAGGTGAGTTGAGAACTCACAAGCCCTCACATCTTGACATGTGGATGGTGAAGTGGCTAGGAGGAGATGAGGTGGAGTGAGGTGGCAAAAAAGGTACATGAGGTGGAGGAAGGACAAGTACCTTCCAAGTACCTTGGGAGATGGAAAGAATCTTGGGTGAATAAAAGTGAATTTTAAATTCACAATGATTGGAAGAATCTAGTGGATAAGACAATGTTCCCCAAAGGTGGGAGTTTGTCACATGTGACTTGATGTGACAAGTCAAAGATTCTAGAAGATGCATAGGAAAAAGGGATTCTTGGAGGAATAAAAAGGAATTAAAAATTCCTTGGGGATGGAGAGAGTTGACCAAGGTACTGATTAAGATTAATTAATCAGTAATTAGAAGATAAATGAGGATTAGAAGCCAACTTGCAAAAGCTGGAGGATGTGACACATCATAATCAAGTATTAGGCATGTTGATGAAAAGAGGATTAAAGGAGTAAAGTATTTAATTATTAATTAAATACCTTAGGGATTTGGCAGAATTAAGGGTATTAATTAAATAATAGTAATATTACTTAATTAACTCAGATAAGAGAATGTTTAGATGAAAAGTGATAAATTTGGATAAATTAAGTGTCCAAATTTGGATGTCTATAGAATGAACCCAAAAAGCATGTTGTTGGAAAGATTCAACACTTAGAGAAATGTGAGATTTAAGAGTTCAGAAGGAATCTTTCGTAACAACTTATTTTCTGAAAGATCTGAAGATTCCAAGTTAGTCATGGCTCCAAAAGATTCTGGTATTGAGTCATTCAAATTGTTTTTTGATATGTTTAGAGAAATTAAACCCTTAAGGAGTCCCACTTCTGGAGGAATATTACATAAAAATTTATTACGTGACAATTATATCAAATTGTGTGCTGGGTATGTGCAGGATCATCATGGAAAAAATAGGCCCTTAAGTGGCAAAAATTTTAGAAAAATCAAAGTTAGACAACTTGACGTACAAAATTGAATAAGTTATCTATATTATTTCAAAAATATGTAAGAATAGAATCTGTAGCAAATTGCATGTAGTTTATAAACTACTAGGTTTATTTTAAAAAAATAAAAATCTATTTGGTGAAATTTGAAATTTCCAATTCAATAGTGCCTAAATTTTAGGAAAAATAAGTGGTCTGTCTAACCACCTAAGCACAATAAAATGATAATATTTTTTTTATAATATTTTAGATATAAGTAGAGGACTCATGTCACGATGTGATGCATATTTTTTGTTATTTTTCCAAGTAAAAAAATGAAATTATGATTATTACAACTTTTAAAAAATATAAAAAATAAGTATGTCTAACCACCTTAACTTGGTCAAAACTTGATGAAATTCAAATTTTATTTATTTAATCCTATAGTATGTGAAGCATAGAATGTGACACATGTTTTGGATTCAAAAAATGTGATAGCGTTTAAACTATAGATGTTTTTCAATGCGGCCTATCAACTAGGAGTTTAGTCATAATTCAAATGAAAATGAATAATAATAATTCTTTATTAAATTCAAAAGTAAAACATAATCTATATTGGTGGAAAGCTAAGAATCTCCTTTAAAAACCCTTTCTGTTTCATCAATTTTGGGTAACAACAAGTCATCAGCCACATACCCATCATATTGCCACTTTTTGGCCCATCATGATCTGCACATACCACATGACACTAGCACTTTGATTATCTTCTGGTATGGATTTTCCCTTCCTTTTATCCAAACTGTTACTTCATCAGTAAAATTGAGTGTAGAATTCATGCTAGAATGGTATAAAACTAGTGAATATTGAGAATATTGTACATCAAAATTTTGTAAATTATTAAACATAGCATATAACTTGCTAACATCTTGAGGAATACTTCTTGATAATTGATTACCAGGTAAATCTAGAATATGAAGATTTTCCATCCTAAATAGTTGAGGTGGAATTCTATCAGTAAACTTATTAGAAGCTAAGCTAAGAATTCTTAAATCTGCCAGCTTTTAAATCTAGAGAGGAATGCTACCTTCAAAATTATTATTTCCCAAATCAAACACTTAGAGATTCATGCAATTCGCAATGGATGGAGGAATTATACCTTGCAACTTGTTGTCATTGAGATTTATTGTACAGAGAGTTGTCATATTTCCCAACTCCTATGGAATCTCACCTTCCAAAATATTTTGAGCTAATTTTAAAATTGATAAATAAGAACACCTCCCAATGCTTGCAAGAAATTTTCTAGTCAACTTGTTCTTTGGCAAGTCCAAAAACCCAAAATAAAGTGAATTGGTATGAATAGAACTTGGAATTTGTCTAGTGAGATTATTCCCCGACAAAGATAGAGAATATTTGGGTATGTGCAACATCATCATGGAAAAAATAAGCCCTTAAGTGGCAAAAAATTCAGAAAAATCAGAGTTAGACAACTTGACATAAAAATTTGAATAAGTTATCTATATTATTTCAAAAATATGTAAGAATAGAATCTGTAGCAAATTGAATGTAGTTTCTAAACTACTAGGTTTTTTTTAAAAGAAATCCTATTTGGAGAAAATTTGAAATTTCAATGTAGTAGTACTTAAATTTTAGGAAAAAATAAAGTAAGGTGTCTGTCGATGCACCTAACCACAATAATATGATGTATTTTTTTATAAGATTTTAGATATAAGAGTAGAGGACTCATGTACTGATATGATGCATATTTTTTTAAATTTTTCTAAGAAGTAAATAATTAATTATGAACTTTTATTACAAATTTTTTTAAAATATAAAAAATGGAGTATGACTAACTATGCTTTGTCAAAACTCCACTTGAAATTCAATTTTCTTCTTTTTTTATAACCTATAGTATGCAAAGCATAGAATGTGTATGTTTGATTCAAAAAAATGTGATACCATTTGGAAAGATATAGATGTTTTCAATTAGCCTATCAATAAGGGACTTTTGAGTCATAATTCAAATAGAAAATGAATCATAATTATTTATTAAATTCAAAGTAAAGCATAATTTATATTGGTGAAAAGCTGAGAATCTCCTTTAAAAACCCTTTTCATTGCATCAATTTTGGGTAAAAAAAATTGTCAGCCACATACCCTAGATACATACCCATCATATCGCCACTTTTTGGCCCATCGTGATCCTGCACATACCCATTTGGAAATTGTTGTAGGAATAGAGCCATTAAACCCATTATCTAACAGATCTACTATATGTGGGAAAAAATCAAAATCAGGAAGAGAGCCATATAATCTATTCCCATGCAATTCCACACTATAAAAATATTGGGATATCTTGGTGGGTAGAAAACCTTCCAGTTGATTGCTTGAAAGATTGAGCATTTGAAGAGAGGGAAGATCCCACAACCACGAAAGAAGAAGTCCCACAATGTTGTTGTCTGAAATATCTAGCTCACTCAACTGATATTGCTGGGAAAAAAATGCAAGTAATTTTCCTTCTATATTACAAGACCCCAATCCAAGGTAGTCTAGGTGGGAAAACTTAGGAACCTAGCTTGTAGAGATGTTAATAAGAAACTAATTTGAATAAAGTTACAATTCTTCAAGGCAAGTTAGATTCTCAAGTAGCTGAAGTGAAATTGTTCCTAACAGCTGGTTATGGCCTAGAACAAGGTGACTTAAAGTTGGAAGCTGACACAAATCATATAGAGGAATATGACTACTTAACAGATTGTCACTAAGGTCCAGAGATCTAAGGGATGAAATATTGCCAAAAGAGGATAGTATACTGCCCTCGAAATTGTTATACGATAGATCCATGGTCTCAAGGGATGAAAAGTTCCCAATAGATGGGGGAATTATTCCTCCAAATTGGAAATCACTAAGGGATAGCATGACTAGTGAGGAAGAATGGCTTAGAATGAAAGAAAGGTTTCCTTTCAAGTCAACATTCTCACTAAGCACATGACTACTCATTCTTGAACGGTACATGAAATTGGAAGGGATGGAACCATTTAGACCACAGTGAGAGAGATCAAGTGAAACCAATGAGGACACATTATCAAACCATGAGGTTAGTTCAAGCAATAATGAATTCCAAGGTATATGCAGATGTGATAAAAGGGTGAGGTTTAAAAGATCTAGAATATTACTTGAGAGCCCACAACCATGTAGGTGAATCTGGGTAAGATTGGGAAGACCGCTAAGGGCCTCACCCCACTGATCAAACACCATTTTCAATTTCACTTGATCCATTCTTAAGAATTCTAGGCTTCTTAGATTTCTTACCCATACATCAAACTTACTACTCTTCAACCTAAATTCTGAAATTTTAGAAAAACATGAATTATCTGAAATATCCAAATGCTACAAGCTGGACATATTTCCTAATTTTGGGGAGACTTCACCACAAAATCCACCCCATTCCAAACAAAGAAATGTAAGTCTCTGTAGTTTTGGCAACTGGGGAGGAATAGAAATACCTTGAAAGTTGACATCATTGAGATCTAGAAACCTTTTCATTGCATAAAAAAAAATTTCACAATTCAATAAGAATCTTTAGAGATATCTTATTCATGAAAGCATAACTGGAAATAGAGTATTATCTTATAATGAGGAAAACTATCTATCTAAAGAAATCCATATGCAATATCTACTCTACTTCTTGAACATCGAGCCAACTATATAGGTTTAGGGGAGTTTATTGAAACAAGGACTCAAAATAGAAATCTAAATGCACATGACCACTCCCCTATGAAATAGAGAGTGACAAAGTTTGCATAAACTAAAATGTAGAAGAAGAAGATTAGGACTGAAATAGTTAAGCATAAGTGTGGATTGTGGAAATGGTCATGTTGGATTCTTGATCATACTAGAATCCCTCTTCCTTTATTGGTCTTATTAAATGACATGGTGACACAATAAATCTCATAAATAAAAACCTCCAATTTCGCAACTGCTATGTTCTTCTTATTCTGGAAGCTCCCATGCATTGTTGTCTGAAATTGTTTGGCTACAGGTTGTGCTTCCTAGTTTTTGTGGGCTATAGTCTTCTTTATGTAGCTTCTCTGCTGCAAGGAGTTAGTTCATCCAATATATACACAATAATAATAACCAAAAATTAAAGACATATCCACATTGCATTTCATACACACTCACACATTTCAATCATGCAATTAACAACATATCATAATCATATTCCCACATATATCAAAACCAAGTTCAAGTTGCATGAAAGGCATAAAAAATATAGATGATGTTTGGGAATGTATATGAAATTAGTATAAATGGAAATGTCTAAAAGTATTCACTAAACAACAAAAAACTAGCTAATATTTGGTCTCATCAAGCATTAAATATTTTGATAATGTTCAAAGAAATCCCTTAGGTGCTACTTTATTACTAGCATTGGGACTAGTTACAATAAACACTTTATGACATGTGATGCTTGATAAATTAGTCGACTATATTACCTTATAGTGTTCATCAACACATTCCATGGGGATAGTTCTATCAACCCTTTATTTAAGTCATTTAAATTTACATATAAATAGAAATAATATAGATTCAATGCTAGTGCAAATCCATTCTAATTTTAAATTACTAATGTACCTCACACATAATTCATTAAAGAGAAACCTAAATTCAAGGAATGGATAAACAATCTAAGACAATTTGAAGATATTCATGAAGACAATTGTGCCATAATAGGCTTTTACACCAACTTGATGGAGGAATGTAAGATTAATTATTATGATTTTTCTATTTCCCATTACTTATCTATCCACACACATGGATACATTCTAAAAACTAAACAAGACACCGAATCTACACAATATACCAATTATTATTCTCTTTACAATAGTGTGTCCAAATAAGAGGATACTCATAATGATATATAGTTACCCTACTTTTCATTATTATAAAAATAATATGATGAAACTTTTAAATTTTACTAATTTCTATATATATAATGGAAAGACCTAGGTCCTTTTGAGAATAACATTCTAGAACCCGTGCAAATTAAATATCATTTTGACAATGTATTAGATATCTACCACTACATGTTATAACTTCCACAAAAAAATATCATTGAAAAAATTGAAGCTAAATATACACATGAAATCTTTGGAGGAAGCATTTTTGTCACCCTTCCTACATCTAAAAATTAATAAATTTATGTTTGGGATATTTAACTCCTTTGAGGTATATTATTTTAAAAAATGATTTTTTATAAAAATACATATATCTATATCCCTCATACAATTATGCTCAATACCCTCCTCATGACATAGATGAATAATCATACTTTTGAGAACCCATACCTTATTCACCAAGCTACAAAGGATAAATTATCCTTGTAGTAGATGACACAAAGAAGCCTTTCACAATGAATTTTGATAGAAGTAACGATGAACATTTCTTTTTATTTATGTGTGCTTTTCATTATTTTCAAACTTTCTATTTATTTTACACTTACCTTTGTGTTTTTTCCTCTATGGATTTGGGACTATGAAAAGTATTGAAAGTTTCCCCAAGATTATCTCTTAGTTGACCAAAAATAGCTTTTCTTTGTCCATTTGATCATGCCTCATTTTTAATGCTCCTTACATTATCATGGCCTTAGTCATCTCCACTTTTGTAGTTGATTTTGTATCACCTTTACATTTCTTATTTATAATTGTTCATTTTGTATTTATGTCATCTCATTAATAATTAGATGGATGTTTCCATCACCATTGATGAGTCTAGTTTATGGTCTAATTTTTGGGTATAATTTATGATTTATTTGTTGAAGTTGTCATGGACCTTGATGTCGAATGTTGATATTTTCATAATATTCCCTCAAACCATAGGCATTGAGCTTAATCCTATTTCTGCAAATTTTTAATGACATTGGCATGTTCTATGGACTATCTATATGAATTTTGCATGTGGTTAATGAATTTTCTTTAAGGTGGTTATAGATATGAAATTATTGTGTGTACTAACATTTCCATACATATATAATTTGAGGATACCAAATTGAGAAAGACATCACCAGCTGGTCATGCACCATAGCGTTCAACAGGGGAATTGTTCAAAGGTAAAATGGAGATCGACGGAAAGAGATTCCCCATGCAAATTGAATGTAACTTACTTGTATTGGTCTTTAATGTTGTTGAGCAAATGTGGGCATTACTGCAATACTAAATCTATGTTTGGACATGCATTTCTGACCAGATTCCATGCATGCGCAACCGCCTTTCCATTCCTTTCTCTGTTTTCCTTAAATGGCATCCTCCTAGTTCGTGGAGTTGACCTCCTTGCTTATTTGGTAGTATAAATAAGGATCAGATACCTCTTCTTAGGAGGTTGTTCAATCTAATGATGTAATTGCATTCTTAAGTTTTCAACAATACAGTTATGCTACTATTTTGCACTCATGATTTTCAGTGAGTAAAATGAAGTTCTAAGTTTGAGCATCTAAGTTTGCATTAGTTTTAGAGGATACTCATCCAAGGGATCCCACTTGGTGAGAAATCCATACTTTAGTTTAGTTATTATTTTTTGTTCAACAACTAGTTAAGAATCTGACATTAACTCTTCCTGTAGCCACTAGAATTCCATTTTGTGACTATTTGTGCAGCCAAAGTAGACAAAGTAGTTTCTTGTTTGTTTGCTTAGATTTTCATTCTTTTCATGCATTTTAGCTTAGTATAGTTGTTGGTTGATTTTCAACATTTATGCTATTCCTTTCCAAGAAATTTACTTTCAACATTGTGTCTTTCTTAGCTGTAGAATGAAAATGACTACTTTGAGTTCCTAGTGCACACATTGTGCTGACCCATCTCAAGTTTACGTCCTTGGGTTGACAAGTTAAATGAACCTTCATGATGATTGAAATAGCTATTCAAGTTAGATCTCCAATCTCTGAATCATGATTGTAAAGGCTTAGTTATTAAATCATTGTAGGAGGCAGACATTTTTGGCGCCGTTGTCAGGGATGGTGTCAAACTAGGAAGTTCTTTGGACTCATTGATATTTTTTCTTGCTATAGTATTTTTGGAAGTTTGTTCTTAGATGTTAGAAACCAAGATCTGAAATTCAAACTAGAAAAAACCCTTCCATAGAAGAGAAAAATAGAAAAAGCAGAGCTATTGCAAAAAGATGTGCAACATAGTATTATTTAGGAATATTAATTACAAGATATGATTTTCTTTATAAAAGCAAAGATGCATAACCCTAATTTTATCTTGAGCAACAAGATAGCTCAACAAGATAAATATGAGAATTAATTAACCTAGGAATTAAATATTACCTAAGTAAAGTTATGCAAGTGTAATTAAATATTAATTACACTAACACCCCCCATAAGTGCAACTTATGGAGACTAACAAAGCATGCACCTAAAACTAAGATGAATGCAAGAAAGCATGAATGGGTCCTAGAAACAAGGCTTGATTAGGTACCCAAGTAAAAATGCAATAATGAAGTAGAGAAGGAAAACCCAGTGGGACAAAACCCCCATACAATGAGATGACTACTACAAACAAGCACTAGAAGAACACTATGGAGTAACATTGGAACTGCAATTTGACAAGCAAGGAAAGATACTTTTGTCTACAACTGAAACCAAAAACAAAATCATAATAATGTGACAGCAGACCCGATGCCATGGAACACTAGAAAACTCACAAACTGGAACTCTAGAAACTGTGAAGCAACAGTAGGTGAAATGATGAAAGAATTTGAAAGTCGTGTATCTCGATGTCGATGCAAAATTGAGACTAAAACTATTCTATGGGAAGGAGTACCAAAAATACTCTGGAACATTAACCATAAAAGCATGGCCCTCAAACTGAGAAGGATCTGAGCCAATGTGAATCAAGAAACATAATCTCTCAACTGAAGTGTGAACCGATGCGAATCCAATATGTGTTAAGCAAGAGCAAAAATGTAGCCAAAAGAAACTAAGAAACTAGATAACCCATGCGAGTTTCCATCAAAACAAGATGGATATTGAGATCAAAGTGCATGCACACTCTAATTAGATTGTTATGCAAGAAAACCCCCTAATGGAACTTTATCTCAATTCATTTATTACAATAACCCAATGATTATAAAAGGAGAGAATACTAAATGTGCATAAACATAAAATAGAAATTGATGTTAGATCTGTGTAGAGGACATAATCAGATTTTTGATGCCGTGAGAATGACGAAAAAAGGATCACTGAGTCAAAAGATATGCCCTCCAAGAGTGAAATCTGAACATTTGACTTCAACAAGAAAAAAATCCCATCAAATAGAAAAATATCTAAAAAAGAACTACACCATCAGAAAATTGGGCTCACCATCTTTTCGGCGATATCTCGTTTCAAAAAATTCGCCTCCGGGATCAAAAGTTATGATGAAATGAAAAAAAGGGCTATAAAGAGGCACTTTAGGATACATCAAGGCTAAATGGGCGCAAAAATCCAGCCCCAAGGTGCTGGCGGCTGGTCCTCCATGTGACTGCAGTCTCCAAAAAACTAAAAAAAGAACCCACCACTAGACAGGTGGCAGGTGGGCTGAGCAGATATGCAACATAATATTATTCAGGAATATTAATTACAAGATGTGATTTGCTTTATTAAAGCAAAGATGCATAACCCTAATCTTATCTTGAGCAAAAAGATAGCTCAACAAGATAAAGATGAGAATTAATTAACCTAGGAATTAAATATTACCTAAGTAAAGTTATGCAAGTGTAATTAGATATTAATTACACTAACATTAGAATACCCCTCATCTAGGCAAGTAATGATCCACTATTCTTTTTTCCAATTCTTTGTGTGAGTTGGCTGATGGTGAGTTGATACCGCATGCATAGAGGGAGGAGAAGAGATTCTTATGGAAGATTCCTTCCTAATAACCCTAATCCATTCCTGCTAGAAGAGCTTCCAAATCTACCCAGAAATGAAGAAGAAGAAGACCCATTCCCCTTTGCTGATGCATTTCCTGATTTGACTAGTTCTAAAGCTTCCACTAAAGACCAAAATCTGATTGAGAACCCCTTTGCTTTGGAAATCCATCAAGTAGACATGGGTGATGCAAATAGAAATGTACCTAACCAACCAAATTTTCCTTTCCCCATTGCTCATCATAATGAAGTTGACAACATCCAAAATATCCTTGCTTCAACACTTCCTAGGTTCTATGGACTTGTTATAGAAGACCCTGATACTTTCTTGTTCGAGTTTGATATACTCTATAGGAGTTATGACTCTACCACAGATGCTCATAGGCTTAAGCTATTTCCTACCACTCTTAAAGAGGCTGCACTAAGATGGTTTATGAGCTTAGGCAGAAATATTATGGAGACTTGGGAGGACATGAAGACAAAGTTCCTTGAGAAGTACAAGGAATATTGTAGGGGTAGTGATATGAGAGGAGATAAAATTTTTAGGATGCAACAGAAGGAAGATGAGAGCTTGGAGGATTACATTTCAAGGTTTATGTTCTACCTATAGAAATCTCCACACCATACCCTCAATGAAGAATCACAAAAGCTGATTTTCCTAAGAGGAATAACTGAGAGTTGCACTGATGCCTTGGACCTAATGGCAGGAGGAGATATGACCCAAGTTCCTTGGGAAGATATCAAGAAAATATGTTAGAATTATTTTAGGTCAGCTTCAAAGAAAGGGAGAGTTTACCAATCCTCTATGGGTAAGTCATCTACCAGTGGAGTTTCAAGGATGGAGATTACTCATTTGCTGGCAGATTTCAAGAAAGATATCATAAACAACCTAGCCACTTAGTTGGATACACTTCAGGCCAAGAAGAAACATGAGGAGGCAAAGACAATGTTGACATAATATTGCCCTCATTGTAGACAAAAGAAGAAGGATTGCATATGCAAGATGGTGGCTAATATATACAACAAGAAAATTCCACCTGAGTTCAAACCAATCTAGATTGAAGAAGATCAAGTCTACTTTGTTGCACAAAGGAGGCCATGAGATCCAAGACAAGGTATGCCACCAGATCCATTATCTTTTGTTGGGCCATATTTTAATTCTTATTCATTTGGTAACCAATGGCAGCCCCCATATCCATCCAAATATAGAGGATATCCGCCACAACCTTGGGGTAACCCTCCAAATGCTTGTTCCAATCATCAAAACTCTCCACCCCAGTGGCAGAAATCTCAAGGGAATTGACAGTAGTTTCAAGGACCTTGGCAACCATCTCCAGGAAACTGGCAGCAAAAATCTCAATGGAGGGGAGGATAGTAGTGGCCAAACCAGACAACCAACTACATGCAGCCACCTTCTCACCCCCAACAACCTGCTATAATGCCTCCTCTTGCTAATTCAAGCTCAAATGCACCAAAATCTACTCAATTACCATCTCAACCCACACCTAACCCAAATAACAAACCACAATAGCAGTCGGTATACTCTATTGATCCAAATCAATTTCCTGCATGTGTTGTGAGTGTGAGTGACATCCATTTGCATTCAGGAACTAATTTACCAGCTCCTTCCACACCCATTATCACTGAGCTTTCTGTGGAAGAGGAAGAGGAACCTCTGAATGATCTCATTCAACTAAGTGCACCTAAAAATATTGAACTAGTCCCAATCAAATAGACTACACAAGAACCACCATTCCCTCAGAGATTGGAAGTTGCTAAGCAAAAGGGAGATAAGGAGGATACAAATTTTGACATTCTAGAATAATTGAAGCATATATGTGTCCAAATACCTCTATTCCAGCCCATAAAAGATGTTCCATATATGGAAAATCAATCAAAGAAGCATGCCTCAAGACGCCAAGTAGGAAGAAGAAATACCCCACTACAGTTCATGTGATGGGATAGATGGATGAAATCATGCTTGAGAAAGTGACTATCCCCAAGTACAATGACCTAGGTAGTCATATGGTAGTAGTTGTTATAAATGAGATTCAAATAAAGAATGCTCTAATTGATTTAGGGGCAGCAATAAAAGTAATTACTAAGGACATCTTGCAACAAATAAACGTTGCAAGCATGAGATCTACTCCTACTATCCTGTAGCTTGTTGATAGTTCTATTGTTAAGCTTGATGGTATAGTAGAGGACCTTGTGGTAATTCTAGACTCCTAGGAGTACCTAGCAGATTTCATGATTCTTTCTCCTAAAGCTACACTAAGCGGGTATCCCATTATTCTCGGAAGGCCATGGTTAGCAACAACAAATTCCTATATTGGATGTCAGTCAGGAGATATGACCATTTTTTATGGGAAGAGCACCAAAAAGTTTGTTCTCTTCCCCCCTACTCAACCATCCCAGGATGAAGATAATTTTGTATGGCCACATGTTGGTGAAGGGGCCAAGGAAGTTAACTTTGTGGCGTAGCTTATGATGTTAGGAAAAAATCATCTCATGCAGCTTCAAGATGAGGATAAAGTGTTGTCTAACATAATTCAGAACCATTGTGAAGTAGAGGAATCATCATCCTCTCACGCATCTAGCTCTACTGATCTCGTGAAGACACTTCTGCCAACTCTTCCTACAGCCACTCTTCTTGCAGCCAAACTTCTTGTAGCAATAGGTATGTTCCACACATTGATGCAATATGAACTCAAGGTACCATGCATTAATGAACCAGTTATGATAGAGTTAACTACACAAGTATAGGTGTCAGAAGGAAAATATCTAAATATTAATAGAAAATTGAGTGTAGAATAATTGTTGTCATTGGCCAACTTACTAAGGACTCACTAGCATGCATTTGCATGGGACTATCATGATATGAAATTATTGGACCCTAAGCTTTGCACTCATAGGATATACATCAGAGATGATTGTCAACCAGTAAGGCAGCCGCAAAGAAGAATCAACCCTGCATTGAAAGAGATTGTAAAAGGAGAATTGTAGAAGTGGCTAGATGGAAGATTTATCTACCCCATTTCAAATAGCCAGTGGGTGTCTCCAATGGTGATTATGCCCAAGAAGGGAGGAAAATGGTGAGTTTGTGTTGATTACAGGGAACTCAATGCTGCCACCAAAAAAGACCATTTTCCCTTGCCTTTTGTAGATCAAGTCCTGGACTCACTTGCAGGAAAGCAGTATTTTTTTTTCTAGATAGACTTAGTGGCTATAACTAGATCCAAATTGTACCTGAGGACTAGGAAAAGACAACTTTTACCTATCTATTGGGAACATATGCCTATTCAATACTTCCCTTTGGCTTATGCAACACACCTACAACTTTTTAGAGGATAGTCATTAGCATATTTTCAGACATCTCTCTTGATTGCATGGAAATATATATGGATGACTTTACTACCTATGGTGTTGATTTCAATGAAGCATTGGAAAATCTCATAAAGGTCCTATAGAGATGTGAATACCACAATCTATCTTTAAACAATGAAAAGTGCTTCATGATGATGCAGGAAGGTGTAGTTCTTGGCCACTACATCTCTCACAAAGGAATTCAAGTAGATCCTACAAAAATTGAGGTAATCACTAATCTACCTATACCTACAAAACAAAAGGATGTTAGAATCTTCTTGGGACATGCAGGATATCATAGGAATTTCATCAAAGACTTCAAAAAAATGGCATCACCATTGTACAATCTCCTAACCAAAGATGTTGAATTCCAATGGATAGAAGATTGTGACAAGGCATTTTATGACTTGAAATTAGCCTTAACTCATGCTCGTGTACTTAAAGGACCTAATAGGGAGATTAATTTTCACATTCATATAGATGCATCAGACTATGCTATAGGATTAGTCTTAGGACAAAAAGGAGTCATTGAAAATGCTATTTATTTTGTTAGCAAAAAATTGTAGGGAGCTGAATTCAACTATACAGTGACAGAAAAAGAGATGTTGGCAGTGATATATGCCCTGAACAAATTCAAGCACTACATAATAGGCTATTAGATCTTTGTGCACACTGATCATGCAACCATTAGATATCTCATAAATAAACCCTTGATCTTAGGTAGATTAGCAAGATGGTTATTGTTGATGTAGGAGTTTGACATAACCATTGTGGATAAACCAGAGAAGGCCAATGTTGTTGCAAATTTTCTTTCAAGGTTGACTACATTAGAGGACAATCAAGCCATAGATGACTCTTTTCCTGATGAGCATCTATTCTCTATCAATATGCAAACACCTTGGTATGCTGACATAGCTAATTATCTAGTGACAAGGAGAGTTCCTCCTCACTTCTCTCCAAAAGACAAAAGAGTGCTCATTGAAAAATATTTTCCCTTTTCATGGATTACTGGATATTTGTTCTATACTAGACCAGCTCATGTCATGAGAAGATGTGTGAGGGAAGATGAGACATATGAAATTTTGCATGCATGTCACAATGAACCCTATAGAGGGCATTTTGTAGCCAAGAGGACAGCAATGAAGATTTTAAGCATAGGATACTATTGGCACACACTCCACAAGGATGCAAAATATATACAAGGAAATGTGACAGATGCCAAAGGATGGGCCGACCAACCAAATCTGATGAGATTCCACTTTATCCTCAAGTAGTAATCACTCCCTTTGACAAGTGGGGATTGAATTTTGTAGAACCCATTGACCCTCCATCAAATGGTAAGTCTTATATCTTGGTATGCACTAATTATGTAACTAAGTGGGTAGAATTTAAGGCCATGAAGCATGCAAGAGACAATAAGGTTGCATAATTTCTTTATGAAGAAATTTTTACATGGTATGGAGTCCAAAGAGAGATAGTGACTGATCAAGGAGCTCAATTCACTTCAACCCTTGTTACAACATTGGTTAATGAGTACAACATAAGGAACATGAAGTCTACCCCTTATCACCCTTAGGCCAATGACCAAGTTGAGGTGACCAATAGAGAAATTGAATCCATTCTGACCAAAACAGTGGCTATCCACAAGAAAGATTGGGCAAATAGATTTCCAAAAGTTGTTTGGGCCTACAGAACTACCTAGAAAAAAACCACAGGCCTCACTCCATTTGAGTTGATATATGGGAAAACAACTATGATGCCCATTGAATTTGAGCACAAGACTCTTAGGACTGCAGTAGACCTAGGGATGGATATATTTGAGGCACAAAAGAAAGAATCGTGAAACTAAATGCTTTGGATGAGATGAGGAAAGAAACCTTGCACCACACTGAGGTGGTGCAGAATCAAAGAATAAAGTGGCACGACAAATTCATCAAGGAGAAGAATTTTCAGCTAGGTGACTCGGCATTGCTCTATGACTCAAGGTATTAGGATAATGTAGGAAAATTGCAGAAAAGATGGCTGGGACCATATGAAGTTGTTGAGGTCTTTCCCAATGGTGTTGTTCAACTTACTACCATTAAACCTGTCAAATTCAAGTTGCTTGTCAATGGTCATCACCTCAGATTATACCACAAGCCAACTTCCAAAGAAGAGTTCATGCAACAAATCATTCAACATGCAACACCCGAGCTTCCTGCAGTTGAAGGAAGTGGACCTAGTGTCCCTCCTTCTAGATAATTAAGGTATGTACTTGCCATAATAAATACTTCCAATTTTGTGGGGGTCCACTTCTTCACTTCTCCACCCATCTGCCCATCCATCACCACCTTTCTCTCTCTTCCATCACTTCACTTCATTCCACCTCACCTCATTCCACTCTATTTTCATTAATTTATCAACTTATTTCCTAAAAAGGTGAATGGTACTTTCTCCACAATCTTTGCAATGAATCTTCCACACATTCAGGTATGTGTGTATTAATTGCTACATCTTAATTATCTTTTAGTGCATTCATTTAATTGTTGTACATTAATATGGACGTTCACCATAGCATGTCATTATTCCCTGCCCCTGTCAAATCATTATTATCACCTCACATGTGAGGACACATGATCAAATTTAGGTTGGGAGGAGGAAAAAGATGTGAATATCTTTCCCACCTGTCAGTCCATGCTGGTCTATGTCAGCCACTTTAAATTGAGTCGATTTGAAATCTGAGTGAGAGGATGAGTCACATGTGTGAGGTGGCACCAACTGCCACCGCCATTTCTCTCCATCATAAATTTCTTTTATTACTCCTTCCTTTCCATTATTGACCTTGCCATAATCTTGAGTTGCAAGAAAAAGGTAAAAGAAAAATGAAAAATTCAGTCGACATTAGTGTTGGAAATTTAGCAAGTGTTGCAGGAAGGTGAATTTGGCTTTTAGAAGAGAATTACAGGAAGGAAATTTTGTAGAGTGATAGCTTGATTACAGATAATGGGAGGTGGGTTAATTTGAAATGAACCCACGGTTCACAATGTTTTATTGCAGGTTGCACCCTACCTGGCCAAATTTAGAAAATGTGGGTGGTTAGACTACTTCCTGAAGCTAGATGGTTTTGATGAAGACATTGCACCAAAATTTTCCTAGACATTGTCTGAAGGAAAAGCCACAGTAAAAGGTTTGGAGGCCATGGCGACTGAAGAAAGGATTGCATAAGTTATAGGGTTACCTGCCGATAGTGAACATTACCCTGCCTCCAAAGATGTCAGGTCAGCTAGGGTTGAATTTACAGAACATAATGACCCTCCAATCAGTGTGGACAAACAAGGTGCAAAATGAACCTCTCTGCTCGAGCCATGGAAACAAGTAGTTTTTTATGTTATAAGATACATCACCTATGAAGGTTTTCTATCAAACCTACATTCTGTGCACTTCAAACTCTTGAGTCACATGAGGCATGGGAGGAGGATGAATGTGTCGAGTCATGCTATACAACCTTCTCTCAATCATGACAGTCGAGACTCAAAAAGGTAGGGACAATTTTGTTTCCCACCGTTGTTTGATTAAATTGCTAGTTGAAAAGTCTTTGCATGATATGACTGGAATGACCTGGGAAGGATTCATAAAAATTGATCAAATTATACTTGAGCACTTGCAACCTAGGGTTTTACCTCAACCTCGTAGGTCTAGCAGGAGATTGAGCATGACTGAAGCCACTCCCGGTGCTTCAACCTCTAGTGCAGGCCCTAGTGTAAACCCTCCTGTAGTAGAGAAAACCATAGATATTAGTTTTGAAATAGAGCACTTAGAAAAGAAAGTTCCTCATCAGATTCTGATGATGATGTCCCCCTTGACACCTTAATGAGAACTAGGGCACAAAAGAAAGAGCTAGAAATAAGAAAAGGGAAGCTAAAAAGTAGTTGGTAGAAAAAGAGGTGCCAAGATCTAAGAGGAGAAAGGCTGACACTGTTCATCCTATAGCCAAAGAAAAAATGTGAAAGACCTCCAAAAAAATCAAGACCAGTAGGGCCGACCTTTGGTATGCCTCTGTAGGAAAGCCCTAAGTTTAGAGAAATATCACGTGGGGATGCATAAGCTCTAATCTAGGGTAGGTGAATGCCGAAGAAGAAGACATATTTGGGAGAGCATCAAACATAACACTGTCTAATCTTGTTGACATTGCATAACAAGTTAAAAATCAAGGGTATGAGGAAAATCAAGAGTTCCTGCAGCAAGAGAAAGAAAAAAATTAGGAGTTCTTGTAGCAACAACAAGAACAAGAACAAGAGGCCCTACAACAAGAATTGTAAGAACAATCAGTACCCCTACAACCAAAGTTAACTGAATAGCCTGAATCTTTGCAGTTAGTACCATATGGAGAGAAAGCATCATAAAAAATATTGGTAGGAATTTATAAGCCTCTTGATTTTACTGTACACACAACAATTTTGAACTTATGGAAAGAGATACAAAGGAGGGAGGAGAAATGGAAAGAGGAGAAACAAATGATGAAAAAGGAAATTCAAAAGAGAGATGAAATGATTGAAGAAAAGAAAGAGGAAATTACTGCTCTGAAGGAGAAAGTGGACAATATTGTGACTTTGGTACTATAGATTTTGGAATATAGGACCCCTCCAATGATCTATGCTCTACATATGAAAGAGAAATATCTCTCTTTTAGGCTATCAAAGATTGTCTCAAGTTTGAATCCTTCTATTGAGACTCCTACTAAATTTTTCAATAGTTATTGGATTGCCTCCCTTGAAATGAAGAATTTGTTGTGTGAGTTTTATTTGCATAATTATGTTGTGACTCAAGACCATGATTGGAATATGATGTTGTATGTTGGGGATGTCCAATTAAGAGAATTAATTTCTTGGGTACAAAATGAGATTAGTTGGGGACAACAATACAATGCTTATAGGCAAATGGAATCCAACATCTCCCTAGCCATCAAGGTTGAATCAAGAAACCCAAGGGAAATTTACAAGGAATGGCACAAAATGCTTTTCAGACCTAGCTATGGTAGTAGGATTATGCCTTGGATAGAAGTAGTTTACAGTGAATATGAGGTGAAGGAAAAAAATAAAGAGGAAACTGTGAGAGGATACCTATCACAAAGATGGAATAGCCTAATTGATGAGTTAAAACAGGCTAAGCCTCATTCCATCCAAAACTATGCTACAACACTAAAAGGAATTGATAGGTATATACAGATTGGGAGAACAAAGGGGTGATTTTGGCTCCCTCTGACTTTTTAGCCACCTATATGAATGTGGCCTGTGCCAAACTTCAGGTACTACCACTATGATATTGTTGCAGAGAGACAAAGATGGAGCAAATTTAATAGACTGGGAGGATTTGATTGGGATCCTAATTCATGCACAACCAACACTAATGTAGGATAGCTATTAGTTACGAATTTCAAAGCATTGACCAAGCAAAAGAACAACCCTTCCCCTGCTGGAGGACCAATAAAACCTTAGGTTTGGGGGAGTGATGAGTCTAGTTTATGGTCTAATTTTTAGGTAGAATTTATGATTTATTTGTTGAAGTTGTTATGGAGCTTGATGTTGAATGTTGATATTTTCATAATATTCCCTCAAACCATAGACATCGGGCTTAATCCTATTTCTACAAATTTTTAATGGCATTGGCATGTTATATGGACTATCTATATTAATTTTGCATGTGGTTAATGAATGTTCTTTAAGGTGGTTACAAATATACAATTATTGTGTGTTCTAACATTGCCATGCAGATATAATTTGAGGATACCAAATTGAGAAAGACACCGCTAGCTAGTCATGAAACATAATGTTCAAGAGGGGAATCATTCAAAGGTGAAATGGGGGTCAATAGCAGGAGATTCCCCATGCAAATTGAATGTAACTACCCTTCCATTCCTTTCTCTATTTTCCTTAAATGGCTTCTTCCCAGTTTGTGGATTTGACCTCCTTGCTTAGTTGGTAGTATAAATAAGGATCAGATGCCCTTCTCAGGTGGTTGCACAATCTAATGATGTACTTGCATTCTTAAGTTTTCAGCAATATAGTTATGCTACTCTCTTGTACTCATGATTTTTAGTGAATAAAATGAAGTTCTAAGTTTGAGCATCAGAGTTTACATTAGTTTTAGAGGATACTCATCCAAGGGGGCCCACTTGGTGAGCAATATGTACTTTAGTTTAGTTTAGTTTAGTTATTATTTTCTGTTCAATAACTAGTTAAGAATCTGACATTGACTGTTCCTACAGCCAAAGCAGACATAGTAGTTTCCTATTGGGTAAACCCACAAAAGTGGTTTACAATTTGAATGAGGAAGGAAAAATTGTAAAAAATGGCCCCATGCCAAAAAATTTCATTTTGGGGGTTTGAATGAACTAGTTGGTTCGAATGAACCAGAAAAGGGTTAACCCATTTAATGCATGTATGGAAAAAATAGGAAAAATAAAATGGAAACCCCTTCATGGAAGGGGGTTCGAATGAACCTTGGTTCACTCAAACCCCCCTTTTCCCTAATTTTTCACCTTGTTCACAAAAAAAAATCAATTTTTTTGCACTTCGGAGCTTGGTTTGAAGATGAAAATGGCGGAGACTTCACAGATCCAACTAGAATCAGATAATCCTCAGAACGAGCTATCCAAAAATTATAATTTTAATATGTTTTGGTTTTATTATGTATTTGTTTTTTAGTTTTATTAAACATAGATTTTTCACCGAAAATCAAGCACTTTATTCTGCACATGTGGAAAAATAGTAGATTATAAAAAAAAAAATTTGAAAAATATGAGTGCACTAGATATTTAAGTCCTTGATCCAAAAAGAAAATTGAATTTTGATACATACAAAAAAAGTCGCGTTATACAATCGCGCTATGTCTGAATTGTAATTGATTTGACTTTGAAACTTTTTTTTACTTCAAGGGGTAAACGCTTTTGACCGGAGCTATGAACCAGATACAACCATTCAACAATACCACCCCAACAGGGTTTGAACCTTGGTGGCAAGAACAACAATGCCACCTATAAACTATCACACCATGCCAATACTGGCAATTTTACTTTAAAACTTGATTAAAGAAAAAATATTCAATAAAAAACTATCTAACCAAGTGGAAGCACTAGATATGGGAGCTACAAATCTAAATTTGAAAGAATTAGAATTTTATCCTTCATGGAATAAAAGTTATGCATTATACAGTGACCGTCACTTTTTAAAAATGTTGTTTTCTGAAAAAAACCAATTTTCAAGGGAGGTGGAAAAAGAAGTGCAATCTGATTCCAAATTTTTTAAAAAAATAAAAATTTAGAATCTACAGACAAAATGTCACAAAACTCTAGTTTGTATCATCTTCAAATTACTCACAGTTTAGTCACTATAGGTGCCCAAAAGTGAAGATTTAGTTAAAAAAATTGTTTCAGTGTCCAGTTTGGCCAAAAATTGTAAACCAAATGTATTGTGGGATCACCTTGTTTGTTTTCTTCATTCTTGTCATGAATTTCATCTTAGTATAGTTGTTGGTTGTTCTTCAACATTATGTTATTCCTTTCCAAGCAATTTACTTTCAACATTGTGTCTTTCTTAGCTATAGAATGAAAATGACTACTTTGAGTTCCTAGTGCACATACTGTGCTGACCCATTTCAAGTTTATGTCCCTGGGTTGACAAGTTAAATGAGCCTTCATGATGATTGAAATAGCTATTTAGGTTAGATGTCCAATCTCTGAATCACGATTGTAAAGGCTTAGTTATTCAATCATTGGAGGAGGCCAACAACCATACATTTATTCTTGCCTATTAGTTGCTTTAGCATTATTACCTATTTCTCTTTTACAATTCATTGGCCCTAACTTTCCTTCTCATATTTCCTTTTCCATACCTAAAAAATGTTGATTCCCCACTTATGGGAATCTATACAAACCAAACACCTCAACTTCACTCAAAGAGTAGAAAATAAGTGAATAACGATTTTATCTAGCATCATGGCATTGGGCCAAGAAGTTAATATGTCACATATATATCATATTGTTTGTTCTTGATAAAATCTTAGAATAAATCTTTCATGTTATTTTACATTATCATATCTTATATAGCATCATTTATATTATCCTTACATGATAATATTTTTCATAATACTATGAAAGCTAGCACAGGACCATACATTTAGCATCCATGGATATACACACATAGGGTTAACATTGGGAAAAACCATTTGTGTATTCTTACATGATCTATAAAACTTAAATCATACCAATAATATTTTGTGTCTTGTCACATTACCATATATATATCTATATGTATATATATATATGTATATATAAATATGTATACATATACATATACATATACATATACATATATATATATAATATATATTTCCCCCTCTCCTCAAATTTACTGCATGATGACATTTCACACTATGGGGCATATTTTCTCTATTATAATATTCTCATATTTACATGTTCTTATGGTTATATATGTCATTGCAGTCACACTAATGTTAATTTCAATATTTTCTTGTGTATCATAAATCCATTCACTCTAGATTTTACATGGTGTAACGATTTCATACCTTAGCGATAGCACACTAGATCCACCTCTAAGATTACCTTATAGATCATGATTCCATCCATACTAACATTTAGAAAGGATTCATGCTTGTGTAGATCATCGGCGAAACATTGGTTCCAACTCCATGATTTCCTTATGCATCATATTTCCTTTTATAAAATACACCATGTGTATATTTTTTGAAGGCCATAGTACTTCTACATATATAATTTATATACAGTATAGTAGAATTTTCACTAATTTAAACTTTATTGCTTTATGTTTATAACTCCTAGTGATGAATACTTTTTTTTTTATCAATACATAAATTATTTCTTGTGCAAGTAAAAAAGAATATCATGTATTTGTAGTTATATGAAGATAAAAGGGTGTTGGTCAACATCCAACCACATATCCTATCTTTTTTGTTTCTCCTTAATACATATTTGACTTTGTCATGCATGAATCATGAAGATTCACATGGACACCAAATTGGGGAAAAGGAAGGAGATAAAAATGTATACTCTACACTTTGAAATCTTTTTTACACCACTTTGTACACTTATTGCAAATATATCATCTTAGTGATCAATTCATTGACCCCATTCCTCAACCCACTAGCTAAATCTCCTTATCAACTACATTAGTCAAGATTGATATGTTCCTTTAAGTCTCATATTATCCTACACTATGACATAGTGCAATTGAATTTGTAGGCTAGGCCACATGGCATGGCCTAAATTGCTTGATTCAAATTTTAAATTTAATTGTTCCAAGCCAATTCTATGCAAGGTATCTATTACCTCATAGTCTCATGCACCAAATATATTAAGGTAAATGAATACATACATGTATTTATCAATAGTCTTAGGTTATTAGTAAGGCATTGGGGAATAAGAAAAAAATGATAAGATTAATTGAAAACATACTCAACTACATAATAGTAAAAATATCATTTCTACATCCATAAGCACCTCACACATTGTATTGCTTGACATGCATGTTGGATTTATATACAAAAGCCTTAGGATCTTGAGTTATTATTGCGATAAACTAAGGCCATTAATTTCTTGCCTCATAAGTAAGTCTTACATATTTTTTAATTTTACATATTTCGAGATATGCCATAGAAGACATGGACACATAAAATTTCATAGTTCAAATGAGTCCCAATATGGGTTGTAGAAGAACTATTAAAGTACATGGCATGATTCAATTTATGACTAGAATATATAATACAAGCTAGTGTGTGTGAGATCAAATTCTAGTGGAATTATGTCATGTCGTTGACATTATATCCAATATCAAATTCTAGATCACATTTCTATCTAAGTTTATATCAATGAAATGGTATCAAAAGACGAAATTTAGCACATCATTGAAATAGTTAAGTAGTTCTATCTTTCTCTAGTTTTTCAATCTCAACACTTCTTGATATAAATTGCACGACTATATTCATTGTTTAATTATTATAATATTTATAGCATTTATTATAGTAAAAAAAGTTATTTTTCTTGACAAGTATGTGAAAAGAGAAAAAGAAAAAGAGAAAAAATATTTATTTTAAATGTATCTCACATGGAATTTTTAACAACAATGAAAGCATTAGATGTTAATTCTACATAGAAAAAGAACTTTTGCATATACTTTATATTTGATATTTTACGACTATGGTAAATATTTTCTATTATGAATATATTTAAATGTATCTTTTTTATGAGTTTTGGAGTTTGTATTATAAAAACATGGAAAAAATTTACAATCTAAAATTAAATAAATAATAAATAAATATTATTTTATTTTATTAAAAATAATGAAAAATAACAATATTACAATACAATTATAAAAGTGTAAAAATAAATAAATAATTTTACAAATAATATTAAATATATGCATTTCAATAGATTAAATTTCCTTTATGATCATTATATCTAATTTCAAGTAAAGATAAAATATTAATTTTAAAATCTTATTTAATACAAATAATCTTACATAATAAAAAATATATAAATATCTTTCATCTAAAAAGACAAAAGATTTGGAAAACTTTGTGACCTGTTCATACTCAATTGCTTACTCTTCATACTTATTTTCAAATAAATTAAAAATAATTTGTTTTTTGAACACACAACAACAATAAAAATACACCAACATAAATATGAGCCACGATACAAATCTTAAGTACACATCTAGATTCACCGGCCTTGAGCTTTGCTTGGCTATATTCAATTGTTAGCTTTTAGTAGTTTGTTAGCCTTGGGGTTTTATTATAATACTGCATTACATGGTATTATGCTGGTCACATTGCTCACAAAATTTTGTTGTTTTCTGTGAGCATTTTGTAGTCCTATTAGTCATTCCATATACTCTTTATGTACTTACTATTTATGATATAATATAAATATCGACATTTTCCTTTTGCCAATAATAATAATAATAATAAATATAATTTTATTGTATTAAAAATATTGAAAAATAACAATATTACAATATAATTATAAAAGTATATATATATATTTTAAATATTAAATATATACATTTCAATAGATTAAATTTTCTTTATGATCATTATATCTAATTTCAAGCAAAGATAAATTATTAATTTAAAAATCTTATTTAATACAAATAATCTTACATATATATAATAAAAAATATATAAATATCTTTCATCTAAAAAGACAAAAGCTTTGTGAAATATTCATACTCAAATTGTTTACTCTTCATACTCATTTTCAAATAAATTAAAAAAAAATTGTTTTTCATCACACAACAACAATAAACATGCACCAACATAAATATGAGCCACAATACAAATCTCAAGTATACAGCTGGATTCATTGTTCCAAAAGGTAATAGATAAAATTATCCATGCGAGAAAAGCATATGTATCTCCATTTGATGTGGAAGCACAACACTGCAATCACAATAGCAAATCCCACTCCGTAAATTAACCCCACTCCCACAGCCCACCACCGATCCATTACAACATCTCCATCTCCATCTTCAACAATTGTATTATTGTGCTTCTCTCTACTACCCAAACCAAAATTTATTGTCCTGTTGTCAAGTTGAGGTCCATGTAAATTGGGATTTCCTAGAAAAGAAGAAGCCTCAAAGGTTGAAAATTGCTTCCCCTATGGTATGAACCCAGAAAGCATGTTGTTGGAAAAATTCAACACTTCAAGAAATGTGAGATTTAAGAGTTCGGAAGGAATCTTTCCTAACAACTTATTTTCTGAAAGATCCAGAGATTCCAAATTAGTCATGGCTCCCAAAGATTCTGGTATTGAGCCATTCAGATTGTTTCTTGATATGTTTAGAGAAATTAAACCCTTAAGAAGTCCCACTTCTGGAGGAATATTACCTGACAACTTATTACGTGACAAATCTATGAACTTGTGTGCTCTAATTATCTTTTGGTATGGATTCGCCCTTCCTTTTATCCAAACTATTACTTCATCAACAAAATTGAGTGTAGAATTCATGCTAAAATGGTATAAAACTTGTGAATGTTGCAAATATTGTATATCAAAACTTTGTAAATTATTGAGCATAGCATATAACTTGCTAACATCTTGAGGAATACTTCCTAATAATTGATTACCGGGTAAATCTAGAATATAAGGATTTTCCATCCTAAACAGTTGAGGTGGAATTCTATCAGAAAACTTATTAGAAGCTAAGCTAAGAATTCTTAAATCTGTCAGCTTTTCAATCTAGAGAGGAATGCTACCTTCAAAATTATTATTTCCCAAATCAAACACTTGGAGATCCGTGCAATTTGCAATGGATGGAAAAATAATACCTTGCAACTTGTTACCATTGAGATTTAGTGTACGGAGAGCTGTCAGATTTCCCAACTCCTCTGGAATCTCCCCTTCAAAAACATTTTGAGCTAATTTTAAAACTGATAAATAAGAACACCTCCCAATGCTTGCAGGAATTTTTCCATTTAGCTTGTTCTTTAACAAGTCCAAAAACTCTAAATTGGTACATATCAAACTTGGAATTTTTCTAGTGAGATTATTCCCTGACAAAGATAGAGAATATGTGGCAATTTTTGCAGGAATAGAGCCATTAAACCTATTATCTGACAGATTTACTATACGCGGAAAAAAATCAAAATCAGGAAGAGAGCCATATAGTCTATTCCCATGCAAGTCCACACTATAAAAATATTGGGATATCTTGGTGGGTAGACAACCTTCCAGTTGATTGTTTGAAAGATTGAGCATTTTAAGAGAGGGAAGATCCCACAGCCATGAAGGAAGAAGTCCCACAATGTTGTTGTCTAAAAGATATAGCTCACTCAACTGATATTGTTGGGACAAAAATGCAGGCAATTCGCCTTCTATATTAAAAGACCCCAATCCAAGGTAGTCCAGGTGGGCAAACTTAGGAACCCAACTTGTAGAGATGTTAATAAGAAACTGATTTGAAGAAAGTACCAATTCTTCAAGGCGAGTTAGACTCTCGAGTACCTGAAGTGAAATTGTTCCTAACAGCTAGTTATGGCCTAGAACGAGGTGACTTAATGTTGGAAGCTGACACAGATCAGATAGAGGAATATGACCACTTAACAGATTGTCACTAAGGTCCAGAGATCTAAGGGACGAAACGTTGACAAAAGAGGATAGTATACTGCCCTCAAAATTGTTATGTGACAGATCCATGGTCCCAAGGGATGAAAAGTTCCCAATAGATGGGGGAATCGTTCCTCCAAATTCACAATCACTAAGGGATAGCATGACCAGTGAGGAAGAATGGCTTAGAATGAAAGAACAATTTCCTTTCAAGTCAACATTCTCACTAAGCACAAGACTGCTTATTCTTGAACTGCGCATGAAATTGGAAGGGATGGAACCATTTAGACCATAGTGAGAGAGATCAAGTGAAACCAATGAGGACACATTGTTAAACCATGAGGGTAGTTCAAACCGGAATGAATTCCAAGGTATATGCAGATGTGATAAACGGGTGAGGTTTGAAAGATCTGGAATATTACCTGAGAGCCCACAGCCATTTAGGTGAATTATTGAAAATGTAGCTCGGAAGATAAATATTCCAGCCTGGAACCATGTCACCCACGTTGGAGAGGTTAGATAAAATTTCATGCTTTTCTCCTTGTTCTCTTTTACGCACTTGTCAGTTTGGCAATTCCTTTTTAGAAACAACTTTGTCTTCTTTCTAAGATTAATCTCTGCTTTGCTTCACCGTTGGTTAATAAGAGATTATAAAAAGGGATTGATGTGTGTATTGTAGATACACAATTTGAAGGTTTTTGCAGGAAATGACACAGGAAGAAAGGGAGATTGTAGTGAATAGAAGAAGGATTTGAACATTATCCAAAGTTTGCAATATTGCTGTGGATGCCAAGTTCTGGAAATTATTGTAAATTTCTTCCTTTCTGTAGTAATAAAATCTCTCTCTTTGAATGCTGGTTTTTCCCCAGAGTTAGGGGTTTTCTAGGGTAAATCATTGTGTCAAAGTGCGATTGGTTTTCTCTACATTCAGTATTTTAGTGAATGGTGTTGTGCATGCTTTAGTTCTTTGTTTCAATCATTTGATTTCTATTATTCAAATTTTTGAGATTACACAATAGTGAATTTATTGTTGGGTTTCACAATGCCAATAAGGGAGACATATTTCTCACATGGTATCAAAGCAAATACTCTGAAAGATAAAACTAGGGTTTAATCACACAAGTGCAAGTTTCAATTTTCTTTTTGTGTTCAGGGAGGTTTAAGTTCAAGGGTTTCAGCAATGGCAGCAGCCGGATTAAGAGATTCAGACAGAGGGGGCTTCAAACTTTGGGGTGTGGAAAGCAAGAATTCTTCTGTTATTGGAGGAGAATGGTTTGAAGGAATACGCAACCACTACCATTTCTATTCTGACAGATGCTACGCTACTGGCGACCTACTGGAAAGAAGATGCCAAAGCTAGATGCATCGTTATGGATGGGATCAAGGATCACCTTGTTCCTCATATTGCAGATTTAGACACCTGCAAAAAGATGTATGATGTCATACTCAATCTATACCAAATTTCAAATTTGAATAGGCAGCTGATTCTCAGGGATAAGTTGAGAAACACCAGAATGAAAAAAGGGGAGAGTGGTGTGGACTACCTTACCAGGATCAGAATAATAAAAGATGAGCTGGTAACTATTGGGGTAGCAATACCAGATGATGAGGCTGTTAGGATTGCATTGGCGAGATTCACAAACGATTGGGACATCTTTGTCAAAGTTGTATCTGGACGGCAAGATATTCCTGATTGGGATCATTTGTGGATTGATTTCACTCAGGAAGAGTTACGAATGAGTTATGTTAATGGAGGTAGCAGCAATGGTCGTAAGGGTGAGGTGGAAGAGAATGTTGCTCTTACCAGCAAAGGAAAAGCTAAGAAAGGCTCAAGTAGTGAGTCTACCTCAAAAGGAGACAAGAAGAAAAAGAAAGACCTGAGTAAAATTAAATGTTATGGTTGTGATCAGCTAGGACATTATGTCAGTCAATGTCCGAATCGGAAGAAAGGAGACAAGAAGAAGAAGCAGACAACAACTTCAGTGAATGTTGATGAGCTATCCTCTAAACTAGATGATGAGTTTTCTCTTCTAAACTGCTTATCTAGCTCGAGCACTATAGGGGTATGGTATATTGACAGTGATGCGTCATGCGATATGATAGGAGTTAGAGAAAACTTCTCCAACTACAAAGCAGAAGAAATAGGCTTCCAGATAAAATGGGAAACAAGTCCACATGCACTCCAATTGGGAGAGGGACTGTTTCATTTCAGAGGCAGTCAAGCAGTGATATTAAGATCATAGATGTATTGCATGTGCTAGGGATGTACATGAATCTGATTTCAGTATCTGCCCTTGAAGACAAAGGGTACAACGTACTCTTTCAAGGATAGAAGGTGTATTTAAAACACAAGGATTGGAAGAAGGCAAAGCAGATTGGAGTTAGAAGTGACAATTTATATACACATTGCAGTTTGAAACTCCAAAGGCACAAGTGAGCAGTAATAGTAGAAGGGAAATAGGAGAGCTATGGCATAGACGGATGGGACATATACACCATGGGGCATTGAAATTGCTTAGAGAAACCGTGATAGGAATTCCAGAGTTGAGTGCAGAGCGCGATGACGCATGTAAAGGGTGTGCACTCGGGAAATTTGCAAAGGCAACCTTTCCTAGAAGTGACAATAGAAGTACAGGTGTTCTTGATTTGATACATTCTGATATTTGTGGTCCAATGCCTACTTAGTCTTTGAGAGGTTATGAGTATTAGGTAACCTTCATTGATGATTTCTCCAAGAAGACCTGGATATATTTCTTGAAGGCCAAAGATGAGGTCTTCAGTCGCTTCCAAGAATTCCAAGCTCTTGTGGAGAATATGATAGGCAGGAAGATCAAGGTTCTTTGAATAGACAACAGGGGTGAGTATAAAAGCAAAGCCTTCCAGGATTTTTGTACCAAAGAAGGAATCAAGAGAGAGTGGACTGTTCCCTACAACCCACAACAAAATGGGGTTGTTGAGCGTAAGAACAGGGCAATTGTTGAAGCAGCCAGGGCCATGTTGTTTGATCAGGATCTGCCTAAGTATCTTTGGGCAGAGGCTTGTAGCACAACAGTCTATATTCATAATAGAGTACCTCATAATATTTTGGGAAAAATGACACCAAAAGAAGCCTTTACAAGGAAGAATCTTGAGGTCGGGCATTTTAGAATCTTTGGCAGTATAGCATACTATCATGTTCCATCAGAGAAAAGAAACAAGCTAGATTTGACTGCAGAGAAAGGTTTCTTTGTTGGATACAATGAAACCTCCAAGGCATACAAGCTCTTTATTCCAGGGACGAGGAGGATCATAGTGAGACGTGATGTGAAGTTTCTAGAGGAGAAAGCCTTTAGAAAATCTCAGGATTTGCTAGCAGTTGAGCAGAGAGCAGATTGAAGCTCCAAAAGTGGATCAGGAGTCTCAGGTATAGGGCACTAGGATAGGAACAAATGCAGATACAGGTACCTTGGGTGAGTTGAGTCCACAGGATCAGGAGTAGCTAAATAAGGAACAACAAGCTCCATCTATTGGTGTATCTCCTACCGATGGTAGAAAGACTAGCCGAGTGGAAACTCAGATTACGCGAGATGCTCAAGAGTTTATGGGAGCTCCTAGAATGAGTGGCAGGGAGAGGAGACCACTAGCTAAGTATTTAGATTATACAACATTAATAAGCGAGTTCATTGACAGTGAGCCTTCCAGTTATCAGGATGCTACACAGCAGCAAGTTTGGCAGGATGCTATGGTGGAGGAATACAAATCCATCATGAAGAATGATGTCTGGGAGGTAGTGCCAAGGCCTATAGATAAGGCAGTGGTTGGTTCTCGTTGGATCTATAAGATCAAGCATGCTACAGATGGTAGCATGGAGAAATACAAAGCCAGGTTCGTGGCCAAGGGGTTCTCTCAGAAGGAGGGAATCGACTATGACGAGACATTCACTCCAGTGGCCAGATATACCTCCATACGAGCTGTGATCTCATTAGCAGCACAAATGGGATGGCAGATCCATCAGATGGATGTCAAGACGGCTTTCCTAAACAGAATCATAGAGGAAGAGGTGTACATCGAACAACTGAAAGGTTTTGTGGCGCATGGGAGTGATTCTCATGTTTGCAAGTTAAAGAAAGCACTATAAGAACTTAAGCAGGCACCTAGAGTGTGGTATGAACACATAGATAGCTACTTGCAGAGCATGGGATTCATGAAGAGTGAGGGGGACTCCAACCTTTACTATCTCATGGTGGGGGTGAACCACTCATCCTAGTTTTGTATGTGGATGATTTATTTATGACTGGTTCACCGAGGCTCATAGAGGATTGCAAGAGGGACCTAGCAGTAGAGTTCGAGATGAAGGATTTGGGGTTGATGCACTATTTTTTGGGACTAGAGGTGTGGCAGACAAAGGGAGAGATTTTCATTGGTCAAGGGAAATATGCTATGGAAATCTTGAAGCGATTCAAAATGCTGGACTATAGACCCATGTCTACACCAATGGTTACAAATTGGTGGAAGATCAATGCATCAAAGTAGGAGGCAATAGACCCCACCTTGTATAGACAACTTATTGGGTCATTGATGTATCTGGTCAATACAAGACCAGACATTTTCTTTGCAGTCAACTCTCTTAGTCAGTTCATGGTAGAACCAAAGAGAGTACATTGGACAGCAGCAAAGCATGTGCTGAGGTATCTACGTGGTACAGTTGAGTATGGGTTGAGATATACTCAAGGTGATGGTGTCAGATTGATTGGCTACACTGATGCAGACTAGGTTCGTAATGCAGTAGACAGGAAAAACACTTCGGGGTGTTGTTTTAGCATGGGATCAGGGGTTGTCTCTTGGTACAGTAGGAAATAGAAGTCTGTTGCATTAAGCTCTACGGAAGTAGAGTACATGGCAGCGAGCATGGCAACATGTGAGGCCATATGGCTACGGAAGTTGTTAGTGGCATTGTTTGGTCAAGAGCTAGAATCGACCATCATTCACTGTGATAACCAGAGTTGCATAAAACTCTCTGAGAATCCTGTGTTTCATGATAGGTCAAAGCATATTGACATTAGATATCACTTTATCAGGGATTGTGTGTAGCGTGGATTAGTTCGACTACAATATATATCTACAGATGAGCAGGTTGTAGACATCTTAACGAAGGCCTTGATGAAAAGCAAGTTTTTCTTCTTCAAGGACAAGTTAGGTGTAGTAGAGAACACCTTCCTCGCTAAGAGGGAGTGTTGAAAATGTAGCTCGGAAGATAAATCTTCCAACCTGGAACCATGTCACCTAGGCTGGAGAGATTAGATAAAATTTCCTACTTTTCTCCTTGTTGTCTTTTACCCACTTGCCAGTTTGGCAATTCCTTTTTAGAAACAACTTTGTCTTCTTTCTAAGATTAATCTCTGCTTTGCTTCACCGTTGGTGAATAAGAGATTATAAAAAGGGATTGATGTGTGTATTGTAGATACACAGTTTGAAGGTTTTTGCAAGAAATGACACAAGAAGAAAGGGAGATTGCAGTGAACAAAAGAAGGATTCGAACATTATCCAAAGTTTGCAGTATTGTTGTGGATGCCAAGTTATGGCAGTTGTTGTAAATTTCTTCCTTTCTGTAGTAATAAAATCTCTCTCTTTGAATGCTAGTTTTTCCCCAGAGTTAGGGGTTTTCCAGGGTAAATCATTGTGTCAAAGTGTGATTGGTTTTCTCTGCATTCAATATTTTAGTGAATGGTGTTGTGCATGCTTTAGTTCTTTGTTTCAGTCATTTGATTTCTGTTATTCGAATTTCTGAGATTAAACAATAGTGAATTTATTGCTGGGTTTCACAACGCCAATAAGGGAGACACATTTTTCACATGAATCTGGGTAAGATTGGGAAGACCGATAAAGGCCTCACCCCACTGATCAGACGCCATCGTCAGGTTCACTTGATCCATTCCTAAGAATTCCAGGCTTCTTAGATTTCTTACCCATACATCAAACTTACTACTCTTCAACCTAAATTCTGAAATTTCAGAAAAAAAAGAATTATCTGAAATATCCAAATGCTGCAAGCTGGACATATTTCCCAGTTCCGGAGAGACTTCACCACAAAATCCACCCCGTGCCAAACTAAGAAATGTAAGTCTGTGCAGTTTTGACAACTGGGGAGGAATAGAAATACCTTCAAAGTCGACATCACTGAGATCTAAGTGCTGTAGATACTGCAGATTAAACAGCGATGGACGAAGCTCCCTCGTTCTGAAAAAATCACCAATTCCATAAACAAGGTGAGTACTTAGATCAAGGCGGATGACATGGGATGTATGATAATCGCAGGCAACACCCTCCCACTGGCAACAGTTGAATCCCCGCCAAGAGGATAAAGAGCGAGCTGAGCAAAGATTAAGACCAGCCTTGAAATCCAGCAAGTAACTTCTCTCATCTTGTAAACATGCTGTTGAAAATGGGAAATGAATTATTATCCATATCAACAAAAATCCAGAGCCCACAGACGTGTTGAACGAAAGGGGATACATTGCATTCCTATTGCGTAATTTCAATTCTTTCCCCGGTGCATTGTATGAATAACGAGATATTTCGAACTGTTTGGTAAGGCAAAGGGAGAGGGAAAGTTCGTGGATACATTGCATTCTATTGAGCAATTTATAATTTTTTACTAAACAATAAAGAGAAGATATTTTTTATCGCAAAGATGCTGCGAGGAAAGGTCTGATAACCAAAGTCTCACAACTTTTATAACGCGTGACTGACGACCTAACTTAAATATGAGATTTCTAACACATGATTGACAATTTTCGCAGCAACAAGGCAACTTTTATACAAACTTCCTAAGATTAGGAAAGTCTTGTTCGACTATTCCACAGTTACCCCAACTTCGTAAGACTGGGAAAAGCCTCTTTAGCATATTCCACATTATATCTAAGATTAGAAAAGGTCTCTTTAGTTTATTCAACACGCATATCTAACAATTTTGTAAGACTAAAAATATCTCATCAGAATATTTAGCATATATATCAACAATTTTCTACGACTAAAAATATTTCATTAGAATATTTATACATATATCAATAATTTTGTAAAATTAGAAATATCTCATTAGAATATTTTACATATATATCAACAATTTTGTAAACCTAGAAAAATATTAGTTAACTTATTCAATATGTATAAGGGAGAGGACCCAGTACTTGAGCATGTTTCAATAGTTATGATAGCAGTTGTTTATATAATGCCCAATATTTTTATCAATATTGGGCCAATAGTTGTGACATGACTACCCATAATTAAAATAAATGTATACCTTTGATCTAAAAAGCAACCAATCATGTGATACCACATCAACGCTCAACTACCCATGATGTAAATGCACAAGTATTGGTCAACGGCATCTTGAGAAAAAGCATGTTGATGTGGCATGAAACGAAAACTATAAGCAGTGGACTTGCCAAGTAAGCTGCTATAAAAAATTGGGAGTGATTTGAAATTTCTACGTAGGATAATTAGAAGTTAGGGTGCTCAACTACTAGGTCCTCTCCCCTACCAACTTTGTAAGACAAAATATCTCATAAAAATATTCTACACATATACCAACAATTTTGTAAGATTAAAATATCTCATCAAGAATATTCCACATATATACCAACAATTTTCTAAGACTAAAAACATCTCATTAGAATATTCTACACATATACCAACAATTTTGTAAAACTAGAAAAAATTTGGTTCTTATTCAACATGTATACCAACTTTGTAAGACTAAAAATATCTCATCAAGAATATCCCACATATATCAACAATTTTCTAAGACTAAAAATATCTCATTAAGAATATTCCATACATATGCCAACAATTTTGTAAGACTAAAAATATCTCATTAGAATATTCTACACATATACCAACAATTTTGCAAAACTAAAAAAAATTGTTTAACTTATTCCACATGTATACGAACTTTGTAAGACTAAAAAAAAATTCATGTATACATTTTATAAAATGAGAATAGGTTTCATGATTAATTTGTTTATATAATTATTTAAAAAATTAGCGTGAAAAATATTTTAAAAGTTAATTTCTTATAATACATAATTTAATAAGTGAATTTTTTATATAATTTAGAAAAAAAAAAATTCCTATATATTTAAGAAAAAATAGAAAGGAAGAGAAAAAGAGTTTTAAAAATTTATATATATGTTAATATAATACATTCTTTACTCATTTGATTTTTAGATGTTTTAAGATATTATTTTTAAATATATTTAAATGAAAGTCTTTAAATGCTAATACACAAAAATCGTTGCAAAAATATGTACTAACTAAACTCTCATGATTATGGGGAAGGATTGAGATTCAACAATATAGATATAAAACATTTAAATTTCAAGTGAAGTCCACATTATGTGGGATCACTCCTATGCATCATAAGATGCATTTATGCTTCCACAAATTGTATAAAAGTATATATAAATGAGAATAAAGTGATGATAGATGTGGATTAGGAAATGAGTTAAACCCAACAAAACAATATTCATCATGCCATTATTTAATTTTATAATATGATATTTTAGGTATGCAAAATTCATCATTTTAAAATATTATTTGGAAAGATTTTCTTATTATAAGAAAAAAAAGAGATGACCATAGTACAAACAAGGAAAGGTTATTTACATTCTATTTTATTTGAAAAAAATTAGATATTGTAATGACATGGAAAGAGTTAGTCATGGTATAATCAAATAAACATAGGTTTTTATAGTAAAATGGGGAAAGAAGTAATTATAATATGTGTAGGAAAAAGATCAATGGTGCTAAGTGAAAGGAAATGGGAAGCCAAAAGGGGGTCTTATTGGACTTTTTTTCTTCTTAAAATTGAATCTAAAATTTATGAGAAGTTTGAGATACTTACACTCAAATTTAGAAAATGCACTAAAGAAAAAATTGAGTGTATAAAGTCCAATTTCTAAAATAGTAAGTATTTTCAAAATTGATAGTTAGAGTACGAGACTCAAACACCAAGCACACACAGGTTTTTTTAAATCTCTAAAATATATCATGGTGTTAAGTATATGCCCCCCTTTTATTGATTAAGTATTTGTTTAAAATAATTGGTGGAAAGATAGTTAAGAACACCTAGTACACGATATATGTTTTCCTAGTAATTATTTTTTCTAGCAACAAACATCCTAAAAATTGATCAATGAAGTTTGCATAACCTAACTTTCACAAAAAAAATAAAAAAATATATAATTTTTTAATGTGTATAGATTGAAACATAGAAAATCATATATCTTTAAAAGAAATTGTATAATATATCAAAAATTATGAAAAGAGAAATATATGTATGTGTGTATGTATGTATTTCAAACATATAAAAACATCACTAGAAGTAAACAAATATTTATACATTAAGTTATTCAAACTATATAAAAATATATGGTTAAAAATCTAAGAAATAGGTTGACAATGTGGTAATGATTTTGTGGAATTTCATTCTAAAATATGTCACTCTAATGAGTAAGGTATATTTTGTGTAAAACATAGATCTATATGTCCAAGATACATATCCAACCCATTGGATTACAAATTCAAACTTACTTGAAGCCTAAGTGAAGGCTATTTATTATATCAAAATGTAAAACTTGTACACATTATAACATGGTTAGAATAAAAAAAAAGTGTAATTGAACTATATCATGAACACATTATGGATTGGTTGCACTTTTAGTAACATGGTCACATAATATATCAATTTTCTTTGCCACTTTTTGACCCCCCCATCTCCATGTACACATGACATCTACATTAACATAAACTTTGATAAACTTGATAAGGTGCCATTTACATGTGTCTATCACATGATGACTCTTGATAGTCATACACAAGTCCCTTTTGTTAGGAAAAATCATACAAGTTTATCAAACCATTTCCTACATCCTATGAGAGAAAATCATGCATACAAGCTTACAAAATAATCATATGTGCAAAGATCAAAGATACACCACAAGATAACAAAAGATATACCTTGGGAAGAATCTCAAGAGGAAAAATCTCAAGCTCTACAAGTATCCACACTCAATGTATTATTCATTAATAAAAATATTTCAATACACTTATAGAGTCTCCAAGAATAATTTTGAAACAACAAACTCCTCCAATGTATCCTTTATGTTTCCAAGCATGTATCCACACATAATATGCCATGCTTCACATATCCACTCTTCATAAGAGAGCTCAATACAATAATGGCCAAGCCAATAATCAACCCAACCAACCAACCAAAATCAACCACTACACATGTACTTTGTTTTAGGGAATCAAGCTCACACAAAATAACCAAGTGGTAAGGTAAATCATGTGCCTCAAAACCATGAATACACAAAACCATTCACCCCACATTTAATTATTTTTGTGGTAAGTTTCTTAAATATTAATAATTTTCCCATGTGCAAATCACACATAAAATACCTAATCAATGTTATGCACAAATTTTACAAGTGGACTCAAATAAATATTTAATATGAATAAACACATCGCCTAAATATTTAATGTGGGTAAAAGAAGAAACCTATGTCACAATTTTATAAAGTAATTATGGTAAAAAAAAATCAACTTCAACTACATAAAAGTGAAATTTATCTTTTGAATTTTAGAATGATATAAACTAATGAATGTAGAATTCTCATCAAGTTTATACTTATAATTTTTAAAAAATTAAAAAAATTGGTTGATATACTTAAGATTTGTTATTTTTGGATTTTGATTGTGTTTGAGTTTTTTCATCAATGATTTGTTATTTCTGGATTTTGATTGTGTTTGAGTTTTTCCATCAACATTTCAGATCACACTTAGTAATCCATCATCAGTAATCCATAATGCTTAAGATTTGTTATTCTGGATTTTGATTGTGTTTGAGTTTTTTCATCAACGTTTTGTATCATCTCCTTATGCTCTCTATCATCCTGATGATGGATCACTGAGTGTAATCTGAAACGTTGATGAAAAAAATCAAATACAATCAAAATCTAAAAATAACAAATATTAAGCATTATGGATGTGGAAATCTTATAGCATTAATTAATTCATATATTTATTTTATAAATTTAAGAATAGATTTTGAATTGCTAAAAATTTTTAGAAAAAAGTGAGATTATCTTTGCCACAAGATTCCTTGTGGCGTATATGCATTTGGACTAGAAGGCCTCTCTGTGCGATGCTGGCCATGACGATCCTTTTGGTGAAATTCGATCGGTATTGCATTCATCCCTGTCGCCAGCAGAGGAGGTCTATGATCCACACAGCCTTTATACCTTTGCCAACCGTTCCCTGTGCCATTTCCATCATTCGCCAGTTGATGATTCTTTCGATTTTCCTTATCTGCAATCTATGCTCTGTCCTCCTTTCATCTCCTTTCTACCTCTAGGTCTCGACATGCTTTCTGAAGCACCCCATTTTCCAATTGCACTCCACTTGATCCGCCCAAACGCCCACAACTGCTCATGCTCCTACCACCATTTTTCACTCCTTATCTGCAAAATTTTTCTATTTTATAAACAATAAAGATCCATTACAAAAAAATGTTTCTATTCTAGATATTGGGAAAATAAACAAATTAGGTGAATTATTTTTCATAAAATTATACTACATTTCATATTGATGTCCTTATTTCTGAAAATAGTCAATCTGGATAAATAAGAAAATAGAAGTGCATTATGATAAAATTCATTTCTAAATTTTTATTAGTACCAAATAATAAGAAACAAAATATTCAATAAAAAAATACCCAAAAGATATTTGCACACTAAATATTGAAGTTAACAATTCAATTCCAAAGATTTTGTTGACCCCTACTAACCTAGAAGGGGAAAATGGTTGGGAGTAGGAGTGGTCAAGTGGGTGCGAGGGTTCTACAAGCGGGAGAGGGTGTGTTGAGTCTATGAGTGAGAATGAAAACAAGGATGATTTAAATGAAGATTGTAAATACTGGGTTAGTGATGATTTTTTAAAAGGATTTTTGGGGCATTGACTCTGACGATGGTGAGCTTCTTCTTGATGTCCTACTAGAGGCTAGGCTATGGAATTATCTTATTGTTCATGAGTCACCTACTAGGGGGTCTTTGGCTAGTTTTGAGATGGGCCTATGAAAGGGTTTCTTTCTTAGGCATTGTTTCCTCTTGAGAAGCCTTGTGAGCTTGGTCCTAGGAAAGAGATCGGTGTTGGAGCCAAAGAATCACTTAGTGAAGATTCTATGCATGAGGTTTTGGTTTGTGCCTCTATGGAGGTGTTTCTTGCTTCATTCCCCCTTCATCAAGACTCAAATATGCTTCCTCATCCTTTTGATGGTTCATAAGAGATGATTTATGAGCCTTATGATCCTTGTTTTATTGTTGGTTCTAACTTAGGGTTCCCTCCTCAAGATGTGGCCCCTATTCCTCTCCCTATAGATGGCAGTGTTTCTCCTCCTATTGGTGTGTTGCATGATAGTTGCATAGAAGATGTCTTCTCTACAATTGTACCCCAAATTACCACATTTGATCCTCTCTTGATGGTCTCTATTCTTCTAGTGTGTGCCTTCTTTATGGTTCATAATGTCTTGGTGGATAGATCTTATATGGGGTTACAATTTTCCCTTATCGAAATACTTTATGGGTATCAACATAACATCGATGTCATATGGAGATAGGCATCTACATATTGGAGTGTTTCAGGTTTGTTTAGTATTGCAATTGTGTTAAATGGTTTCCTTTTATTCTCTTTTTAGTTGATGAAGGATTGTTCTAAAGTTCTTCAAGGAGGTCCTTCGTTTATTGATATGGATTACCTTAATTTGCAAAGATGGACTCCTAGATTTGATGTTACCAAAGTTAACATGATTGTTTCTTGGGTTCATCTACTTGATTTCCCTTTAGGATAATGGGATGAAAGTTTCATCCAAGGTAGAGATAATGCTATTGGATGATGGATTTCCACTGACAATGTTGCTAAATCTCGAAAAAGTTTCTTCTATGCTAGATTTTGGGTTTGTGTTGATACTAAGAATATTTTTCCTTCTAGTATTACTCCAAGTTAGGTGTCTAGGAGTAGGAAATTCAATGTGAGTCCTCTTTTCCAGTCTTTCATCATGACTCTCCTAGATTCAAGGTGTAAATCTTGTGTTTTGATTCCCCTTGTGACATGTCCCCAATCATAACTTAGGCTCTAGATAGTAGTAAGATTTTGTTCATTAAGAAGGCCCATAATGATGTGGTTAGAGGATCCTTCAAGGTCAAAATGAATTTAGAAGCTATGTTTGAGAGTTCTTTTGTTAAGATGTCTCCTTCAAAAATTGGCATGAAATTCCATCCCGATCCTGCTATTATGTACTTCCCTTTGATGAGATTTAGGTTCAGGGTGATCCCACAATAGTGATTTACAATTTTTGGCCAAACTAGACACTGAAATAATTTTTTTTAACTAAATCTTCACTTTCGGGCACCTATAGCGGCAAAACCGTGAAGAATTTGAAGATGATGTAAACTAGAGTTTTGTGACATTATTTCTGTAGATTATAAATATATTTTTTTCAAAAATTTTGGAATCAAATTGCACTTCTTTTTCTATCTCCCTCAAAAACTAGTTTTTTTAGAAAATAACATTTTTAAAAAGCAATGCTCATCGTGTAACACATAACTTTTTTTCCATAAAGGATAAAATTCTAATTCTTTCAAATTTAGATTTTCAACTTTGATATCTAGTGCTTCCACTTAGATAGTTTTATATTGAATATTTTTCTTTAATCAAGTTTTTACGTCCAACCAATTACAATTCAGACATAGCGCGACCGTATAACGCGTAACTTTTTTTGTATGTATCAAATTTAATTTTTTTTTTTTTTGGATCAAGGACTTCAATAGCTGGTGCACTCATATTTTTCAATTTTTTTTTTGATAATATGCTATTTTTCCACATGTGCAAAAGAGAGCTTGATTTTCGGTGAAAAACCTACATTCACAAGAAATAAAAAATAAATATAATAATAAAATTAAAATTATACTTTTTGGGAAGCTTATAATAAGGACTACATACTTACAAAAATAAATTTTAAATGAATTCATTTGATCCCCAAAAGGTAAATCAAAAGTGGTTTTTTATCAACATTTTGATAAGTGTAAAGAGACTGTGTTATAGGTATGGTTTAAAACTAGTGGGGTTCTATCCAAGGGGGCTTGGTCTAAGGTGGTTTGATCAAACCCTCTTCAATTAGAATCCTTTAAATGAAACTTTTCAAGGCTTAAATCATTATATTTTCTAAAAATATGTGATTTCAACAAAAATCAAGATCTCTCATAAAGTGTAAACCACTATTGTGGCAGCACCCTTCAAACCACAATTTTCTTTTCAGCAAAAGGTATAACTTACATATATATATATATATATATATATTGATAGTAATATGATATTTACAATAGATGATATGTATCCTTCCCATGTACATATTGTTTTTAAACTAGCTATTTCAGCCATATAGCATCCCTTGATACCATCCCCAGTACAAACCCAACTTGTTACAAAACAGAATAATATATACATAGGCCAAAATATCCCACTTGAGAGCTTTAAAACACTTTTTGCTACCTACTACATTTAGTATCATCCATAAAAAAAAAATTAAAATCATCATAGAACCTTAGTCTTCAGAAACTAAACCTTCTAACTTCATTCTTATTCAATCTCCATCTACACTAGTTGATCATTTTCACCTCGTTCTTCCCCCAAATTTCCATCAATAGAATGGATAGGCAACAAAACGTTGATGTTAAATCCACTATCAATTCGAGCACCCACTGGTTGACCATATTCACCCTATTATTTCACTACAAATCCTTCAATAGGATGGACAGGTGACAATTCATTGAGGTTAATCCCACTGCCATTTCAAGCACCCACTGGCTAATCATTTTCATCTGCAACTTCTTAGACATTTCAAGCACCCAACAGTTGATGAAGATTGTTCTCATCTGCTAACTCCTATGGTTGATGAATATTGGGCATTGGAGGGTCATGAATGTGCATGAGCAGTGCCATAATGGCTTGTGTTTTCTCTCTTACTTTGTTAGATAATTCAGCATCAATCTCCCCTACATACCTTCTGAGAGAATTTAACATAAAACTAGAATTTTGCTAAGACAAGGACTTGTTAATTGCAACAAACAATTTGGGAAAAATTGTTTGATGAAGTAAGAAGTGTTTAGGAAATAAGCCACCTACATACCCATGTCCCTTCCACAGATCATATTGCTGACAAGCTTTGTAGAGGACACCATTTTGCAAATACTCTTCATTTACAACTTTATTTGTAATGGATTCCACAAACCTAACATCTTGTAGCAAATCCATTAGATTGGAAATGAAAATTGAAAGTAGTTGAGATGGGTAAATCAATCTCTTTGCCTCTAGCTCCAAGATTTCAACTCCAATAACCCTTTTGATATACTTTTTAAAAGTTGCATAGTGATCTTCGAATACTAGTTGGAGCTCGACATCACCAATTTCTTCTGAAATGGAAAGTTTCCATTCATTCACTGGGATGAAGATTCTCTAATTCCACGGGTAAAACTCCATCGCTTTCCGCTTACATGCTACATAGAGACGCATTGGAACTCTAATTTCACCACTGCTAGAGCTCTCCTCTTGAAACATGCACTCAGATGACCATTACCTTTGCACAAAATAACAATTTTGATTGTGTAATTTTAAGCAAACTGCTAGCATATTTATTACCCGTGAAGAGTAGAATATTCCATTTGAGAAATGGATTTTCATGATCTCTAGAAAAGCTTTGAGAAATTACCAAAAAATGAATACATAGTACACCTTGATGGATAGGTATCAAAGCTTGATAAATTTGACACCTATATAATCAAATTTAACTATTTAGCAAGGCATATTAAAAAGGCTTCTAAATCTATTCATGCCACCTCTAAATTCTACACATTCAACTATAACTTGAAGGTACAGATAAAATTATCCTCACCAACTCGGTTCGCACATGCAAAATGATGTGAGATTTCAGGCTTATGAGACACCTGTAATATGCACAAGACACAAAAAGTTAGAAAAAAGTTGGGACTAATTGTCTTGCATCATGATTTCATGCCTCAACCCTACTTCGAGATTTAGTTTTCCTTGAAAATATACTATGAGGCACATTCATGTACGTCCCAATTTACATAGAGATGTACCACATGCACATGATAATGCCTTGATAATACATCTTGCACTGAATACATTTTAATACACCTGAATATCTCAACTTGTTACAATCATTCCACACACTCTTGTCAGTGGTAATTTCATCAAAGAGTACCCCTCTATACTAAACATTCAATATTTAAAAAAATGTGATGTGCAAAGATTAATCGTGTACCTAGCAGATGCTACCTGTACTAACCCGAACTTTGACATGTGCGGTTGGTATAACACCATGAAAAACTTTGCTAGATTATGACATCAAATATGTGTTGATGTAGTCAACATTTGGACATTAGATTTTCCAACACAACTTCTTACATACGTTAGATGATTTAACACCATTACATAGTTTTTGCTAACATCAACACTTTCTTACCCTAATAGCTTATGCAAATTTGACATCATTGTGAGACCAATATGATTTATCAATTGCACTACATTTTTCCCCACGATTGACCACTTAATACTAAACTTTGAAAGTTTAATTAAATTTCCTCTTTTGACAATATATCTTCTAACTTAGGATGCATCTTACCTAGCACAACAACATGTGTGATTTCATCAACTACTTGGTCACATCCTAAATTAGCTAGGAAATCTACCACTATGTTTCCTTCTCTGTAGGTGTGCAAAATTTGATAATTTCCTATATCTTATCAAGTAGCGACCAAATCTGTTTGAAAATATACCCCAACTTCCAATTTAGAATCTTACAATCCTGACAAGAATTTAACAATATCAAAGAATCACCTTCTACTTGAATAATGGGAAGCTTGAAACTGAGAACTAACCTTAAACCTTGCAATAATGCTTGGGCCTCAACTGCATTATTAGAACCAATTTCCAACTTGAAAGACTTAACACATAACACTGTCCATTTATAATCTTTAATAATCACCCTTGCTCCAGATGACCCTAGATTTCCCCTTGAAGCTCCATCTATATTCAACTTAAAAATACTGGCTGGGGGGGGGCTTCCAAGATATGATAGCTTTTTTTACTTTTTGACCTTGTTGATGAAGATTCCCTTCAAAAGGAAATGAAAGAAGTGGCCATGATAACATTAACTTTGAATCCCAATAAGTAAAAAGTGAACCAACATGTTTTGTTTTATGTGCATACCCATTTACTGTTTCAGATATAGAACGCTCTAACACAAGTAAAAGCTGGTCAATGTTGAGCTTTTCTTTTCTAAAGATGCATCTGTTTCTTCCCCACCAAATAGCCCAAACAACTAAAGACGGAATAATACACCAAATGCTTGCAGAAAAAGAGACAATTATAAATCTCTGGCCAACTAGAAAATAATTTCCAAAGAGTATCTAGGAATGATGACTACCAATTCATTTTAGCTACTACAAACAACCAGCATGTATACGTGTGTGCTACTAGACATAGTAAGAATAGATGATTGATATCTTCCAGCTATTGTTCACAAAGCACACATTTAAAAGGCTCTACTATTTCTAATTTTGCAAGCTTGTCACTTGTAAGAATTTTGTTTTTGATTGCTAACCATGAGAAACAACCTACTTTAGCAATATTTTGAATTCCAATGTAGAATTTATATGCTCTTTGTACTACTTCTTGTGAACCATCTTGTGAAACAGATTTGTAACCCTCTTTCACTGTATAGCAACTTGATTTTGGTTTTGATCATATTAACCTATCAAATGTTGTTGAAAATTAAACAAACCTTTCTTGAAGAATAGATTGAAGCCGACTCTTGTGAACATTATCTATTAACTCATTTGAAAATTCTTTCCATATAACTTTTCCTGTAAATGTATCCACTTGTTAAACATAATCTTTGACCTTTGGAAAAAATAGGCCCTTAAGTGGCGAATAATTTAGAAAAAATAGAGTTAGGCAACTTGATGTAAAAATTTGAATAAGTTATCTATATTATTTCAAAAATATGTAAGAATAGAATTTGTAGCAAATTGAATTTAGTTTCTAAACTACTAGGTTTATTTTTTTTTAAACAAAATCTATTTGGTGAAAATTTGAATTTTCTATGCAATAGTACTTAAATTTCAGGGAAAAAATAAGAAGTAGGTGTCTATCTGACCACCCTAACCACAATAAAATGATAATATTTTTTATAAGATTTTAGATATAAGTAGAGGACTCATGTCCCGATGTGATGCATATTTTTTTGTAATTTTTTCCAAGTAAATAATTAATTATGATTTTTTTATTACAACTTTTAAAAAATATAAAACTCGTACGTCTAACCACCTTAACTTGGTCAAAACTTCTTGAAATTCTTTTTTTTTAAATCCTATAGTATACAAAGCATAGAATGTGATGCATTTTTTAGATTCAAAAAATGTGATACCGTTTGAAAGCTATAGATGTTTTTCAATCAACCTATCAATTAGGACTTTAGTCATAATTCAAATAGAAAATGAATAATAATAATTTATTAAATTCAAAGTAAAGCATAATTTATATTGGTGGAAATCTAAGAATATCCTTTAAAAACCCTTTTCATTTCATTAATTTTGGGTAAAATAAAAGTCGTCAGCCACATACCCTACAAATACCCATCATATCACCACTTTTTGGCCCATCATGATCCTGCACATACCCGAATCCCCCAACTTTGGGATAATAAATTTTTAGTGTTCTCAAAATTATGTAAAACAGTGAGGGTCGGGTATCCATTCCATGAATCCCTCCATAATAGAGCTTCATTCCCATCATTTACGTACCAAGTTAGGTGAGGTAAAATGATTTTTCTACATGAGACTAGAAAATTCCACATTGCTGACCCTAAAGGTGAATTAGACACAGTCAAAATTCTTGATGGACACAAATTATCCAAATACTTATATTGCATGAGGCAACACCATTTTAAGAAAGGTTGTGTGTACATGTGCCAAACCATTTTAGCACCTAATGCCAAGTTCCTTTCAGTCAAATTATGAAGGCCTAGACCCCCTTTTAACTTCTCCAAGCACAAGGTTTCCAAAGAGATTAAAGGTATTTTTTACTGTCCAAATTGCCAAACCATAGAAAATTTCTTAGATCAACTTTTGTATTTGAAGAATAATGGACTAAGGAGCTTTTAAAACTGACATATAATAATTTGGAATCATGGATAACACAATTTTCACCAACAAAATTCTCCCTGATAAAGATAACCATCTCCCTTTGCAAGATAAAATTTTATCTTGTATGCTTTGAATAATCTTTTGCCAATAAGATATCTTATTTTGGCTTGAAAAAAAAGGAATACTAATATATTTGCAAGTTGTGCTTGTTGAAAGCTTGACAACTTCACAATACATTTCTCAATAACAATTTTTACATTGAACACATATACTTTTGATTTTCCATCATTTACTATTTGTCCCAAAGCACTAGTATATTTATCCAACACTGACTTGATGTGCAAAGCTTCTGATACTACAACGTTTCTAAAAAACAATGTATCATCGACCAAAAGAGAGTGATTTACTGATATATTTGTATTTGGAATACAAACTCTCTGAATAATTCCTTGCTCATGAGCTTTATGGATTGACCTACTCAAAGCTTCCGCTAAAATGATAAACAAAAATGGTGATAGTGGATCACCTTGTCGTACCCCTTGAGATGAACCAAAGAAGCCAAATGTTGAACCATTTAGCAACACTAAGAACTTGGCCCCTAACAAACATGACATAATCCACTTACACTACTTAAGAGAAAAGCCAAATTTCAATAACACCTACTTCAAAAAGGACTAGTCAACCCTATCATATGCTTTTTGAATATCTAGTTTTATTATCATGGAAGACATTTTATTTACAACAATGGAGTGCAAAACTTCATGAGCAACAATTGCAACTTCTGTTGTTTCTTTTCTAGGAACAAAACCACCCTACTCTTCTGAAACAATTACAGAAACAAGAGAATGTAACTATAAATAGATGGCCTTTGTAAAAAAATTATAGATAGTGTTGTAGAGTGAAATAGGCCGAAAGTCTGAGAAAGTATTGGGAGAAGCTAATTTTGGAATAATAACAATATTAGTTACATTGAACTTCTTTAACATACCACCTGATTTTCTTGACTCCTCCAAAGCATTTAAAATATCAACCCCAATAAAATCCCAAAATTTTTGATAAAATATATGGCAGTAAACCCATCAGGACCTGGAGCTTTCTAAGGAGACATGGAAAATACCATTTCCTTAACTTCATTTAATGAAAAAGGAGCCAACAACCTATCATTATCTTCCTAAGAAACCAACTTTGGGATATCCTGAAGTTCTTCTCTTTCCCTTACCAACAAAATGTTATCATCCTTGTTAGTAGATAGCAAGGATGAGAAAATTTTGATGCCTTCAGTCTATATATCTTCCTCTTTTGTAAACAAAACATTTGACACACTATCATGAATTGAGAAAATAGTATTTTTTGCTAAATCTTGATTTGAGCTGAAATATGAAAGAGTTTTGTATTCCTATCACAATATTTTAACCACAATTCTCTTTATTTCTGCCGCCAATAGACTTCCTCTCTAAATAGTAATTCCTTCCATTCCTCTCGCAATTTACTCTGCTCGTCAAATAGAACACTATCAAGGCCATTAGCAATAATGCTTTCATTTACCTCTGAAACCCTTTTGTAAACCAAATCTTTCTACACAAAGATATTCTTAAACACTTGTTGATTCCAAACATTTAAATGTTGCTTAACATGATCCAACTTCTTACTCAACTGAAACATTCTAGAACCATGAAAAATAGGTGTATTCAATCACCATTGAATTAAAAAATTGATAAGTTGTGGATGCCTAAACCACATAGCCTTAAACTTAAAAGCAGATTGAAACTTTGACTTTACTTTTTTTGGAATCAAATCTAAAAATATTGCAAAATGATCTAAGGCAACAAAAGGAAAAATTTCGGATGTTAAATCATATTCACTAACTATCCAATTCAAAGAAGTTAAGAACTTGTCTAACCTTTCCACAATTTTAAGAAAAAATTTCCTCCTGTTTGTCCAAGTAAACCTCCCATTTGGTGGAATTATATCATCTATCAATTGTTCAGCTACAGAAAATGAAGCTTCATCAAAAAAATTCTCAAACTCCACATCAGAGGGAAAATTAGAGGGATGGGCATTAAAGCCTTCTAAAACTTATTGAGGTTGCAAGATGTAATTGCCCTCTTCAAGAAACCTTGAACATTTCTTCACATTGATTTGACAACCCCAAAGTTAACATTGAAGCACATTGATTCAGTTATTGGAAAATAACAACCTTAACCTCAGGGACCAAAAGATTCAGAGAATTAAAAAAAATGCTAATTGGAGACAAAAAAAGCTTCTCCCAATTAGAGACAAAGGAAACAAAAATAGGCTTACTATGTGTACAAGTAAACCTAATAAAATTCTTTGAATTTTTAAATCCAGCAAGTGTTGAAGGCTTGACCTTATTGTCCAAATCTAAAAAAGATCTGCCATGAACACATTCTACTTCATCAAAATAAGAATCTTGCACAAAACCAGCTTCCCCCAATGACAAAGACCCACAATGAAGACACCCAAATTATTCCAAAACTAAAACTTTTGAAACCCCCAACTAATGCAACACATTGCTTGTAGATCCTTTATACTTAATCTATGTGCTTAATGCATTCAAATTCTGATTCCACTTATAATATATATCAAAAACCTTAGACAAAAAGGTTAAATCAACATTTTCCACAAAATCCTTAGTAGGAGTGGAAAAAGAAAAAAATGATTTATCATTTAGAGAATAAAAAGAACCTTTGGAAGAATTACCTACCTCTTCCATGTTCAATGTCAACTCCACCATACACTTTCTTGAAAGATGAACCGGTAAATGACAATGATTTTTTTTTTGTTGAGAGTCCTCGAAAACCACCTTCTGTTTCCATAAACCATTGATTTATTTTATGTTGACCACTGTTGGAAGAGTTCTTGTGACATCAATAAGAAGGAAAAACCTAACTAGAAATTAAGGGTTGGGAAAGAACTACAAATCTTGATGCAGATAAATGTGTAACTAATTACCTATAGTTTCAATAATATGAGACTCTTTGTACTCCAACAGAAACCTTTGTAATTAAACCCAAAAAGGAATGAAATTGACCATAGAATGAGAAGGACAAAAATTTGGAGTCCATAGAGTAGTAAATAGACCATGACCCTCACAAATCTATTACTTTTTGCTATAAACAACATTCCTTGAATCTTTATCAAAAAATAGAACCATGAAAAAACCCTTCCCCCTTATCTAGAAAGAAAAATTGATTAGATCCCTCCCAAGTTTGAAAAATCCACCATTACAAAAAAGCAAGATCTGGAGAGACCTTCAAAAACTTACAGATGAGTGCCACCTCCTTGAGATCGTTGATTGACAGTTGCAACATTGCATCCTTAAGAGTAATGTTAACTTGATCAACCAAAACTCTACTCTTCTTGTTTTGTTTTTAGGAACCCAAACCTTGCCATTATATCTCGAAACATTAACATTCCCTTGAGTATCATAATTATGAGTATTCTACTCACTACGCACAAAACAACACCTTTAACCTTCTAATCCAATAAAACCCTCTTATTGATGTTAATATTATTAGGAAAGGTTAGGGGAGAACACCTAGATCGCTTTGGAACAGAAGATTTGGGGCAAGAAATGGAAATGTTGTTAGGGAAAGTGGCAGGACACGGGAAAGAGAAATTTGGATTGAACGAAGCTCAAGATATAATGGGAATATTATTGGGGAAAGAAGTTGGAATGCAAGAATCAACAATTACCTCAGACCAAGGCTTACTATGAGAATTTTGACCATATTCTTTTGAATTTGACAAACAAATATCAAATGGAGGTTGTATATCCCAAACAATCAATTTCTAGTATCGAGGCTGAAAAGAAGCAACTGCCTAAAAATGAGGTTGTCGAATACCATTAGACCCCCACTGAGAACCAAAATCCATCTATTGGACTCCAATGAATCTTTGAAAATTTACAGAATGGGAGGAATTTTTCAAAAAAATCTCATTAGCACTAGAAGGCGCATTCCAAAAATTGCGGAGCATATTTTCTTTTTTTTCTATTTATATTTATTTTCTTGGTTCAAACCACATTTAGTTCTTGTCCAACATCCTTTCTTTGTTAGGTTTGTTTCTTTTTGTTGGGCTTGTTATGTTGCTAATTCTTTTCCTTGTTCTATGGATTTTTTGTTTTATTAAAATCTTGGGTTCCTTTCAAACCCCAGTCCTGGGAAGTTCTTTGCTTTAGTCAAAATCATTTATCTTCTACTGGTTTTATTGTTATTTACCACTATGTTTCACTCCTTGTGAGACTTGATCTATTCACCTCTTTGGTTGTATTTCTTTTTTTGGCTCCTTTGTTGTTCTTCTCTGATTGTTCAAGGTTTTGGACCCTTTCAAAATCCTTGCTTAGCTGAATCAAAACAATTCAATTCCAACAAATCTTAGAAATATTTAGTTTTAATAAAAGTTATGCATTCTAGTAAGATGTCACTCACTAAAAAATAATATTAAATTTATAAAAATGATCAAAACTAACAAAAATGATATAAATAATTATTTTAAATATAATATATTAAATCTACATAAAAATAAAAATAAAAACTACTAGTTCACATCATCTTTAAATTTTTTACAATTTGTTTGATATAATTGACTAAAACTATTGAATGATAAAAGATATAGATTTTTGTGTCCCAATAAAGCTAAAAAGTGGGGCACATTATTTTCCTTTCACCATCTTGTATCTCAAAATAAAACTAAACTTGTTAATAAAACTAAAAGTGAAAAGTGAGATGAGTATTATGATGGGTAAAGCAACCTAATGGTAAGAATGGGATGAAGTCTAGGATGGAATTGAAATCTATAATGGGGTGAATTTGCACCCCTCACAAAATCCCCGTTTACACCCCTCACCTTAGAAAAATTAAGCCTGATGATTCTTTTTCACTCATCCATTCGATTCCCACCCACTTGGCGGCTGTTTGTAATGTCGGTGGGGGAATTTTTGTGAGGGATACTAGCGCGACATGCGGACGTCTGCACAACACACTATTGTCTTGACAAGATTCCCACCTCTAGAATCTGTAAAGGTTTTACACTTCTCCATTGGTGACAAAGTGTAACACCCTTGCACCCTTGACCAACCTCGAATGACTATTTTGGGCTTCTATTCATCCTAAAAATAACTCATTCTTCCTTCATTTGATCTTCTTGAATCTCCTACATGTTTCTCAATCATGCTTGCTACTACACACTTCATTTTTCACAACATTCTCCATTATTGAAGCTCCAAGACATTACTTTGATGGTCTTTCTTCTTGTTGTGTAATTTTCGCACACACGCCCCACCGAAGGAGGGGACCCTCTTTTTTTATTTTGCATCTCTACCTCTTGGCTTGGTCAAATTTTGTTTTTTCTCTTCTTGGGAGGTTATTTTGAGATTAAGTCTAGACTGGGTTTGTTGAGGACAATATTTTGAGGTTCTAGGGGAAATTTGATTGTCTTGGAATTTGAAAATGGGGATTTTGAAGTGAATTTTCAATGTTATATGTAAATCTTTTTTGTGCCCATGGATAGAGGATGAAAAATTAGGTCGGGTTGCTTTTTGAACTTTTTGAAAATTTCTTCTAGAAACAAAGTTATGGAGTTTAGGGGATTTTGACCTTGCAGGGAATTTGGGTATTTCTGTCCCTGATGGAAAATCCTGAAATTTCCATGACCCCCTCAAAATCCCAAAATTTATATTTTTGGAAAATTCCAAGACCCCCTCAAAAACCCAAAATTTTCCAAAAATGGAAATTTTTTCCAAAATGAAATTCTTGAGATGGATTGGATTTTTAACATGTGAGCTACTACTGATGATATATGTTTTTTAGGATTAAATAAATATTAGAAGGGGGACTTGCATATGGATTCGCACCAAAAGGGAAATCGAGAAGAGTTCAATTCAAATATTAAAAGTGGGGCCTGCATGAGAATCCGTGCCCAAACTGTCTACAACTGGAAGGAGTTTCTGGAAGACATGTGAAGTTGATTTCATCCTCCAATCAAAACTTTCTTTAATGAAAAGTTGGCATAATATTGTCTTCTCATTGTTCCATGATGTAACTGCTTTTATGCAATTGGATGATGATGTACCATGAGCTCCCAAATTAAACGTAATAGCTTGATGCTTCTAGAAGTGCAATTGCAGCCATTGGATGAATTAATTCTTGGCCATTTATTCAAAATGTAATTTTCTATAAAATGCCAGTGCCTTCTCATTTGTAAAAGGGGTTAGATTTAGGGGGATAAAAGAGCTAATTAGAGGTTGTAAAAGCCAGAATTGGCTAAGTTCGAGAAGTCAGTAGTTGTAGGAGAGGAGAGACTTGAAATTGTTAGGTAATTCTAGAGAAGTAATGCAATTGGATTGTTGATTTGTCAAGCTTTGTGTTACACTTTGACAGTTTATGGTTTCTTGTTCTTAATTCTCAGATGTTAGATGTTAGTTTTCAATTCTTTTGCAATAATGGTGAAATTTTAATGATGTTGATTGATCTCCGGTCCATACTTTTAGCAATTTTTTTATTGTAGATTGTTGTGCTAAGTTCAACTGTGGATTCTTGTTTACATTACGCCAGTTATTGGGTATGTGAATGAATGTTCAAAGTCTAAAAATATTCAGTTTCCATAGAAGATTGCACCATTTTTGTGGAGTTGTGGGTATGTCCCTGATCAAGAAGAGATTGGTTTCATTGGGGATCTGTCCATTTGCAACATTCATCATTGTTGTGACTGATCTTAGGTTTTAGTCTTAGAAATCTCTCTAAACCCTTATCTCTTTTGCTGTTTATTTTGAATTTGGGTTAGATTTAAGATTTCAAGTATCACCATATTGCAAAATCTGATAAGTTCAAAGATTCAGTATTTGTTTGTAAGGTCCCTTGTGATTACCAACATTTTCATATTATCACTGAGTTGTTTATGCATTATCAAGACCTTACATTAGAGACCTTGGGGTTATCTCTTGAGGCTTGCTGATAGATAATTTCCTTTCAAGAGAGATAGGATACTTGTATCTTGTCTAAGTTGTTGTTGTGCTGAAAACACCATCAACACTTCTCACATTGTTGTGACAATGGTGGTACTTACAAGCTTGCGAGCTCACATCTCTCTTCATGTGCTTGAGGGCACCTTGTTTGGAAGGTGATATCCATTTCATTCAGCATTGTCATTTTATTTTGTAGCATAGTGTTGTTACCATTGCTTGGTAGTAATTTCTTTCAGTATGTTCTTTATCATACTTTCTTTCTATCATGGCTATTCTAGTTGTCCATGGGGATGGGAACACCGAAATGGGGGTTTGATTATGACAAGCCCCAAAACAGCCCCAACATTTTTCCCCATTCTATTGTGTGTAGGTGATTGCATTTGTGTGGAGCTTGTGAGAGGCTAGACCACTTGTGAGTTGCATTTTTACCACATTTATTCTCATAAACTTTCATTTCTAAGTTAAAGTATTCTTCTTGTCACTTTTAGTAGTTTAGCTATTTCCTACTTTTCATCATTGCTCAGAACTATTTTCATTAGGTAGTTAGTTAATCCCTTGTTAGTATTAATTGTATTTCATACTCTCTATCCGTATGGATACTAATGCCCAACTAGGACACTAATGCATCACACTATCATCCATCTTTTGCACTAGGGTTCTCTAGAAGAGAGCTGTCAAGGTTACAGTTTTGATTCGGGAATTTGCTCACTTGGTTCCCTAAACCTCTCGAGTTGACAAAAGGATAGTGGTAGGTTAATTTCTCTTCCCTTTCACACTCCTAAAGCACTAAAATTACCTTGAATTAGCGTGAGGTAGATGAGGGCAGCTGATTGTTCTAGACCCTCTCATGACTTGGGGTCCTAAGTGGTCGGTCCCCATCTACATTTTGGTGAACCCAACATGAAACTTGTAATATATGTTTCTTTGTGTCGCGATTCTCTCTCATGTGTCTACTTAAGGTATGGGCTTGTGCATTGTGATGCTTTATGAGCTTCACAACTCAGTCTACAACTTATAGATACATGTTAGAGGAAGCGCACTACATCGACACTTAGGAATGGACTTTACGAGGGTCACCTTGGTTCTTTCCTCCCAAGAGATGGTATAAGTGGTAGAGATGAGTTATTTCAATGAAACCACTCATTCCCCTACTCCTCATGTGTCCCCTTCGCCTCCACCTCTGGACGAGAGTGAAGTCATCCCTATTCTTACAGAGCATCTCATGACTCTAGATAGGAGGCTATTGGATCTTGCAAATCACTTAGAGAAAGATCAAAGAATGGCTAGGCCCACAAGGGTTGCTAATGAGATCAAATATATATTAGGAAAGGATCAGATAGGCATAGATTTTCTCCATGTCCTAACTAATTTAGTGCAAACATACGTCCCCTCTTACAACCCTTGGTCAAGCATTACTTGAGGTGATGAGCACAACACCTATGAAAGATAGATTAGTGTCTTGATGACCATGATGTTAGTATGCATGGCTGAAACATGCCCTTCCATTAATATCTCTGCTCTTGATCCACACCCTACTATCAAAGCAAGCAGAATACCCCTTGGATTCGATGTTCTTCCTCCTGGGGGAAACCCTACCTTTGGTAGTAGGATCTCCAATGGAATGGGGGTTGGTGGTTCTGGTATGTCTAGTAGTGGCTCTAGTGGTGGTCATGGTGGTGGCTCTAGCGGTTGCTACAATGGTGGCTATGGTGGTGGTCCTAGAAGTGGTCATGATGGTGGCACCAAAGGTGGTTTTGGTGGAGGTTCCATTGGTCCTTTTACATCTTTTGACCCTATTTTGAATGCTCTCCTATAGAATATGGGTCAAATTCAAAACCAATTGGTGAATCTATCTCAAGCCTCTACTTAGCCCATCTTTCAACCCTTCTTCTGATATAGCCCTTTTTTAGTGACAATTTTGAACACTCTCTTCCCTTCGGCGATGAAAATTCCTAAGTTTGAGAAGTATGATGGTAAAGGAGACCCTCAAACACACATGTCATATTTTAATGTGATGTGTATGGATTTCTTTCACCAAGATGCTCTAATGGCCAAACTCTTCCCTCGATCTCTCAAGGATACACCTATAGAGTGGTATTGTTTCTTGCTTGATAACTCTATATTTTCATTCAATCAATTTGTGAATTAGTTTCTCTGGAAGATCCAATCTAACATGATTTTGAAGACAACCTTTTTCAGATCACATTCGATGTAAGTAGGAAGATCATGAGAAGATCACTTATTTCATTATGCGATACCAAGCACTCTTTTCACAAATCTCTTACCCATTACCCGACTCAAATGTATAAAAGGTGTTTATAGGCAACCTGTGCTGAGCTTGGTAGGAGAAATTTTCCTTGATGAAATATCCTTCTTTCACACATCTATGTGTTGCGTTGTAGGAGTACCAATAGACAGTTATTTAATTTAGGGGATACTCCTCGTGCTCCCATCCCAAAGGAAGGTCTATAGTATCAATTTTAGGGAAAGAAAAATCTGTTGCAAATGTAGTTGTTACATCTAATGATAGAGGCCTCAAGCACAATAGATAGTTTACTAAATTATCTAAATCTTATTCTTCTATTATGTAGAAGCTGTTGAAGGATAATATTATAATTTTGAAAGATCCTTGCAATCTTGGAGAGCCTTATCTCGACTAGTATGATGGAAACACGTTCTGACAGTCCCATCGTGTCCATGGGCATGATACTGAACATTGTATGCACCTGCATTATGAGATAAAAGATCACATTGATGAAAATACCATCTGTCTCGATGGTAAAAATTAAAATGCGAATAAGTTGGTCGCTAAGGAGAATAGTGAGTTATAGATTTATACAAACCCATTTTTGTCTCAATTTTTGAACTTAATTATTGATCCTTGTGGTGCTTCTCTTGAGGCCTCAACATATGTAAATGTGGTCTTGTTTACTCCTAGTCCTCCCCCTCAACTTGTAGCTGGTTCTCTAGATGTAATTTTTACATCAGAGGACTTACTGATGAATAAAAAAGCCTCTCCTCTATATATTCTTGCTCATGTAAATGAAAACATTATGACAAGAGTCCTTATGGATCCCATGGGTTGAGTGAATGTTATTATGGAAGAGATTCTTTTGTTGAATTTTTTGCAGAAGGAGGAATATGAGAAGATGAAAAATACCATACATACTCATGATGGCCTCTCTCTTGCTTCGTATGGTTCTATAACTCTTTGCGTCCTAGTGGGACCTAGGGCCTTGGATACAAATTTTGATGCCATCCTGAAATGTGATCTATTTAAGGTGAAGCTAGGCATCCCTTGGCTAGATTTCATGAATGGAATCACTTTTATCATTCATAAATATCTAAAATTCTCTCACAAAGGATTCATGCATGTTGTGCATGACATTGGGTATCAACCATTGGTATTCGCTGGGGGTTATTCGTTGGATCATTTTTTTCCCACCCTAGTTGGTCCACTTCCTCCAAGAATATACCTACTTTATCAAAATTACATTAAGTATAAGATCAGGGGAAAGGTATAGCCAAAAATGACTTACCCTATAGCATAGCGGTAGGTTGTGTCCTCCTCCCCAAAGGGGAAGGGGAAGCCTACCCATGATCAGGTCCCTCCTCCTTCCCCTTCTTCTACTTCCTCTACTATCCCACCTACTAATTCCTCTCACCCTATTGTGGAACCATTGAATTTCGCCCCTATGCATCTCTTAGGAAATCTGATAGTGCCCACTTGGCAGAAGGCCAAGTGTTAGGCATTTGAATTTCATATCTTACCCATGGTACCTCGGCCCATTTAGGGGAATGGCCCCCATGGAGCATCTTCTATATCTTGGCCTTTGCAGCCTCCTACTACTCCTACCTCTAAGGTAGTGAATGGAAATAGGCCCGATGATAAGGTGCTCGAGCCTACTCCCCCCTCTATTAGTGTTGTTGCATCTACCTCTCCATATCCTCATGTTCATGTCCATGAGTCACTCCCTCTACTGAAAATGGTTGTGATGGCTACTCTAATGGATTAACAAGAGTCTTTTGTCCCTTCTTAGGCTATAACCTCTATCTCTTAGATCTGTAGACACCACCTCACACACGAGCGTAAGCATCAGAGGAAGGCTTTGGCCACTAAGTAGGTCACCTTGTAGAAGGAGGCAGAATCAACGACTCCTACTTCGACATCTTCTACTATATCCTCCCCTTCCACCCCTTCTACTTTAGTTCCCTCCACCTTAATCTTGCTTTTGGATCCCCCTACAAGCATGAACAATCCTCACTCAAAGAGGGTGTAGGTATTCATTTCGCTCTCAGTTGATCCTCCCCTTTAGATTTCCTTTCCAAAAATCCCACCCTTTTCCAAACCCGTGGACATGTCAAACACCTCGGTGGTGTCTGTTGCGATTTTCTCCTCTTCCTTCTCACCTTTTGCTTCATCTATGGGGATCTTGCATAGCTCGATGAAGTGAAAGATGGAGGATGACCCTACTTGAATGGGGGTTCGAATAAGGTTTCACCTTCTTTAGAGGTTGGTTCTACATTGGCTTGCGTTGTCCTAGTGATGGATGCAGTCTCAATGTCCCCAAAGTTTGTCACTACTCTCGAGTCTTTCAGTGAGGCTAGTAGTGGATCTCAGGAACCTCCTCCATCGCTCATTGAATTGACACATGGCACTCCTATAAAGTGAATTTTCAACTCTATAGACGATGTCTCGACTTTGTCAGCTATCTTTGCAAGATCGTTGAAGTTTACCTCACAAGAACTAAGTGGAGAAGACTTCGAGGGGCCTTCTTCCTTGGATCTTATTGAAGGAGAGTTAGAGGGTACCACCTTGTTATCCCACCCTTGTAGGCTCATCTTCCCTTTAGTTATAGTGATCTATATTGGGAGAACGGTGATCTCTTGGTTGATAAGGACTAGGGGAAACCTCTTCTTTATCTATAAATTAGATTGTGAGTGTTTTTTGTGTTCCTATTGGACCCTTGTCACCCTTGTATGTATTTGGATACAAGAGTTTTTTTGTGTTGTAAAACTTCTTCTATTTGTCACATCATTCCTCTATTTGTTGTGCTTTGATTTTCGATAATTGGGGACAATGCAAAGTGTTGGGGGCATTTAGGCCTCCCTTCCATGTTGACCCATTTTTTAATTTTCATTTTGTTTTCATGTGCCCTTCTTCACATGGTCTAATATAGTAGGGGGTTGATGAAAGTTCATTTATATATTATCATATCTATTTATCTATATTTATGAGTAGCTCTAACCTTGAAATATCATATCCCCCTATCTCTTGTTTGTTATGTCATGGTCTATCCTTTCTTTTTATCTTTCTCTCTTATTTTGTTGCTTTGTGATGTTGTTGTGGTTATTTGTTGTCCCTCACCTATGCGAAAACATTACCACGGTTACATCTTGTCATGTTTCACGGGCCACAACATCACTCTCATTATTTCTTTTCTCTCCTTAGGATGTCACGTTTCTTGGTGCTTAGCATGAAACATCCTAAGGGGTGACTATCACACTTCTTTGATTTTCAAAAGGTATATTCCATGACCAATGAATCCCTTCTCTAAAAATCTCTAATTTTTTCAAAAATTGCATTCTTCAACATGGATTCCTAGGTGAATTTTTCTTTTATCTCAGATTCGTAAGATAGAATCTATACTTGCCCTTGTGAGGGAACATTCTTTATTTTGAATTCCTTGATGAAATGAATGTTTTAGAAGGATTCTTTGATGCTATAATCATTGGAAAACAATGTTGTTTCTTTTCCAAATTCTATCGCTTTCAAATTGAGCATCCCTTGAGTGGACCCCTTTTCTTTTGAAGGGTTCCTGAGGGAACTCTTTGAAAGCTACTCAATTGTTGACTATTTGCGTGACTTTCTTCTTGTCTACCTATGTGGCTTCTTTTTGATAACTAACATTTTTTGTTTGTGGATTAACATGTTGCTTTGCAGATGCACCTATGAAGCTAATTTTCAATTGACCTTGCAAGAGTACCTATAAGGCCCCATCAAAATTTTTGGATCCTCTCACATTTGGCTCCCTTAAGGATTGAGCACCTAGGGGTTCCTCCTTTGTAAGTTTGAGGACCTGTGAAGCACTTACATCCTGTAGGATCTCTTTTTCTGACTCTATAAGTATGTGGACTTGTAGAGAATCTTTTTTCACCCTTCCATAGCTTTGTGGACTTACGGTGCATTTTTTCAACTCTCCTTGGGTTTGAGGACCTATGGAGCCATCTTCTCTTATTGTGCTTTCAGGTGGGTTAGATTATGGTCTACTTCCTATACGATTCAAGTATAATTTTTTTGAACTCTTTCGATCTACTTGACCTCACATTGGAAGCACATATGCTAGATAATGTGGGGGAATAATGTAATGGAGTGAATTTACACCCCTCATGAATTCCCCATTGACACCCCTCACCTTAGAAAAATTAAAATCAATGATGCTTTTTGACTCATCCATTCACTTCCACCCATTTGGTGGCTATCTATAGTGTTGATGGGGGAATTTTTGTTAGGGATGCTAGCACGATGCATGGATTTCTGCGCCATGCACTACTATCTTGATAGGATTCTTGCCTCTGGAATCTATAGAGGCATTACACTTATCCATTGGGAATGAAGTGTAATGCACATGTTCCCTTGGCCAACCTTGAATGGATCTTTTAGGCTTCTATTCATCCTAAAAAATGTTGAGAAAATGATGCCTCAAACTTACTAGCATTAAAGGTTTCAAAGTTCAGGCTTTATCTTCATCAAGTTGAGAGTCACATGTTGACAGGACTTAGAGATAGGTCTCCTCAAGATCTCGATAACTGCTTTGCTTATCGGTAGGTGTGTTTGGAGTTGGCATTGGCCTAAGCTTCATTGATGAGACAAGTGTGTGTTGGTGAGACCGAATGAGTAGTCTCTTTGATATGCTGATAAGTGCTTCATCGGGGAGACTTCACCATGTCAAAGGGAGTCACTTGGAAATTCCTTCAACATTCTGATGAATGGCAGGAAGGAAAATTTTTGGGAGATAAGAGTTTATCGATAAGACCTAAAATTTAGGCCCTTCAATATTTTGATGGAGCTAGTATTGAAGAAACATATCGTTATTAGAAGGACAAGTTGGTATCAATGGGACACTAAGGCTTATCCCTTCAATCTCTTGATGGAAGTCATGATCTCTTCATCAGAGGGAATGATGGATTTCATCGAGACATTGATGATGGTCCCTTTGACATGTCGATAAGGTAAGACCAAATGACAGTGATAGTAATGGCTGCAATCTAGTTGATTGAATGGTGCCTACCTATACCTCATGGGGGGATAGGGAATGACTAAGATCAAACAGGGTGTTGATCAGATAGTGCACAGAGTTGGTAGTGGGTCCTGATGATGCAAACCAAACATGTGGGAACATCTTGTTTGCTTCACCTCACTATTGTGAAGCGAATTGATAGGATGGAATGATATACATATCAAAGTGACGATGGTAATTCAAAGAGACATGGTTTCATGTATCTTCAAAATTCTGATATCACTTCAACGAAGGTAGAAGGTAATGATAATTGAATTCATTAGTGACCATTTGTCTAGTATGGAAGTTGGAATGTTGGTCTTCTTGAAATGTTTGTGAAGTTTGTATCAAATGCCATAGCGCATTGGAATTGTGTGAAGATGATCTGAGATTATCAAAGTAATGATAAGAGTGAATGTAATGTAATATTTTTAGATTCATTCTGTGAGATGAAACCTATGAGAGCATAGCTTTACACTTCTATGTAATTGACGTTTTATTGTAGTAGAAGAGATCTCTACTTTGGTGTGTGGTTTTTTCTCCCGTAAGGGATTTCCCACGCAAAATCTAGTGTTCATTCTTTATTGTCTATTCTTTTATTCTTGTATGTGCATCTTAAATGAACTGCAATTACAAATTTTGAAATATTTTTTGTATCTCTCTCCTAAAGATTAGTATTAGGAAGGCTTTTTCCACACTTTGGTTTCCTTTCAATTGGTATCAGAGCTAGGCTAGCTTTGTTGTCCTTGTGGGTATGATAGGTTTTTTGTGCTAATCTTTTTGAGTGGGAGTTTTGCAGAGAAATCTAGTTTATAACTTATTGCAGATTTAAGATGGCGAGCACATCTAGAAGAGTAGAGATTAAAAATTTCAACGCTAGAAATTTTAAGTTGTGGAAACTCAAAATGGAAGATTTTCTCATGGATTGATAGTTATGTGCTATAGTGTCCACTAATGAACCATCAGAAACCTTGAAGGATGATTGGGATGCAATGGAACATAAATCCAAGGTCTGATCGAACTATGCTTGGCTGATTCAGTTCTCTTGAATTTCCATGAAGAGAAGAAATTAAAAATTTTGTGGAAGAAGCTTGGTGACATTTATTGGGGAAAATCCTTGGTAAATAAGTTATTCTTGAGAAAGAACTTATCCTCTTTGAATATGGAGGAAGGGGCATCTATTGTAGATCATTTGAATGTGTTTAACATGATCATTGCTCAGTTGGGGTCTATTGGTGTGAAAATAGATGACGAGGATCATTGCATGCTCCTATTGTGTTTGTTTCTTGACACATGGGATCACCTGGTAATGGCTATTGGCAATACAACAACCACTTTCAAGATGGAATATGTGGTTGCTTCACTATTTCCAAAGGAAATGCGAAGGAATTCTTCTAAGATGGGCAAGAAGACCCTTGTTGTTCAAGGCAGATCAAAGGAGAAAGATAAGAAGTCTAAATCCAAGTCAGAGGAGAGATAAAAGTCTCCTAGTAAAAATTCCAAGGTGAAATGTTGGAATTGTGGGAAAACTAGACACATTTGGAAAGATTGTAAAGAGGAGATGAAGAAGAAATAGAAAAAATGTTCCTCAAAAAATGAATCTTCTCATAGCGATGCAGATGCCTTCTTAGTAGCCTTGGTGACTTAGGCATCAAAAGATGTTTGGCGGATTGACTCAGGTGTGTCTTTTCACATGACCTCTCATAGAGGTTGATTCTCAAAGTAAAAAAAATATGTTGGTGGAAGGGTGTATCTAGGTGATGATTCTCACCTGGAGATTGTTGGCCATCGAAGAGTCAAAATTCAGTTTCCTAATGGAAGAATAAAGGGAATCGATGATGTGCTGCATATACTAGATCTGGCTCAAAATTTACTTTCTATAAGTAAGTTGAATGATGTTGGTGTGCAAGTCTCTTTCTCGAATGGTGTTTTTAGAATGACTAGAGACTCTATGGTGCTAGATAAAGGTTCACAAATTGGCACTTTGTATAAGTTGGATGCATGTGCAATACAGTGTAATAGTGCTTTTGCAAAGTCAAGTAAATTTGATCATGTAGCTAAAGGAGGTGTTATTCTTGAGGGCACATACTCTTTGGATATGAAGATTCCAATAGAGAAAACAATGTTGTGGCATCAAATACTTGGCCACATTGGTGAAAAAGGATTAAAATCCTTAAAAGAAAAAATCTTGGTTGAAGGGCTTGACGATTGTAATCTTGAGTTTGATTTTTGTGAAAATTGCATATATGGAAAGCAACAATGTGTTTTATTTTATTCTAGTCCTTAAAAATCTTCTAGAATTATGGATTATATTTATGTTGATGTGTTTGGTCCAGTTAATGTTCCTTTGTTATCGAAATCTATGTATTTTTTCTTGTTCATAGATGATTATTCGAGAAGGACATTTGTTTATTTTCTGAGAAGTAAAACTGAAGTTTTTAGTTAGTTTAAGGAATTTAAAACCTTGGTTGAAAATTAGACTAGTAGAAAAATTAAGTGTTTAAGGATTGATAATTGTGGTGAGTTTTGTTCAACATATTTCGACAAGTTTTGCAAGGACCATAGAATTAAAATGCATAAAACAACTCCTTACAATCCATAGAAAAATGTTGTTGTACAAAGGATGAATAGAACACTGATAGAAAGGGCGAGAAGTATGTAGAGTAATGTTGGTTTGGAACAAAAGTTCTAGGCTGAGTCTGTAGCTACAACATGTTATCTGATTAATAGATCTCCCACTTCGACACTCATGGACAAGAAAACTATAGAAGCATGGTATAGTAATAAGCCCTCGTTGAGATATATTAGAGTCTTTATCTATGAGGTGTATGTATATGTGCCTAGTGAAAAAAGGTCTAAACTGGAGAATAGGCTGTAAAGTGTATCTTCATCAGTTATGGAATTGGTGTGAAAGGGTACAAGATTTGGAACCCAGTTACAAAGAAGGTGTTGTGTAGCAGAAGTGTGATCTTTTGTGAGATGAAACCTTCTATAATTGATCTATAGCTAGAGATGAAAGAAGAAAAGAAGGAGGTAGTTGAAGTTCCTTTCACTCTAGGAAAGGATGAACTACGTACTCCTAGTGGACCCGTTAGTGAGGAGAGCTCAAGCATCTCTGAAAGTTTATGAACAAGATGAAAATCCTTAGCCTCAGCTTCTGAGGAGGTCTACACACGCTAAGCGGTAACCTGAAAGGTTTGGTTTTTCTATTTTAGATTCTAGTTTTTCTTATGCTTTGATTGCGAACACTGATGAGCCTAGGAATATTAGAGAGGCTATGGGTATGTCTGATTCAAAATTCCTAGTTGGAAGCCATGAATGAAGAAATGGCATTATTGAAGAAGAATAAAATGAGGGATCAGATACCTTTTCCTAAAGGATGAAATCTTGTTGGATGTAAATGGGTGTTCAAGAAGAAGATTGTTCTAAATGGCAGTGTTGAGAAGCATAAAGCAAGGTTGGTCATGAAAGGATATTCCTAGGTGGAGGGGATTGATTATGGAGAAATATTTTCTCTTATAGCTAAGGTAACATCTATCAGATTTTTGTTATCACTTACAATTGCATGACTTAGAGATAGAGAAGATGGATGTGAAGACAATGTTTTTTCATGGTGATTTGAAGGAAGAGATTTACATGGCCCAACCAGAGCACTTCATTGAAAAAGGTAAGGAAAACCTGGTTTGCAAATTAAAAAATCTTTGTATGGTTTGAAGCAGTCACCTAGAATTTGGTACCAAATTTTTATACCTATGTGTTATCTTTGGGATTTGTGAGATCAAATTTTGATCATTATGTTTGAAGTACCCAAAATCTGCAATGTAAGACCACTTCAAATACTCATTAGAAATGTTAGTCTAAACACACAAATCTGCAAATACTTCCATGAAATAGAATATCTATGCTAAAGAAATGCCACAAATAACAAAAACAGCATCAAGAAGACATTTTAAAAGCAAGATAAACACTTATTCCATGTTGTATTGGTGTCACATGTGCTAGTGACCCTTTCCCAATCCTTGATAAAAAGCTCAAGATGATAAAAATGCAAATGGAGATGATGGAGTGATGATGAACAAGATCAAATCTCAAATGAAGAGAGTAACCTTGCATAAAATTGTGAAGAGATTGTGGAGGATTTGCTTGAGGATGATGCACCTATTTAAAGATTTTCAAAATTCCAAGTGTTGAAGAGGGACCAATGTGGGATCAAAAATAAGCCAATGAGATAAGGACACTTGTCATCATGTGATTAGTTGATGTGTGTGCAAGATTTGGGAAGAGTGCCCAAGAGGGGGAAATTTTGAATTCAAATTTGCAATAAATTTTGAGAGGGGGACAAGAAAGAAGAGCAATAAATGCCCTATTTGACTTGTCATGTTGAGGGAAAATGAGTGTTTTAATAAATCAATAAAATTGATTTATTGTGCAAGTGGATAGATCTAGATAATGCAAGTGGGATGGGATTAGCATTAGGTCAGGATTAGATTAAGTTAATGATGATTAGGCTGATTTAATGCTGATTAGTTGAGTTGACTTTTAAGACTTTGATTTCTGATTTATTTAAATCAGAAAAGGATGAAATATGATTTAGGATTTGATTTAAATGAAGTCCTGATTTATTTAATTAAATGGATGATGAAGGATGAAGGTTGAATGATAATGTTTATGAGATTATTTAATGAATGGTTTAAAGTGATGAATTTTCCTAATGTAAGAGCTAATTTGACTGAATCCGATCGAATGCATAATGTAAAATTTGCATGTCTACATTTTTCCCCTCTTTGAAGCAATGTACTTGTTGCGTTGATTCAAATAATAAACTTTCTGCAATCGAAATTTTAAAAATTTCATGATTTTTCGGATGCCCCAGCGGAAAGAAGTACACTGGTACATTGCCCCCTCGAGAGATCGAGCGAAAAGATTCGATTTGAGGGTCGATCTCGCGATAAAGAGGTTCAAAATGGATGGTTATGGATGACGATGCAAATGAGATGATTTCAAGATGCTTAGAATAACAAATCTATATTATCCTAAACAACTTAAATGATGATATGATATGAGATGGATGAGATTAATGATGCGATATGCTATGATTATGCAATGGATGAGTTATGAGATGCTTAGACTAACAGATCTATATTATGATGATGATTATGTAATGCATGTGAAATGATCGATGTTTCCTATGATGTATGATATGAATGATATGTGGTATGCAGATGGTTTGTAGATGCAGGATGGATGCATTGGATGATGATGATGTTAGTGCGGGAATGAGATGATGACAAGAGGATCCAACAAGTCCATGATTGGTCGAGACTTTATTAGAGATGATGATGATGATGATGATGATTGATTATCAAGGATTGGGATTTTCAAAGGATCACTTACTTTATTTTTGATAACACGCCTAAGTGATGCATCAAGGTATGAAGGACCAGGATGGCGCTTGTACTTAGTGTGATGGACTTTGACTTGACAAATAGATAGGAGTATTCTTGTTCACACTTGACATACCTAAAACCTTGCTAGGATGCACTTTAGAAGTCTCAAACATCTCGACCAAAACACGTAGAGGTATAAACCAATCAATGCAATAGTCAACAAGCTATCCAAAACATCCTCCATACATATCTAACAAAGCAAGTATTCGCCAAGTTATTTTACAAGAGCGTCCAACAAGCATAGCAAACAAAAGATAATGATCGCCCCATTCCTATTTCTCTAAATCCTCTGCTCGATATCATCGAGAGGTCCTTGGAATGAGCTAAAAAGATAAAAAAAAGAAAGATCAAACACAAACAAGCCAATGTTCTTCATACCTCTAGCCAAAGGGATTTGTTTTCATAGGATAAGAATCCAAGGTGATATCCATAAATGATGCCCATTGTCAACGATATATCCTAGGACATGCATTGTACAGGATGATGATGGTTTGATAAGTTGATTGATAGGCTGTTGATATAAGGTTGACTGACATGTTTGAACTGATCAAGAGTTTGATTTTGTGTTCAATGGTTTGTTGTTTCAATTTTGATTTTACATTGAAGCTTGCTTTTGCTGATTGTTGTGATCCTTCGCTTTGTGCTGCCAAAAGGATGGAGATGACAATCACTTTATTATGGCGATTGATTATTGTGGGTGAAGGTGAAACAGATGATGGATTCTTTCAAATATTTGATGTTTTGACGCTTTGAAATGTTTTGAGGCTGTTTTGATTTTGTTTTTCAATGTTTGGATTTTGATGTTTTCAATGTTTTTGGATTTTTTGATGATTTTGGATGTTTTTGGATTTTGATGTTTTGAATGTTTTTGGATTTTGATTTTCTAATGTTTTTGGATTTTCGCATGATTTTGACGATTTGGATATGGACATGATATCAGTGTTCTTTTTGGGATTTTGCTGAAAACCAAGCTAAGTTTGAACGATCGAGTCGATGGATTGATGATGATGATGATAACATTGTTGAGGATGCACAACAATGCAATGATTTGATTGGTCAGGATTGATGATGATAACATTGTTAAGGACGCACAACAATGCAAGGATAGTGTTAAGCAACACAATGATTGGGATGGATATCCCAAGATGATGGATTGATTGGGTTCGATTGATCAGGATTGATGATGATAATCATTGTTGAGGATGCACAACAATGAAAGGATAGTGTTAAGCAACACAAGGATATCCTGATGATGATTTTTTGATTGGATTTGATTTATCATGTTTGATGAAGCTTGGTTTCGAACAAAAGATGTTTGGATGATTTGATGTGACATTTGACGTGCAGCTTAGATGCGACTGATATCGATTGTTTGGATTGATGTTCGATGAAAGATGAAGACTGATAAGGAATGTCTTCTCATCAAAATGTGTCATGGGATAGTGATACGAATGCTTTGACCAATTTTATTTCATGTTTTCGAATGTTCGGATCGCCACATAAGGTGAAGGATATAGATCAAGATTTATTCTTGAAGCAAGATGTACATATCTGCCCCCAATGTCTAGCAACGTATGGAATGCGATGGGTGGATGCTCAGGTAAGTGTATGGATGGATGGATAAGGTAAGTACACAAAAGATACCAAGGGTTATCTTGCGATAAGATAAGGTACTCGAATAACGAATGTTCATTTGGATAATGCTTCATGGCTCAGATAATGCTGCATAGGATAGGATCAATGAAAATGACCCATGTCAAGATGTTTTACCATAAGCAAGCATAAAGCGTGCCCCAAAATTGTATCAAGATCAAGATAACCAAGATGATGGATGCAGATATATGTGAATGGTTCATGGATGGATGGATTTATTATGGATAAGATGGATGGAATGCCCGATTTATTATGGATGGGATGAGATGCTTTCATCTGAACTGGCGCACGTAGATGCTCGATTCCACACATGACGCCTGTTTTCCAGGTTTTCATCATGGTCTTGCCCAAAGCGCCACTGTAGTGGTTTTCACTAGAGGACGATTTTTTATCTTTACTATTTTCAATCCTTTTATGATTTTTTGATTTTCATATTTTTTGATTTTTTGATTTTTCCGAAAGATTTATACTGAACCACGGGTGTCGCTGATGTAGAGGCCCCTGTCATAATGTGCCATTGATATCCTACTTGAAGAAGCTACTTTGCTAAGATACGTGCACTTGAATGCAACTTTTTGGATTCGTGATCTGCTTCATTGATACCAGGGTTAACTCTATCTCTGTGCGCACATCGCGATAGATTGCCTTCTGAATCCTTATGATGAAGGGTCGTTTCCAATACATGGTCAATATGAGAATTGGATATTATGCATGGAGGCGTGGATGGAGTGTGCTTAGGGATAAGAGATAGATTAGTTGACAGTTTGGAACCTTTGACTCTCCAAACTTGGGAAGATGAGCAATGATGGGTGGATACGGAAGTGTGCGTGGAATTAGGACCAACTGCTTGATATACTTTGTACGTCACTTGAAAATCCTGCTTTTGATTTTGTGGAATTCTTTCATGGATACCTTTCCCTCTTTTAGTTTGCCCCACAGTTTCTTTGACTGATGGAGTTTGATAGGGATGATCTTTCTTTGTATTCTTTGGTATCCATATGTATTTGATTTGTCCATTATGCTTCTCAGCTTCTCTTGATTTGATAACATTATTTGTTCTTTGATTAAAATCTTTCTTTTGACGTTGGTCCCAATTCATGGATGGGGTGATGGGTGGATGATGATTCATGACATGGCTAGTTGTAGTATTGACACTAGTTTCATCATAAAGACTCTTCGTGCTCCTTATGTTGACGTTTGCTTGAGACGAAGTTTCCCCCAGTATGGTGGAAGTAGTACCTTCATGCTTTGATTTCTCCTGTTCTAAGAGCTCTTGTTCAATAAGTGTTCTCTGATAGATGACCACCGTAGGTGACATTCTTTCAATTTGTTGCTCTGCTAACTCTGGATGTTCTATCTGACTTGTTTCCTTGAGTGGATAATGTTCGATATATTTATTCATGACGTCCTCAATCTGACTTTGGGACATATTTGATCTTGATGTTGACCACTCTGTTTGATTATAGGAATTAGTAATCTGCTCTTTTTGTGTAGCAAGATCTTGTTCTAGATGAAGATCATCTACGTGTCCATCCATAGAAATCATCTCATGGGTAGATGGAGGAGTAAGTGCTATGTGGATATGATCATCTTGCATAGATAAGAGAGTGTCCATTAGATGATTGTAGTATCTTGAAGATACAAATTCTTGATCTTGATTAATTTCGGAGTTGCTTTCGACATGCTTTGGATCAAGTTGTTGACATGGGGCAGCTTCAAAGGATGGATTTCTTACAAAGGGCTTTTGGATGTCGACATTAGGCATGGTCAAGTTCAAGGTTCCTTCAGCATCTGTAACCATGAGGTCAAAGGGGATCAACATGTTTTGAAAATGACCATTGCTAGACCTTAGTGAAAGATTTTGATCTTGCTTTGGAATAACTTCTTGAGATATGTCCTCTACCTCATAAGGAGATGTAGAGACATTTTCAACATGATCATAGGTCGATGGATCATGCATTATGTCAATAGGATCAAATAACCCTAACACTCCTTGAAAGAGATCACTAAAGAGTGGCTCTTGATGTATGGCGATTTGATCATCAGATTGTGTAGATACATCCTCAATGTGCTCCTCAATGGAGAAGTTTTGATCATTGTTTTCGACAATTGCGGTGGAGAGATTGTGAATGTCTTCGACCATAGAGTCAAGTGATGTTGATATTTCTTGAATTGGCTCATTGTCAAGTATTGTTGGTGGATTTTTATCGTGATTCAAAAGTGACTCGTGACATATGTCAATTTGATCACTAGATGAAGTAAACGTGTGCTCAGTGATGGATTGATCTTGATCCTTGTTTTCAATAGTTGTCATCTTTTGTGTTTGTGCTCGTGTTTGATGAGTAGCTTGAGAGGCTTGGACAACTTGAAAGGATTGTTGCACTTGTTGAGCTTGTGTTGCTTGTTGCATGGCTAGATATTGTTGGAATCCCTTTTGAAAAGCATCTTGTAATGTCGCGTCGTATTGGATTGATGTGGTGGAAATTGGTGGTGGTGGGGGTGGTGGTGGATTCAAAATCATGTTGGATGTAGTGACAAGTGTTTGAGATACGCTCGGAGCGATCATGGTAGTGAGGGGTTGAGATGTAATGGGCGTGATAGTGGTGTTTGGAATGATTGCTGGGATAGTGATGGTTGGAATGAATGAGGTGATAGGTCCTTGGGAGACCAAATTTTGATTTGGGATCAATGTTGTTTGATTAGATACCATTTGTTGGTGCGATGTCGATGGTATATTCGAAGGATTTGACGTGATGGTTTGATTGACGTTAGGTGGATTGATTTGGATGGAATGATTGGTGCTAGGTAAAGGGGGAAGCCCTAAACCAAGGAATGATGTAAGTAATGGTGGTGGGGATTTCCCTTGGCGCAATGCCTCAACTATTTTGGAAAGTTCCGCAATTTGATCTCGCCAAGTTTGTTCTTGATTTTGATCTTGACTCACTTGAGATAGTTGATTTGGCTTGTGTTCAAGTAGTTTTGGCATGCATGCTTGCGGTTTTTGAATGGGATTATGGGAAAATTGACTTTGGATAATGTTCTGATTTGGGATGATGTTCAAATTTGGCATGATAGGATGAACATTGTTGGTATTGGGAATCATTCTTCCAAAGTTTTCCGAGTTAGGATTCATGTTTCGAAAAGTTGCATTTGGTACATCCACATTTGGTTTGTAGGGATTTGGTGGAATGACGTTGTTCGTTTCAAGGCTCATGCATTGATTATTCAATTGGTGGATTTGCGGATTTGGACTTAGATCTATCATTGGGAAATGTGTTCCAAAATTTGACTTGGGCATACTCACACTTGTTGTACCATTGACATTTGTCGAAGGAAATGATCCTATGCATGGACTTTGATAATTGATAGGCATTGCAAAGCTTTGAAGATTCAACTGATTTGGATTACCCAAGATGTATGGATCAAGTTTATATTCCATATTCTCCTTGTGTTATGACCTTATTGCGAAAGTGACCTCTAAGATTCTTAGGACCAATGATGAGATGGAGGATGAAATGTGTAAATGATGAGTGATGAATGTTTAAGAACTTTGAATCAATGCTAGACTTAGGGATTTTGATTTTGATTGTTTTGATGTGGATGATGAACTTGTAAACCCTAAGATGTTGGATGTTATCTTTAGGATGAACTTCTTCAAAAGGTTTGCTAATTCAATTAGATGTATGAGAAAGGATGCATTCCCACACACCTAATTAAACAATTGACTTTGATTTGGTTTAAGGATCTACCCAAGTCTAGAATGATGTTTGCAAAGATCTAAAGTTGTTTTGGTGGGATGATGTTGATAAATGTTTGAGATGGATGAAGTGTTTGATTTGATCCTAAAAGACTTAGAGAGACTTTGTTTACTAGGCCAAGGTATTGAAGAACACACTTTTCTCTAAGAGCAATCAAAAGACCAATATGACCAAGAGATATCAAGCACATGTGTGGGGTCCAATTTGTTATCTTTGCTTAGTGTATTCTTTTTACAACAAACACACTCTTGATTAAAGTTTAAAACTAAGATGTCCAATATCTTAATTTCCTTAAACCCCACAAGATATTTTATGTGGAAATTCAATGAACTTAAGGCAAGGGTTTTCCTATTGTTTACTCAAAAAGACAAATTGAGGTATAATCCAATGCTTAGGAACCTCTACGAATGTGAATCCGTAGGGAAAGCAGTAACATATGGATTGAGTCAATGATATTTGTCTTCAAGAGGGGTTTGAAATTTTGAGAATCATGTTGAATGTTTGTTTGCAAAATGTTTTCGAATACACACCGTGTTTTTCAAACAAAGAATAATTACAAGCCCTATGGATGTGATAGACAATGTTTGTTGAGTCCCCACTTGACAAGTCCAGCTACGCCTACTTTTAGCGGATGGTTAGATGCTTGACCCCACTCTCCCCTCCACACTCACTTATACGGGGCAGCCAAGCACCAACACCCATGAAACTCCCATGGCATGCTTTCCATCTCTACTAAAAGCCAGTAAATTAGGGCGTTTTAACGATCACGTTTGCACCAACAAACAGATTAAGGATTCTGGAAAATTCTAGCACATGGGTTCTAGTAAGGAATTTCCGTCGTGGAGATTGACCCATACGGCAAGAGTCCCCTTTCGGATCCATCTTGTCGGAGCCAACCGCGTGATTATGGTGTTTAACCAAAACCCTCATTTATATCCCGGCTGGAAATACTCTTGGCTTTAGAGTGTTACCGGTTGAGTCGTCGCTTGGGTGAGTACTTTTTCCCCAAGGCAGGCCCTCTAAGATAAACAAAAGCGAGCAAAGACACAATCCGTAACTCGATCGATCTTTGATGGCACAAAGAAAGAGAATGTATGCGAAAATGCCCCTACTCACACTCGTACAAGATGTTCAATTCTTTAAGCCCAAATCGAAGTGTTTCAAAGCAATAAAATGTATTTTGAATGTTTCTCTTGCACCCTAGATCGCACGAAGCGCAAGGGGAGAGGATACACATTCAAAAGACAAAATCACACAATCCAAGCACTTGTTCGTTTTATAGCCTTCAAAGCAATTGTGAGTTCGTTTTAAGCACCAAGATGAAGTGTGAGGTCGATTTGTTCAATTTTAGTCCAAAAAACAATGTCTAGTCAGTTTGTAAGGTTCAATTTTATCCTTTTGCAACGAAAAAATTGAAGTGTTCCCTTTTAAATCCAAATGAAAATTAGTATCCTAAGGGAAAAAAGATGACAATTTCATGAAACAATGTTTAAGAAAACACTAGAGTGTTAAGAAACACTTTAATTTTTCAATCTCTCCCCTTCATGCTACATTATTCTTTGTTTTCTTTCTTCACTTTTCGTTTATTTGTAGCTTGTGCCTCTTTTGATTGTCCTTGCTTTCCTCGTTTTCCTACAATCATCATAAATAAAAGTTATGCATGTATTTGCAAAATGATAAAAGAAACACAAGACATGCCAAATATTTTAGAAATTTTGGACAAAGCTCACGAGTTCTTTATGTAAGACCATTGACCTCTAAAAAAAATAAAAAAAAATAAAAAAAACATTCAAGATTGCTCAAGTTTATTGAAAGTGATGATAGATGGCTCGTAGATATTAGCATTTTAATATCAGAGTTAAATGTAAGCCTCAAAGATAAATTGAAAGGATTTCAAAAATTTTGAAAACCCCTACATGACCATTCCTTCCAAATATCTAATCGTTATAAAGCATTCAATTCCCCACCAAATTTGAATACAATTTGTAACCTCTTCGAAAGCCACCCCTATGTACTTCCAATGTCATAACAAAGCAGTTGTCTTTATTTAATCTAAGTTCAAATCCACCAGCCTGCATCGTTCGAGCTTTAAAGAGATGTCATTCAAAAAATAAAAAGGCATTGATTGTATTAAATGTAAGTGGCAAGTGCATGACAGAACTCCGTACTTTTGTCAAGGCAACATAAACATTCAAGGAAGATGTACTAGCCAAAATTTTTCAGTTAAAAATAAACTTTCAATATAAGGAATTTAGTGCAAAAACAGTGAAATAAAGGTTTACTACTGCCACCAACAGATGGAAAAGCTGCGCCATCAAAAGAAACTTTCAATGAAATGTAATTGGCGGGGTGTACAACCAACTAATGCGCCCTTTGACCAGCATCTTCCCCATGCACAGAACCTATCAACAGCAAAACAACAATCAGACTGATGAGTGTTTAAGAAAAAGTAAACTCAATAGTGAAATTGCCAGACAACCACCATAATTGAGTGTCAGACTCTAGGTGCAAATATGCCAAGTTGTGTAGGGTCTTGGTGACCATTGTTTGTCAGACATAAATGCATTGAATGATCTTTCCTATTCAAAATCCTTTTTCCTGTAGATCATCACGTATTTACGATGGCCGTTAAAATGCACTCTGGCAGACATAAATTGATCTTTGGCTGCTGCGCTTTCCCTTCCAACGGGATCTTCCCTCCTCGTAGATTTTTTTACTTATGCGTCCTTAGAAACTTTTGAGCAATGAAAACAGGTGTAAAGCTAAATTCATCAACCTTTTCAACATCCTCCCTGCTGCGCACAAAATAGATATTTACATTTCCTGAAGTATTTTAAACAGAACAGATTTTATTAAATATCAATAGTTGGGAAGGCACAGTCAATGGGCAGACAAGGCGCCGTCAATGAGTAGACAATGCGCACTCAATGAGCAGACAAGGCGTGTGTGATTAACTTGAATTTAAAATGTGGATGCATAGACAAGGTGCGCGGACCGTCTGACAGGATCCCTCAAGGAATTCAAATTTCCTTAAATAGTGTATGCAAAATGTGGACGCACAGACAACGCCCGTGAACTGTTTTACATTCCAATATCAATGTTGAATATAAATCATGATGTGATATAAGGAAAACTAACTCAAACATTAAGTTGCCACCACTTAAACTGCGAAAATATAGACAAGGCGTGCTGAACTGTTTTCTAAAAAAACTGTTGAAGCATAGGAAAGGCTTGCAAACTCTGCTGACAGAAATGTGAACAGAAATGTGAAAGCATAGACAAGGCGCGTCTCTTCCTGATAGAAATATGGAAGCATAGACAAGGCGCGCGAACTGCTTGACAGAAAGTCTGAAGAGCTTATGGAGACAAGGCATAGACAAGGCGCGTCCATGCCTTGTTTGAAAGCAGGTAGATAGCACAAGGAGACTTATGAACAGTAAAACATAACTGACAGATATTAAAAGAAGACGCAGATTTGCAGATTTGCAAGGCCTTCTGCAATAAAGGCGCGACTTTAGTGGTCAAGGGTGGACTACGCTCTTGAAGATGCACCCTCCGCATTTAGTGCAGACAAATCTCAGACCATAGAAAATAGACATCAAATCAGATCTGTAAGTTTGACAGAGACGCCAAGATGAATGTTTTGTTGGATAGAAGAAAACAGTGAAGGGCAACAATACGGCTGAAAAAGTCTTTTACACTCATAAATATCTGCCTTTCCTTGCTGCTTAGTGAAGTCTGAAAATAATGATGCGGCAACCTCTTCTAGCAATAATGATGTAGACAAAGGAATGAAGTAAAAAAAAAAAACTCAAGGCAGAGGTTAACAGTGGTAGTGGCCATGCGTTTTTCAAAGAAACGTTTTGTCTTCAGAATATAAGATTTATAATTTAAGAGAGTCTGCCAGAAAATTGGAGTAGAAGATACTGACGTGGCAACCTCTTCTAGTAGTATAGAACCAACCGACATTCAGACTCAAATAAAATCTATACATTCTACATTTGTATATGATCACATCCAAACCAAAATCTGCAGGATCCATTTAGAAAATCTCGACACCTATTAGTGAATCCATACAATATAAGCAATTATATTGATGGCAGAAAAATAAGCTTAAAGAAATAAAAAGAAATGCGTATATTATGTGACTGTAAGCATCTTGTTCACATTCATACGAATATCAAACAATATAAACATCAATGAAATAAGGAAATGTCCATAAAAGGTGTGGTGGACACAAGACTATCTCTACAAGATCTGCAAATCTGATCAGGCCCTCCTTCTAGCGCCACAATGAAGTACCCAAAATCTGCAATGTAAGACCACTTCAAATACTCATTAGAAATGTTAGTCTAAACACACAAATCTGCAAATACCTCCATGAAATAGAATATCTATGCTAAAGAAATGCCACAAATAACAAAAACAGCATCAAGAAGACATTTTAAAAGCAAGATAAACACTTATTCCATGTTGGATTGGTGTCACATGTGCTAGTGACCCTTTCCCAATCCTTGATAAAAAGCTCAAGATGATAAAAATGCAAATGGAGATGATGGAGTGATGATGAACAAGATCAAATCTCAAATGAAGAGAGTAACCTTGCATAAAATTGTGAAGAGATTGTGGAGGATTTGCTTGAGGATGATGCACCTATTTAAAGATTTTCAAAATGCCAAGTGTTGAAGAGGGACCAATGTGGGATCAAAAATAAGCCAATGAGATAGGACACTTGTCATCATGTGATTAGTTGATGTGTGTGCAAGATTTGGGAAGAGTGCCCAAGAGGGGGAAATTTTGAATTCAAATTTGCAATAAATTTTGAGAGGGGGACAAGAAAGAAGAGCAATAAATGCCCTGTTTGACTTGTCATGTTGAGGGAAAATGATGTTTTAATAAATCAATAAAATTGATTTATTGTGCAAGTGGATAGATCTAGATAATGCAAGTGGGATGGGATTAGCATTAGGTCAGGATTAGATTAAGTTAATGATGATTAGGCTGATTTAATGTTGATTAGTTGAGTTGACTTTTAAGACTTTGATTTCTGATTTATTTAAATCAGAAAAGGATGAAATATGATTTAGGATTTGATTTAAATGAAGTCCTGATTTATTTAATTAAATGGATGATGAAGGATGAAGGTTGAATGATAATGTTTATGAGATTATTTAATGAATGGTTTAAAGTGATGAATTTGCCTAATGTAAGAGCTAATTTGACTGAATCCGATCGAATGCATAATGTAAAATTTGCATGTCTACAATGTTTACTTTAAATTTGAATATGGTTTTCTTCTTATTATTTCCCTATATGTGGATGACATGTTCATTGGGAATAGTAAGGGTATAATTTTTGAATTGAAGTCTTAATTGTCAACATTGTTTGAAATGAAGGATTTAGGTTTAGATAGGTATATTCTGGTGATATAAATCAGAAGGGATGGGGGAAATAGAAAGCTTTGGCTCATCCAGAGCAAGTATATAAAATATGTCCTAGGGAGGTTTAATATGTTAGATTGCAAGAAGTTAGTTGTTCTAGTATTGAAGGGAATGAAACTTTCTATTGAAGATTTTCTAAAATATCCTACTGAGATGGAGGACAAGACCAGGGTGCCTTATGCAAGTGCAGCTAGCAGTTTAATGTATGTAATGGTCTATACCAGACTAGACATTTCCCAGGTAATGGGAGTACTTAGTCAGTTTATGGCTAATCCAGGAAGACTGCATTGGGATGTTGTGAAGAGAGTTTTTAGGTATTTGAAGGGTACTTCTGAGTACACCTTATGTTATCATGGTTACTCTACTAGATCTTAGAGTTCAGTCAACATTCATGGATATGTGGATTCTAATAAGGCAGGAGACATTGACAACAAAAGATCCAATAGTGGATATGTATTCACGTTATTTGGTGGTGCAGTTAGCTAGATGAGTAAGTGATAGGTTGTAGTCTCTTTACCCACTATTGAGGTTGAGTACATGAGAGAAACTCACACCTAGATGGAAGCCATTTGGCTTAGAAGATTATGTTCTGATGTTGGTTTTTATGTAGGGAAGATTGTTATTTATTGTGAAAGTCAAAGTTCCATTTGTTTGGAAAAAAATCCAACCTTCCATGCCAGGATGAAACATATTGACGTGCAGTACCACTTTTTTCGTGATATGGTGGAGAATGGAAAGGCTAGTCTAGAAAATTTGATACTCTAGCGAATTTAGTTGATGATTTGATGAAGCCTGTGAGAATGGATAAGTTCAAATGGTGCACCAGTTCGATGGGATTTGGGGCCTATAATATTTGATGAATTCATGCATTGGAAGGAGCTAGTAAGTTCTTCATCAAGTGGGAGAATGTTAAGAAAATGGTGCCTCAAACTTACTAGCATAAAAGGTTTCAAAGTTCAAGATTTAGATTCATTGGGTTGACAGTCACATGTCAAAAGGACTTAGAGACATGTATCCTCAACATCCTGATAAGCAATTGGCTTATCAATAGGTGTGTTTGGAGTTTGCATCATCCTAAGCTTCATCAACTAGACAAGTGAGTGCCGATAGGATTGAATCAACAGTCTCTTTGATATGTTGATAAGTGCTTCATCGGTGAGACTTCACCATGTTGGAGGGAGTCACTTGGTGATCCCTTTAAAAATTTTATGAATAGAAAGATGGAGGCTAAGGGGGGAAATTGTTTGGGTTCTAGTGTTTAGGACCTAGAATAAAAATCTGCACTCTTTCATTCAAGGATAACCCTATAGATCTCAATGCAAAAGAGAAAGAGATCCTGCAATAGGGTTGTCCTAAGGGCTGATTGTAAACTAATGACGGGTTCACCAACAAGCTGGGTATTGGAAAGATAAATTCAATGCAAGATGAAATGATAAACCCTAATATGATGCAATGCTTCACTAAATGACCTAGAAAAGTATGTAAAACAAAATAAAAAGATGCAAGATGAAATGTGTGACCTAGAAATTTGAACATGGTTAGAAGGAGCTTTGAAATGCTGAAAAGTTTGACTTTAATGTTGTCTGGGACTCATATTCCAAGCTGGGTGAATTAGTCCCAGATATGGGTTTCTTTGCAGAAATATGACTCTAGCAAATGGGTATCCAAATCCATAAAAACTTAAATTTTGACCTAAACTAGGACTCATATGCTAGAAGTGGCGAATCAGTCCAGTTAGGGTTTTCTAAAGATTTAAAGTCTGAATATGGTCTTCAAGGTCTGCTCTATGCTTCCTAATTGATTTCTTGATCTAAAATCCTGATTTGCAACCTGTAGAAGTCCTCCAAGTATCTCCAATGCAAGGTGACAACTTTGACAACTTTGAACACTTTGACAACTTTCTACAAACTTTCTCTTCGCTGTATCTTCAATATAAACCTAAAAATCACACACTAAAGAAAGGGAAAAAAATTGTTTTGTTAGTGGAAAGGGGTTTGCTTGGTCAAACCTCATTTTGTAATCAAACCTTGAAATAGAATGAAATATGAATGGAGAATGATGAATGAAAAAAATATGATGTTGCAACTCACCAAACCCTAGTAATAAGATGCTACAAAAATGTATGAGATGACTCCAATGGATATAGATCTTGACTCTTGCTTGATTAGGATAGATCTTGAATGGAATGCTAGCTTGAATCATGAAACCCTACACCACAATTATTAGCTCAAAAACAAACATGATGCATGAAGTCTTTGACATGATGATTCATGCTTGAACAATGGTCTAGAATATTTGATAATCTACTCTTGAATTCTTTTGTGAATGCTTTAATGCTCTTGTGAACTCAAAATTTCTATATGCATGTATACTTGAATGCTTTGGGTGAAAATGAGTGAAAGAAACTTGTATTTATACTTAATTATGCAAGAATTCCAGAAATTACAACAATACAAGTCAACATCAGATCTAGGAGGATAAAATCCTACCAAAATTTTGAATTAATTTTAATTTTGGGCCAAATGGGACTCATTCGCCCAAGGTGGTGAATGAGTCCCATTAGGCATAATTTATGGGACCAAATTAAAAAATGCTTAGAAAGGTGTGAAACCAGGTTCGGGAGCCAAAAGCCTAGGTGGGACTCATATGCCCAAGGTGGAGAGTGAGTCCCAGATCACTAAATTTGGGGCATACAACTTGAAAAACAATTGAATTATGATTGGATATTGATTTGTGTTCAGAGTATCCTTGAAAAGATGCATTAAATGAGGCTTGTGGGTGAAAAATAAGGCCAATTAAAGCATAAGAAAGCCTAATTATTTATGAAAACCATAGAAAAGTGTGAAAGTGTGTTACAAAAATTTAAAACACTTAAAATAAGGCATGATTAAGGCACATTTTGGCTAAAAAGGAGTTTATTAGGTTTAGTTAATTGATAAAACCTTAGAAAAGTGTGAAAGTGTGTTACAACACTTAACAAAATTTCAGCAAGGTGTCGTTCATGTTCATTAGTTCACAAGGGCCCAAGACCTAATGTGAGCATGTTAAAAATATTACAACACTAAGTCAAGGCATCATTAGACTCAATTTTACAAGGAAGGCCCAAGAAGGGACCACATTTTAGGTCTCATCAATATTCTTTTGTCTCCTTGAAAGCTCTTGTAGTGTCAAAAAATGTCCTACTTGGAGAAACATATTGTTATCATAAGGATAGGTTGGTATTAGTGAGACCCTAAGGCTCATCCCTTTGATATCCCAGTGGAAGTCAGGATCTCTTCATTGGAGGGAATTATGTATTTCGTCGAGATGTTGATGATGGTCCCTTTGACATGTCGATAAGGTGAGACCAAATGATGGTGATAGTAACAACTACAATCTACTTGATAGGACGTTGCCCACTAGACCATGGCACCTATGGTGGGACCCTACCTACACCTTGTGAGGGAACAGGGAACAATGAAGATCAAACACGGTGTTGATCGGATAGTGCACAAAGTTGGTAGTGGGTCCTAATGATGGAAGCCAAAAATGTGATGGCATCTCAGTCGCTTAACATCATTGTTGTGAAGTGAAGTGATAGGATGGAACAATAGACATATCGAAGTGATGATAGGAATTCAGAGAGACGAAGGTAGAAGGTAATGATGATTGAGTTGGTTAGTGAGAATTTTTTAGTATGAAAGTTGGAATGTCAATCTTCATGAAACATTTTTTAAGTTTGTATTGAATGCCATAGCCCATTGGAACTATGTGAAGATGATATGAGATGATCAAAGTAATGATTAGAGTGAATGTAATGTAATGTTGTTGGATTCATTCTATGAGTTTACACCTATGAAAGCATAGCTTTGCACTTGTATGTAATTGGCGTTTTATTGTAATACAAGAGATCTCTACTTTGGTGTGTGGGTTTTTCTCTCATAAGGGTTTTCCCACATAAAATGTGGTGTTCATTATTTATTGTCTATTATGTTATTATTGTATGGGTAAATGCAAGAAGATGAGTCCACAAAACATGGAAGTTTTTTCCTTGGAAAAAAACCTGAAATTAGCTTCAAGAAAATGGGATCCCCTATAGGTTCAGGATCCCAAGCCTAAAATCTAAACGGGATCCCATTCTTTAAAAAATGGGATCCTGTTTAGTAATGGTGTCTCAAGCTAGCCTTTGGGAAACAAGATCCCATTTTATAGTGGTATTTTTTTTTTTTAAAAGTCATTTTTAACAGTGGATTTATTGTTATTATTTTTAATGAAAATCAATAAGATAAAGAATCTAATTTTTTTCTAACTGGTTATTAGAATGGTCTTTTCAATGTAAATTAAAGTTTATGTATTATGAAATAGTGAAGTGTTTCATTAAGATAGATTATTTTTAATAATTTATTAAGTTTTTAATCTAATTCGAATAATGATTATTTAATAGTTAATATTTTATTTTATATTAAAATTTAATATAAACCACGGCTACCAAGTGGGTGGCTCCAAAATTGGTGCCGCTGAAGGTTTGAGGTCGGCAACATATGCTTGGTTGGCGTGGAGGAGAAGGATGGCGGTGGTAGGTGCTTTTTTATGTAAGGTGGTGTGTGTTGTATGCTTGACAAGTTGGAAAAATTAATGTTGTGTCATGTCAAAGGATTGAGAGGAGAATGAATTCTGAGTTGATGGGATGCAAGCATTGATAATGGGTTAATCTTTTACATACCTTTGTTTCTCAAGGCTATTCAATTTCTCATGTGTAGTGATGGAGTCTCCGATTTATCTACCTTTTGGGAGGAAGTTGTGGGCGTTTTACGAGAGAATCCGCCATGGAAGCCTGAAATCAGTCTTCTGAGAGTGGGATGAACTAGTGTTAGGGGGGATGAAATTTCTTTTAGGAGAGAAATTCATGAACACAGCCGAGTGTTGGAGAATAAATTTTGACATTGTGGAGAGGTTTTTAGCTATGCTATTGGATTTGGAAGTGCCAAAACCCATGGTGATGCTCATGAAAAAAAAACTGCTCTGGGACAACCTATTAGAGGGAGTAATGGAAGTGGTGTTAGCTTCAAAGTAGGGGGTAGAGATCCCTAGGCCATGTGAGTCGCAAAAGGATTTGATTCCTAGTGTGAGAGTCAAGAGGTTTTCCTTTATTCTAGATGTCAAAGGAGAGCCACTTCAAAGGCACCATCAATGGGAAATTTGTGGGCTGATTTTCTTAAAACATCATTTGTATTTGGAGCTGTCATGGGGGGTGGACTGGCATCAACTGTTTAGAGGTTTGTTGTTTGTTGAAGGTGTGTTACCGGAGGTGTAATTCGTGTTTTGAGTCTGTGTGTTTTTATGGTTGTTCTTTTTGTTTTCTAAGGCTTTAACAAAGTTGTTGTCAGGTCAGTATAGGTTTAGAATGGGTTTTTTGTTAAACGATGGTTTGATATTTGGCTTGATGGGTCTGTTGTGGCTGCTTAGCCCTAGTAGTATGTGGGATGGTGGAGGGAATGGTGTCTAGTTGTTTGCAGAACATGAATTGAATGTATTATCTTTCTTTGAAGCAACAAAATATTTACGTATCAAAAAAATATATTTAATATAAAATTTGTACAAATAAAATAATTAGTGTATATATTTTAAATATAATTATTTAAATAATTTTTTAAACCAATTTTGAGTTATTTTATTTTATTTATGATATATGGACAGATAAAAAATTATGTTTATTTAAGAATAAATTTATTTTATCTTATATTATTTACTATATTTTTATTTGAAGAGTTATTTTACTTTTGTTTGTAATTTCTAAGTTTACTTAGTTTACTTGTAGTCAGCCTCTCCCGGTAGTGTTGTTTGCAAAGATATGGAATTCATGCAAAAAGGTTAATTCAAAACTACACATTATACTCTTAGGAACTCTTTTCCAAAATAACTTCAAAGAGCTTTTCAACACATTATATTTGGTAAGGCCGAATTTTGTCAATTGTTGCTTGGGTAAAAACTCAAAGCTATCCTTGACACCTGGTAAAGTTATGGCTAACAATAGGATCTACAAGCTGAGAAAGTTCTACATGGATGAAATTAAGAATAAAATTTAGAATGGAAAAGAGAGTGGAAAAGTATAATTTGATGAAACTCTTGCAAAGTTCAGGTTAACGACTAATGCTTTTGTTCATTTTTATGATGGGAAGATTCTGAACAGTCTTCCTACAATAAAGGATTATACTATTATTTTGAGAGCATCGTCTATATAACAAGATGTCTTAGATCAAATAAATGAAGCAAACAATTGTTAAAGAACCATCAATTTTGAATTTGAAACAATGGTGTCTTATGCAGACTCCCCCTATGATTTGCTCCTAGAATAATGTATAGCAATTTTAAATTAGAAACAATGGTATATGAACAACTATTTAACATATCTGTTATGCTACAACAATTAACCAAAGCTCCAAAAATGAGTATCTCATCATTGCATGACTCATATTTTTTCTTTGAGTATGATAGTACATGAGCTTCTAGTGTTTCTAGATGGAACCTATAGTGGAAAAGTGTAGTATCCATTCGAAGGAACCATCTTCGGAGCTCTTCCCTAAAATGAGGGCTGAAAACATTAGAATAAAAGCAATACCATAATTCTAAAGTAACAATTTTTTATCAAGCCAAATGTCAAAAAGTATAATTAAAAAGACAAATCCTTACAATTGGACCTCAAATTAGACCAAGCAAATTTATGATTTTATCTTTAGAATGTAGGACTTTCTCAATTGGAGCTTCACGACCTTAAATTGGATCTAAAATTGGACCAACATATTTATGATTTTCTTTGTCCACTGACGTTTGTATACCTATACTAAGGTTCTGCTTCCAAGTGAAAACACCTGGAAGTGTTTCAAATTGGCTCAAGGTACTCTCCAACCTAGTTATGTCACTAATAGCAATCCAAGTTTTCCTAAACCATCCATACTCAAACGTTGCATCACAATCTATTCTTCTTGCACATAAAAATTCCACATATTAACCCTTTATAAATAAAATAATTAATCATCATAAAACCATAATTAATAAATCATTTTAGTTTTAGAACGAATTCGATGTTATTTACTATCAAAACAAAAGCTGTATAAATCACAAAAAATTCATGAACCTTCCTAAATGTAGCTTAAAGCAAGTTTACAGGATGGTTATTAGCATAAGAATATTTCTACTACAACTCTCAATGAGTGTATTATAAGTAGAAAACAACATTCTTCACAATCAAAGTAATGCATTCAAACATTTATTCCAAAAGTCTGTTAGCAGGAGTTAACTAAAAAAATGATTTTTTTCCTGGTTTCTTTTATCAATATGCCATGTGGAAATGGAATAATCACTAAGAAAACCTAACAATAAAAAGTAGAGTAAAGGGTCAAGAAAGGAAATTCCAATGTACTAAATTGTGTAATGGTGATGAAGGCACTTATATGAGCATGACCTGCATACAAATCCATGCCATTGAATTGCCATCAATCCAAAGAGAAAATAAGAAATGTAAGGATCTGAACAATATAATTCCAAAGGGTTATTCTATAATGGTAAATATTGGAATCACCATAAAAGCACAACCGAGGAACAAATTCTTGTGACTATAATTATGTGATCCATAACTCTATTGGTTATGTGGCACAATTGTGCTATAAAAAATACAGGATGCATTCATGTGTGACCCAAGTTTAATGTGGCTATGCTGTGATAGAAATGGAGGCACTCATATGAGCACAATTCATGTACAAATCAATCACTATCATCATAATTAGGTGTCAATCATCATTGGGTGCATTCAAGTTGACTCAAGTTTAACAGGTTACAATGTAATGATAGCATGATCCAAGAGCGATTACCTCTTGCTGCAATAAAGATCTTATAAATTTGATTGATATGTAGAGTGGTTGTGTTATATCAATTATGTAGTGCATTCAAGCACAACGGATGTTTAATGGGATATTATAGAGAGTGATCAATATTTTCTAAACATTTTGAATGTTACTTAAAACCGTACAGCTTAAACTACATCTAACTAAATTTTTTTTCATGGGGTTGTTTTTGCTAGTTTTCCTTCCTCACTCAAATTGTAAACCACTTTTGTGGGTTTACCCCAAACCAAGTTTGTTACATACTTGAATGCAATCTTGGGTTACCACAAACTATAATAATGTGATATGTTAATAACCATTATGGGAAGTATTAAAGAAAGACCAATGCTATATAGGATACATTTCCGTGATTAGGTTTACATACCTTAATTATGAAACACAAGCTTCCCACACACTCTAGGATATACTCAAGGATCATACTGCACCCTGTCAAGACAATTAGTTTTCTGATGCAAGATTTAAGTTTGTTTTTTAATATTGTTACACCCCGATTGTGTAATTACTATTTACTATTACTATGTAGGGAAAAATGTGAATGTATTGTGAATTCAGTGGATGAATAAATTGTGTGTGAACTTTGTTATCACTATGTATGAATGGATTTCATCTCATTTAATGTTATATGAAGGAATTCATTTATGTGATTGGATGAATATTGTGTTGATATTCTAACTTTGGAGATATAATGTGTTTATTGCATATTTTGTGAGCAACTGACTATCATGCACATATGTTAGTGTTTGTAGGTACATGTTCAATTCCTCTAGGTGGAGGGGAAGTATCACTCAGGAGAAGGTCTTGGTTGGGTAACTAGTATTGTATCCTATCTGAGCTTACACACACCACTGTAGAATAATTGAGTCAGGTTATTAAGTGGGAAGTTGGTAAGACATCCTTAGTTGTTATTTCTACATTAGTAAAACTTGTCTATTTTACTATTGTGTGCATTGTTAGGAGATGATTATTTGATGATCTTTTGATTTCCTTCTTGTTACCATTCTTGAATTGATATGTGGAGCATATGGGGTATGTGTATGTGTACACACTTGTATGGTATGATAGACTATACGCACTAAGGAATGCGTACATGAGGGTACATAGGTAGATGTACCTATGCATGCTCATGCACGAGTTGCTTATGTTCATAGAACTATTCGATGGAACCACTAGAATGCATGTGTATATGTATAGGCATATCACTTGTAGTTCCATATCGAACACCATGGTAGTTGTGTATTAGTTTGGTGAGTGAATCAAATGTGTATGTTTTTATATATATATATATATATACATATACATATATGTATATAAATTATATATATATATAATGTATATACATATATCCATATGTATACATGTATCCATACATGCATATGGTAGAAATGGATATTCCCATGTGAATGTATCAACACATGTATACATAAACATACAAGTATATATTGGTGTAAATATATATATATATATATAAATATAAGAATACACAATCGACATGTTAATATGACAATGTGATTGCTAAGTTGATATACTCTTTTATATATCGATTATATATACATGCCTTATTTCTTTATGATAATATAAATATACACGTTAACATATACACACACATACATATATACACATAAGTATATGTATATAAATACGTGGCAATTTCATTTAAACATCATTTAAAATTTGAAATCAACTATTTCAAACAATAAATGGCAGCTGATTTTTATGTTTAATATGTTGGCTTTATAGCCGATAATCTTGGGCGACTAAATTGATGTAGGGGCATCAGGAGCCCCACCAAAAAATGATGTCATAGTTTAGGTTTTTTCTTGTTTTTTAATGTTTAAGGTGAATTAGGTCATTTTGGCCCATTAGGGATCATATGGGACTATTTCTAAAGTTTTGGAGTCATAATGCAATAGTTGTCAAAATTTGTCAAAATTATAAAAGTTGCAAAGTTGTCAAAATGCAACAAATCTTATAAAAGTGTCATTAATCTTAACAAAATAAGTTACGGTCAGTTGGGAAGTTGAAATGTGATTGTAATAGAATAAATACACCTTGTAAACATGACCCAAGGGGTTGGAGAGCAGTTTGGAGGAATAAGACACCAATTAGACACATTTTTATGCATTTTTCTATGTAATCTAACTGTAATATTGCTGCTCCATTGCATGGTACAGACTGATACTGATTGGTACAATCCTAATATTAGTTTTTTTGATAGAGGGATGAACTAAATTTCATTTTCATTTGGTTTTGTGCCTTTTCATTAAGTATTTTGAAAGTTATTACAAATTTACTAAAACTCACCTAAATCTATCCTAGGGTTACTATTTTTGGGAAAAATGGCATAACTCTTATTTTGAGGAAAGGTCTTTAATGAGGCCCTCTTCATTCTCACTGGAGCAATTGGCTTAATTCTTTGATTTGTGAAAGTTATAGATGATTGTTCCTTTCATTTTTGCACATGAAAATTGTGTTTCTCGCATAAAATTCTTGTTTTGTCATGTGGTATGGATTTGTATCTTCTTGTACAGTTTGGAAACTACTTGGAAAAGTTTTAGGGATCTCTTACCTTTACAATGTTTTTGGTTTGATCAAAATCCATCAAGATTTACGTGAGATATCAACATTTTTGTGAAGACATCCACAAACCCCACCTAGGGTTCTAAAACACACACAAAATGCATTTTCTCGATTTTCTACCTTGAGGAAGCAATGTAACTTTGCAATTAATTCTGATTTGACATGTTTCAACTCCTTGCAAGGTTTGGGATTTGGGTTCTGCACATGTGAGGGAGTATTAGATGACAGTTGATGTATTTGAGCCTTGTTTGCAATGAGAACCCTAGTGGCTTAAAGGGTTTGTTGAAAAGGGAATTGAAGAGAGTTGCTTAAGAGGAAGGATACAGGTTGTGGTGACCATATGTGGTGTTTTGAAGGTGTTAGAACATGATTTGAGAACCCTGGAAGTTCAGAACCTAGTTGTAGCATGCATATTTGCCCAATTAAGCCTAGTAAAAAAGGAGGAAAGTCAATTATTGAGGCCTTTCGTACAAAGGAAATCTACCTAGATTTTGGATATGTTTGAGAATGGCCAAATGGGAATCTAAAAAAAGTATTCTTTCCTATAGATCAGTTTTTCTTGAAGAGTTATGTCAAAAATTCCTTTTTGGAAGGCTATAAGGAAGAACAAGGGTTTGTGAAGGAAAACACATAGTTTGATGAACAAAGGCACTTGTAAGTGGTTGTATAAGGTTTTGTTGTCATTTGTACCATTTTTTACATCATAAATAGCTGAAACTTGGAAATGAATATGATTGTATTCATAAGCCAATTTATGTCTTTGTTGTCATTCTTTAATCTCTAATCTACTTGATCATTTAAGTCAATATTGAAGAAGTCAATACCTTAATTCTTCTTAGACTTGGTAAAACAACAAACCATGAATTGTTGTGACTATTAAACAACTATTGAATGCTCCAAACAATCGATGAATTTTTCAAAATCAAATGAGTTTATGAGTCTACACTCAACATGGAATAAGTCGATGCAAATTGGGGTGGCAAGCTTTGGTTATTGATTGTTTCTCTTCATTGTTAAATTGTGCCACCTTTGTGTTTGATTATCTTAAAAGTCTTCAATTGTATTATGTCACATGGAAGTTGATTTATTCTCCAAATTGCTATCATGAATTGGGTCGATTTGTTGGTAATCAAGCTAAGTATTTTCTTACTCATTCACCACCTTTCTAAGCTGTGATAGTGGTGTTGCTTTGCATGTTTGTTTTTTTCATGATCTTTCCTAAACTATAGGAAGTTTAGTTGCTTGCTTGTATAAATAGCAATAAGAGTTCATTTTTTTGGATGCCTCATTCTCACTCTTTCATGCATTATTTCTTGTGCACAAAAATCTTCTTTTTAGAGAGTTTTTCTATCTGCAATATTCTGATCATTTCTGAGGGAAAGTCTTGTGATTTTAGAGAGAAGTTTTAGTTGTCTTCTAATAAGGAGAAAATTGCAAACTTGAGAGATAAGAAGTTGTTAGTCTTTTGGAAAAGAGTTGTTGTTCTAAAGAAGTTGTGACTGTAGCTAGTTAGATTGGGAAGCTATAATATAGGCTTGAGAATATTATTCTTTTGATTATTCTATTTTCTTGATTGTGCTATGTTTTGAATGATTTAACTAGCCTTGAAGATACTTAGATAGAAGTAATGTTTACTCTGAAAGAAAAGTAAAATCTATATGCTATGTTAGTATATTGTTTGTAAGTACTCCATAATAGGAGAGACTATTTGCTTGGGTATTATTATACTAGAAATTTATAGTCAAGGGAAAGAGGTTATGTTTATCGTAGGTATTGTTATACAAGATATGATCAAACATAGACAAGCTTAGGGTATGCTCAATACTAGATAGTGATTTATGCTAGATGGGTAGTAGGTTACTCTTGGGAATGTTGCCCAGTGAAAGGAGGTAACTTGTACTTTTCTTATTGGGTAGTGCTACCTTAGGTTGTGTTAATGAGATAGGTTATCCTGGAGAGTAGCTTACCCATGGAGAGGGATTTCCTAGACATAGATATAATGGCCTTAAGTCAAAACAATATTTCTATAGTGTAAGTGAATGGTAGACCTTCACTCGATTATAATGAGTGAGAACACTTTGGCCAAAGTAGTGCAGATGTTTGATGACTCCACTAGGAATAGTGTGTAAGTCAAGACTCCACTATTAGTTCATTGTGTCTACTTAAATGCATGAAGGGTTCCTAACATAGGCTATAAATCATATTCATGTTTCATACAAAACTAGGCTCAGAGTGGTATGTCATACGAGGTTACCCAACCAATACCTTTTTCGAAAGGTAGGGTCATATATCATTGATAGATGTCTAGGGGACCGCATATGAGTCCATGGTTGGTAAAAAAGCACTTGAGTGATGCTTCTCCTCCCCAATAGGTGACAGAGGACCAAGGTTTTGAAAGACGGATTCTTGGACCATCTATATCTTATGTCATGAAGCTTGTTAGAGCTATGTGTGTAGTTTTGTACTATCTTGGAAAAATGTACTTTGTGAAGTATTGTAATAGAATAGAAATCCTTATTGTATGTTGTATATCATCTTTGTTCATATATTTTCAATAAAGAAAAGCAAATTTTTTAATTGCAATGACTTATTACATAGTTTGTATTTACTTGCATATTAAAACTTAGGAAATTTACTGCAATGAACATTTGGCATGTTACAAATACCAATAGAAGCATTAGTAAGAGCATGACTAGGTTACAACACTAGGATTTTGTAGAAACACAAACCATAAATCTAGCAGATTAGTAAGGTTGCAATACCAGAAAGATTGAGGCATTGTAGCCAATAACAAAATCTTGCAATCTAAAGATTGTAGCCAATAACAAGCACACTATGTAGTTGAATGACATTTGTAAATGTAATCTATGTTAAGAAGAATGACAGACACTTGAGGTGTGACAGTCAAAAAGAGGCTAAGCAATGACAAGATAATAAAGCTCAAACCTTGCATAGTAAAGTGGATATTTTAACAGTGATTTTCCTTACCTGGGCCTTGCTAACCTTAAGGGTTTTTTACATGCTATTGATAGTGTTAGACAAGGCAAATGCAATAGGGGAATGATTATCCAAATGAAGTAACAGTGGTAATCATAGGTTCAATGTTTCTTCTTAGCCATTGTATAATGGAGGTAGTGTTTTGAGACTCATCAAATATGGGAGAATAGTGAATAATATGTTGTGGACTATGAAGTAGTGACAATAAGGTTGAAGGATCTTAAGACCCACAATACCATGAAACAATGAGTCCCCTATAGTAAGTAATTAGGCAGTCTATAGGGCATAGTTTGATTTTATAGAAGGATGCTCATAAAAGGAATCTTCAAGTGACAATGAGCGACTTGTTTGAGATTGTAGCTAAGGGTGCAATATCCAGTCTTAAAGGCAGTTAGAAAAGTAGTAAATGAGAAAGAAAATAAAACCTACACAACAAGCAATTCACAATGTTATCTTGCATAATGCCTTGAATTTGAAGACAAAAATCTCATTATATCTTGATGAAAGTAGTGACCTTAATGGTCAATCACTGGCAACCATTATTTTAAAACATGCTATTGTACTTATGGAGGCAACATTTTAAGCAAGGCAGTGAGTGGTGGTTTGGAACAATGGTAGGTATGAAGGACTTGCTTTATATGCATACTATGTAGTCTAGCCTAAGACAATGTTCTTAGAAGAGATTGAAGGTGGATTATGGAGCTCAAGGGTTACTATGATAAAGATTAAAGCAAAGATTGAGATTTATTTGAAAGCCACTGTCATAAAGATATTAAATATGATATTAGCATCAATGTTGAATCATTGACCCATGTTTCATGAAACATGGGTCAATGAGTTTGACTCGAAACTACACGGTTGAATCCTGATAGCAATATCATAATTTGACACGCTGTGGAAAAATACCTCCTACTTATCGATATTAAATATGTCACATGAAAAACCATAGCAGTTGAAGTAATGAATATAGTGCCAAAGATGACAATGAGCTGGGGTAGATTTAGGAGATCTCCACATTATCTAATCACAAGAAAATACATCATTTTTTTATTTTTTTAAATTAAAAGAAATCATTCTAAACCCTATATAGGATACATTGATACTTCAAAAGCATTTGAAGGAATTTGAAATTATACAAATATATGTCAATTAAATACCTAGATTACAAACAATAGTGCGAAAAATGTAACCCTTGTTGAGCAGAGTAGGAATGATGAATCCTATTCCTCTTGTCACACACATCTCCTTACCATTCTTTGTCATTCTTTATTGAAACACTTCTCCATTTTGGCAAGCTACGCCTAAAAATAAAGTTTCGATGAAGGTTTTAGAGTATTTTTTTAAAATGAAAACTCCATTTTGGCAGGCTATGCCTGAAAATAAGATTTTGATGAAAGTTTTAGAGTATTTTGGCAGGTTATTGATTCTTGATTCCTTAAATGATTTATTCAAATGGATTGCGACTAAATAAATGACTAACTATTTAGTCATTTTTATTTGTGTGACTAAATATTTTTTTAGTCAACAACCAAATTAGTCTTTTATTTACTCATTTATAACTGATTTACAAAAAATTAGTAGAATTTAGTCATTTTTAGTTGTTACTAAAATTTTTAGTCACGTAGTCATTTATTTTCCAAATTCTACTAGTGTGAATATGTATTTTTGTAGTGTTGGAAAATGTATCCCTCTACATTTTCACACTTGTTTGGGACCTCCTTGCTAAAATTGGGCTTCTTTATGCCTTATTTTACATCCACAAGCCTTAATCAATGCATCTTTCCAAGGATAATCTTGAAACATATGTAATGATCAATCATAATTTAATGATTTTGGATTGTATGGCCCAAATTTAGTGATCTGAGACTCATACAACACTTTGGGCATATGGGTCTCACATAGGTTTTGGGGCCTAGATCTCAATTTCACATTATACTAAAAATTTCTTGAAAAATGTGTCCCAAACTTAGCGTAATGAGACTCATAGGCCACAACTGGCATATGAGTCCCTCTTAGCTTAGTACTAATTTAAATTCAAATTCTTGGTGGGATTTTATTCTCCTAGATCTAATGTCGGCTTGTAGTGTTGTAATTTCAAGAAATTTGGCATAAACAAGTATAAATACAAGGCTATTTCACTCATTTTTCACCTAGCAAGTTGATGAAGCATTCCTATAGAAAATTTGTGATCAAGAGCACATAAAATAGTTTACAAGAGCATTCAAGAGTGATTATCAAGCATTTTGGAGCATTATTCAAGATTCAAGCATATTTCAAAGTCATCATGCATAATGTTTGTTTTTGAGATAACATTTGTGATGTAGGCTCTTATTATTCAAGCAAGCTTTCAAGTCAAGGTTCATAACATACAAACAAGAGTCAAGATTTGCATTCATGCTATTCATTAATTACAAGATTAAAACCTTTTGTTCAAGGGTTTGGTGAGTTACAACATGGTATATTTTTTCATTCATCGTTCCTTCATTATACTTGCTTTCATTTCAAGGTTTGATTACCAAAACCAGGTTTGACCAATGAAAACCCCTATCCACTAACAAAACAATAATTTTCCCTTTCTTTGATGTATAATTTTCAGATTTGGGTGGTTTAGGTTGGAGATCCATTGAAGAGAAATTTTGGAGAAAGTTGTCAAGGTTGCGAAGTTGTCATCTACATTGCAAGATCATAGAAAGTCACCTACAATTCATAATTCAATGTTTTTGACTCAGATATTTGATAGGAGAGAAGCTACAAGAATTCACTAAAGGATACTAGAGTTTTATATCAACCCTAATACTAGGAATAAATCACCACTTGTGGTGTATGAATCCCAGTATACCTAAATTCAAACATTTTTTGCATATCTTGATTCAGCTATTCCAAATTCCAATTTCTATCAGAAACCCTAATTTGGGACTAAATAACCCAACCTAGAATATCAGTCCTAGTGAGCATTAAAGTCAACATTTTTAGGATTTCAGACCATGATTCGAGCCTCTTCGATTTTTAGGTGCACCTTTGTCCTTTCTCATCCTATTATTTTGTATTTCAATTTCATAATCTAGGTCATTTACTTAAGCTTTACATATATATTTTACATTCCTAGTCTTTCCAAGCCCTTGCTTGTTGGTGAACCCCTTTTTTAATCTTTTATCACACCCTAGGATACCTTTTTGCAGATCTCTTTCCCTCAATCCATGACATCTATAAGGTTTCCTTGAATGAAATAGAGTGGAATAAGACCCCCTTGCGTTCCATCTCCTAAAAGTTGGAAACTCCTATTTCCCCACATTTCAATTTCTATCTTTAATTTTAATATAGATATATGCTTATTCATTAAAAAAAATCACTAAAATCCAAGCACTTCATTTGGGCTCTAAGGAAAAATCCTTCCCTCCTTCATCATGTGTATGGCCATACAAGATCATCATTAATGCAAGCAAAAGAAAATTTGCTAGCGCTGCACAGTCGGTATAGTGTAAAAATATTAATCGGTCTAAATTTTTTAAAAAGAATATTCTCAAAAAATATTTTAGTATGATGAATATTTCAAAGTAGAAGGGAATATTTGTTACACCATATTGTGTTTTTATCTATTTACTATTAATATGATTGGTTAAAATATTGAATATGTGAATGTATTTGTAACTTTGATTGAAGTACATGTGTTTGTACTTTGTTTATTTGTATAATTGAGAAAATCATGAATAAATGATAATTTCATTTGATGTTTACAATGAGATGAATATGAGGAATAAATTTTGATTGAATTTTATATTCTAACTATGAAATGTATAATGCAAGTGATTATTTTGATGAATAGTTGACTATAGTTGAAAATGTGCTAAGTTGAGTGTAGATATAGGATCAAGCCTCTAGAAGAGAGGGGGAGTATCACTCAGGAGAAGGACTTGGTCGAGTAACCTTTAATGAAGCCTAATTGAGCTTTCATAAACTCACTTATAGAATGGTTAAGTTGAGTCATAGTTTTGGGAAATGGGTGAGTCACCTTTAGTCATGTTTGTGCTTGAATTAGAAAGGTTCATGATTTTTGTTGAGAGTATCCAAGTGGTTTGTGATAAGTGTTTGGTGCATATGAGTTCTTCCTTGTGTGACTATATTTAATTGATGATATATATATTCATGAAATGTATATATATGTACATACATGTATATCTCAATGATAAGCCATACACATGAGCAAATGCATACATAAGTATACGTAGGTAGATGTACCTATGCATGCTCATGGATTGATTTCCCATGGGCATGGGTGTATCGAATGGACAATGATACATATATATATATATATATATACACATTGCATGCATATATGTCTATCAATAAGTTAGAAAACATATGTGATTGATTGTATAAGTAAAAGTATATATGTGGTCTATGCATATATACATATATACACATATTGATATACATGAATATGTTGACCTAACAGAATGTCCATACAAGTAAATTAATATATGTATATATGTGTATATGTGCATATAGATATATACATATGATAATGTTTATAAAAGATAACATGGATATATGCATTCAAATATTGAATGTTTTATTAATGAACTTGTTTGTTAAATAATTATATATATACATAAATCCTTTTATGCTATAATTAAATATGTATATACATATATATTATATGTATACATTGTGTGCTTGATATAAATAATACATGGCGTTACATATTATAATGCATTGATATCATATAAACCACATGTATAAACTTTGTATATAGCACATTGATAGTAATAATATGCACACAACATATGTATAGTGAATAAAACAAAATAGTAAAGGTCGTGAGAAAAATTCTAATGTGTTGCATGAAGTAATGAAATCACTATACATGGTTGGTTAAAGCTAAACCAATGTAATGTGTTGAGTGTCTAAGCAAGACAAAGTCAAACTTACCTAAAATGTAATCTAAATAAACATTGACTTAGTCTTCTAAATAGCAAACCAAAAGAATAGGGAACATGGCGTTTTGGTGGTTCCAAAGTATGAATGGTGCAAATCAAATAGAATTCTTGAACCTGCAATAAATTTGAGCATGTGAAACAATATGAAAATATGAATTAGTCAATTATGCAGCTGGCCAAATAAGTTGACTTATAGGAAACCATTACCTTGCATTTCTTAAATTCTTTCTTGTTGTCTTGAGGAATGAGGAAACTCATTCTCATGGCTACATATATGTTTGATGAAAATTGATTTATTTTTTCACCTAAGTTGTTTAAGTTACTGAGTCAAGCTAAGGAGTTGAGAAGTTTCATTTTGAGTAGCTTGTTTGTAGGCAACAAAGGCTCATCTTTTTTTTATAAATAGACGAGAAGATTTACTCATTTAAAATATGAATTCACTTGCATTATTCTATTTTTATTTGAAGATATTCTTGTTTACTAAGTGGAGAGAAGTTTTGAGGAAAATAGAGTGAGAGTTATTGTGAGAAAATTTTGTGAAGAGAATTTGAGAAGTGGAAAGAGTTGCAAAGATGATTCGTAGAGTGGATTGAGGTAAGGAACCGGTTGGTTAGTTGAAGTATAGCATATATCAGGCATGTGATTCTACTCTTTTTATGCTTAATATGTTTTTGGAAAGATTGAATGTCTTTGATTGTATTGTTCAGAGAAATACATTATATTGCTAGAATAGAGAAAAGATAGGGAAAGGAAAACAATCTTCTTGTTGTGATTTCCTTATAAATGTTTGTACATACTCCATATTAAGGAGTGGATGTAATCAATAGTATTATGTACTAGGATATGACAAAGCTTAAATTGCTTATAAGGTTATTTATTTCAAAGTAATTGTGTAATATTAGAAAGCTAATAGGTTATTCTTGGAATTAGATTATCCAATGAAGGGGATAGCTTATGTATGTGAATTCTTAGTAGAAGTACCATTGAGATTGAAAAAGGGAACAGGTTGTTTATGAGGTTAAAGATTACCTATTGAAGGGAATTACCTATGAATAGTATATATATGGTCTTAAATAAAATTGAACTAAGGTAGTGTATGTGAATAGGATGAATTTCACTCAAAGTACTAAGTGAAGAATACTTTGGCCAAAGTAGTGTAATTTTGCATTGGTTCACTATTAATTCACTGTGCTCCTTTTATGCACACTAGTTTAGGATTGTAGTGGGAATACAAATTCTAGTTATGTAGGAAACAAAACTAAGCTCAAGAAGGTTATAGTTATGAGGTTTCCTTGATCCCACAAAGCTGGTTTACAATTTCTGGGAGGAACTGATTTTTGCTGAAATCACATATTTTTAGAAAATATAATGATTTAAGCCTTAAAAGGTTTCATTTAAAGAATTCCAATTGAAGAGGGTTTGATCAAACTACCTTAAATCAAACCCCCTTGGATAGAACCCTACTAATTTCAAACCATACCTATAACGGAGTCTCCTTTACACCTATCAAAATGCTGATAAAAAACCACTTTTGATTTACCTTTTTGGGGATCAAATTAATTCATTTAAAATTTATTTTTTGTAAGTATGTAGTCCTTATTATAAGCTTCCCAAAAAGTATAATTTTAAATAAATTTAATTTTATTATTATATTTATTTTTATTTCTCGTGAATGTAGGTTTTTCACCAAAATCAAGCTCTCTGTTCTACACATGTGGAAAAATAGAAAATTATTAAAAAAAAAAAAATTAGTGCACCAAATATTGAAGTCCTTGATCCAACAAAGAAAAAAAAATTAAATTTTGATACATACAAAAAGTTACGTTATTCGCTATGTCCGAATTATAATTGGTTTGAATTCTAAAACTTGATTAAAGAAAAAATATTCAATAAAAAACTATCTAACCAAGTGGAAGCACTAGATATCAGAGTTACAAATCTAAATTCAAAATAATTAGAATTTTATCCTTCATGGAAAAAAAGTTATGCGTTATACGGTGAGCATCACTTTTTTAAAATGTTGTTTTATGAAAAAACTAGTTTTCAAGGGAGATGGAAAAAAAAGTGCAATCTGATTCCAAAATTTTTGAAAAAAATATATTTAGAATCTATAGACAAAATTTCACAAAACTCTAGTTTGCATCATCTTCAAAGTCCTCGCGGTTTACCTGCTATAGGTGCCCAAAAGTGAAGATTTAGTTAAAAAAAGTTATTTCAGTGTCGAGTTTGGCCAAAAATTGTAAACCACTATTGTGGGATCAAACCATATCCCTTTGTTAAAGGGTATGTCCATCTTACCATATGTGGTAGCTATGTGAGAGACCACATTAAAATTTGTGGTTGGCGAAAAAGTGCTTGAGTGATGCTTCTCCTTGTTAGTTGATAGATTTATCCTTTGAAACTAAATGTAGAAAATGAATCAAGATGCCTAGAAAGAAGAACAAAACAGAACTAACAGTTGGAGAAGTTCCCCTTGAATCGATAACTTTCCTCTAAGTTTTAGAGGTACAACTCCCTCTTATGATATGCAGTGAATGGAAATACAGGGCATGCTTTTCACCCGAAAGCAGAAAAGGAAAACTAACACCTACCCATAACCATGAACTTAGATGCAAAAAATTGATTTAAAAAGCAGTAATTGAGAACAAATAACACAAAGTTCATCTATTTCACACTTACGAATGATATCCAGGAAAAGAAAAGACACAAGGCCACTTTCAATAGATGAATTATTCTGAATTCAAAGTTTTAGAAATAATCACACACACACAATTTTCATATAGCATAATAGACACCGAAGAATAATTATAGTGATTCAAAGTTCATTTGTAATCAAAAGAAAACATTAATGAATTCAAAGATTAAAACATTTTTCATTATTCCCTTTGGTATCAAAAAAGAGTTCACAGACTCAGTATCCCAGTACAAAAATTGTGCGAAGAGCTAACTCTTTTCTTTTCCCTCCCCTTTCCCAATTCTTCTATATCTTTTCCCCCTTCTAATTCTTCAAATCCAATATATATATACAAAAAGATAACCATTTATTTCTAAAAATAATGGTCTTTGAGAATGACCGATATCAAGAAAGGATTTTGAAACAAAAATAGTTTCTTTACACAAAATTCATGGTTACCATCATCAACTACAAAAGATTCCATGCAAAACAAGAGAAAATAAAATTTCTTCTAGTGGAGGAGCATTCTCTACCACTAGAAGCATTTCCATAAGGAGGTTGTGCAGCTTGGTGCGTTCCTCTTCCTCCTCTAGAATGAAGATTACCCTACGATATTAGGCATAGCTATTCTTCTCCTTCCACACAACTGTATGCTATTGGGAGATAATATCAACCTATTCTTCTTTGGGCCAATCTAAGTTGGGTTGCATGACGGGCATAGGCTCTTCGTCCCAGGTCTCACAAGTTGCAGGAAGCCCCATTTTTAAAATGAATAAGTCGAACCGCCACCTTTCTTTGTAAACATGCTTATTTAATTACGCTGGTAGGTAATGATGACTTTTAATCCTGCTCATAGCGTGCCACCACCTTCATTACCCTTGTCATTTCATAGGCTAATTAATGCATCATGGATTTTCTACCTTTAGAAAAAAGCCTTAAGATCGAGTTTGTATTTCAAAACACCCAAAAAGATGTTCTCATGATACGTCATACAAACAATTAAATAGGATGGTAGCGTTTCAAAAATTGAGAAATTTGTTGCAAAGTCGCAGAGTCGTGAAAAGATAGAACCATTGAACCACATGTCAAGAATTTTGAGGTTTTGAAAACTTTTGACATACTGATCACTTAAAATACCCTTGGGTGAGGTTGAGAGGAGAGATGGATCAGGCAGTCGGGTGATTATAAAATTTTAGAACTCTGTGACATTGGTTAGAAAAATAGAGGGATCGGCAACAAAGGTTATGAATCTTGTGAGAGTCGCGACTTCGAACCATTATTGAAGGCATGGGATGGGAGCTATTTAATTTAAGAAAGAAAAATTGCATGGTTCAAAATTAGAGAGTAACATTGGCTCCGACTGGGGAGTGTATTTTTATAGAAAATACGAAGAACTCTAGAAGCTTTGGGATAGACTAGTCCAAGTCCATTGGGCAATAAAGTCAAGAGAAAAGCAGGGGAATAGGGTGATGCTTGTAGAAGGGTGGAGGGGAACTGGGCACAAACCAAAAAAGAACAAGACAAAATAGGACAGAGCATAAAAGGAAACTAAGTTACCAGCATATCCAAAACTCCTAAGTATATACATGGTCATAAGACCCTACTGTAGAGCATGTCCAGAGCTAATCATGCGAGGCCATTGACTAATTGTGGAAAATAGGACCCACTACAGAAAAAGAATGGGTGTTCATCGAGTGCTAGAAAACTCAGAAGTAGTATGTAGATCCAATGGAGATTCAACTCATATGAGAAGATCTTAGATATCAACATGCAACCAAAGATCCATTTTTCATCATATACCTCTTGTGTGCAACTATCCATGACTCCTTGCTTTATTTTAGACCGAAAGGGTCCATCCAAAAATGTATCCTTTTTAACTTCTTTAACAAATAGTTTATGTTCTTCAAGAACCAATTCTTTGTTGACCAAGGTCTTTGAAATTTCATCTTACTCTGTTGGAACATATAATGGGTTGAATCTACTCCAACTAATCCCACTCTCAAACCTATTTGATTGTTCCTCTTATTTGATTGCTCCTCCATTTTTGTTTCTATTGTGATATTCTTTCTAGGCTCAATATTTAACATGAATTCATCCAGAGATACAGGAAAAGCATTAGGAATTAAATATTCTTTCTGTAGACTGTAGGACAAGTTAATTTCTGGATTTATAGCTAATGATTGTAGTGTCTAAATATAACTTTCTATAATCATAGGATCAAATTTTATAGGAACCACATCCTTTTCTTTCACACAAATAAAATCTTCATTGTGAACACATGCAGACCTTGAGAGTGCAAATTGTCCATAACTTTAGTAGGTTCAACAAAACTACTTTTACATGCATGCATTTTTTCCTCCGGTGGTTTCTTCTCTTTGAGCTTTTTATCAAGGGATTCAGATAGAGCCACATTTGCACCTTCTTTCCTATCACTGGAGTTACAAGTGAATGCACTTATATATCAACTTCTACAACATGGCCATTTTCATCCACAACCCCACACTGAAATTCTTCATCTAAACCTTTCAAGAATGAATTATGAATAAAGACAAATTTGTGCTCATCTAATAATATATCTTTTCTAGAATAGATGGATGATCATTCAACTTCCCCCATCTGCATGCATATCATAAAATACTTCATCTTTTTATTCTCAGTTTGGTGCAAATTTTTTCCTCATTGTTGGTTATGACTCCATGGAACTAATGAGTCTTCGGGTTCAAATTTTTTTTGCACAAAGTCTCGTTCACTAAGAATAGAGAAGTTATAAGATACTAGCTCTTTATCTTCTTTTACCAGTTTTAATCCTTTTACTATAGCCTACAATTGATGAGTCTCTTGTTCAAGATCCTTGAGTTGATAATATCTATGATGTAAATTCTTTAGTAGTGAAGCAGATTTGTGATCTTTGGAGGGATTCAACTCATTCTTTTCAGCCTCACAGATGCTTGCTTTGAAAGCATTCCAAAAAGATTGAAGTATTTGGTCATCTTCAACAATTATTTCCTCAATTGTTGGTGTTGATCTTTTTCCAAATTGGTTCCATTGCTTGGCCTGGCACCAAACCATTTTTTTTTCTAAGATATCTTGATTAAATAGAGTTGCCAACCTTCATTTATAGGAAGGCACCATTTTGTATCTGAAACAAGAAAATACTAATCTTTTTTGATCCCCAGTGGAGTTGCCAAAAATCTGTTAGTTGATAGATTTGTCCTTTGAAACTAAATGTAGAAAATAACTAAAGATTCCTAGAAAGAAGAACAAACAAAACTAACAGTTGGAGAAGTTTCCCTTGAATTGACAACTTTCCTCTGAATTTTAGAGGTGCAGCTCCCTCTTATGATAATATGCAGTGAATGGAAATATAGGGTATGATTTTCACCCAAAAGTAGAAAAGGAAAACTAACACCTACCCATAACCATGAAAGTAGATGCAAAAACTTGATTTAAAAAGCAGTAATTGTGAACAAATAACACAAAGTTCATCTATTTCACACTTGCAAATGATATCCAAGAAAGGAAAAGACACAAGGACACTTTCAATAGATGAATTATTCTAAATTCAAAGTTTCATAAATAATCACACACACACAATTTTCATATAGCAAAATAGACACTGACGAATAATTATAGAGATTCAAAGTTCATTTGTAATCAAAAGAAAACATTAATGAATCCAAAGATTAAAACATTTTCTTTATTCCCTTTGGTATCAGAAATGAGTTCACAAACTTAGTATCCCAGTACAAAAATTATGCGGAGAGCCAATTCCTTTCTTTTCCCTCCCCTTTCCTAATTCTTCTATATCTTTTCCCCCTTCTAATTCTTCAAAGCCAATATATATATATATATACAAAAATATAACCGTTTGTTTCTGAAAATAATGGTCTTTGAGAACGACCGATATCAAGAAAGTGCTTTGAAATGGAAATGGTTTCTTTACGAAAAATTCATGGTTACCATCATCAACTGCAAAAGATTCCATGCAAAACAAGAGAAAATCAAATTTCTTCTGGTGGAGGAGCATTCTCCACCACTAGAAGCATTTCCATAAGGAGGTTGTGCATCTCAGCACGTTCTTCTTCTTCCTCTAGAATGAAGATTACCCTATGATATTGGGCCTAGCTGGTCTTCTCCTTCCACACAACTGTATGCAATTGAGAGATAATATCAACCTGTTCTACTTCAGGCCAATCTAAGTCGGGTTGCATGACGGGCATAGGCTCTCTATCCTAGGTCTCACCAATTGCAGGAAGCCCCACTTTTGAAATGACTAAGTTAAACCACCACCTTTCTCTGTAAACATGCTTATTTAGTTATGCTGGTAGGTAATGATGACTTTTAATCCTGTTGATAGCGTGCCACCACCTTTGTTACTTTTGTCATTTAAGAGGATAATTAATGCATCATGGATTTTACACCTTGAGAAAAGATCCTTAAGATTGAGTTTGTATTTCAAAAAACCCGAAAAGATGTTCTCATGATACGTCGTACAAAAAATTAAATAGGATGGTGGTGTTTTGAAAATTGAGAAATCTGCTGCAAAGTTGTGAAGTTTTGAAAAGAGAACCATTAAACCCCATGTCGGGACTTTTGAGGTTTCAAAAACCTCTGACATACTGATCACTTAAAATACCCTTGGGTGAGGTTGAAAGGAGAGATGCATCAAGCAGCCAGGTGGTTATAAAACTTTCAAACTCCATGACATTGGTTAGAAAAATAGAGGGATCTGCGACAAACGTTATGAAACTTGTGAGAGTCGCGACTTCAAACCATTATCGAAGGCATGGGATGGGAGCTATTAAATTTAAGAGAGAAAAATTGCATGGTTCAAAATTAGAGGGTAACACTCCTCATTAGTTGGTGATCGAGATTTGAAAAGGAATTTCTTGGACCAATTGTATCTATTGACTATGAAGCTCAGTTGAGCAATGCATGTACCTTTGTATAAAATATTTGTAAAATTATAAAAATTGATATATTATATTGAGAATAAATTCAACACTTTTGGAATTATATTATGTCAAATATGCTCAAGTATTCTCTTTTGGAAAAGAAAATAATTTATTGTAATGAGAATAAAACATAATTTATTTACTTGAAGTAAAATCCTAGGAAATTTACTTGCATGAAAAATTGGCATGTTACATGTGTGGTATCAAAGCTACCAGGTTTAACTCTGGAACCTATATGCTCACCATACTTTCCATCCAACATTGAATGAGACTAATGTTTGTAAATTCTTGAGCCAGAATGGCGCATCTCAGATAAATTGGAAGGAAGTCAGTAATCGAGAATGAGCGCCACCTAAGGGAAAGGAAGGAAAAAGAGGCCATTGTTCGTATGATAGAGGGAACCAACTATAAAACTGTTCTCTAGTTGAGTGATATTGATACAATAAATCATGCCCTTTCCCGAATTAGTGAAGTAAAGAGAAGGATGAGGGAGGAGGCCAATTTAAACTACTTACCTCTAGTCTCACCAACAAAATTTGACACCTTGTCACATTATAGGGAGATGCCCTAAGAATGTAGAGTCAGCTCTGCATTAATATTTAGGGACCCTTGAGTTCTTCCTTTATCAGAAGTGATTTTAATTTCCTCAAGAAATTAATTAGAGGGATATGTCCCTCGTAACTATGTCAAAAGATAAATCTGAAGGTTACTACCCCTTTTGGTATAGAGATGAGCAAACGAGAGATGAACAAAAATATCAGGGGTACGCCTCGTTGAGTTATGTAGCTAAGAGTGAATCTAATAGATACTCTCCACTTGACTATTTGAATAGTCATTCTATGTAAATGGTGTTGGAGTTATGGACAGACATTGAGAGGGAGGGGTGAATCAGTGTCTAAACTTTTTCAACTTTGACCAAGATTTTAATTTTGATTTCCTTTTCTTTCTACAATAGAGTAGAGTAATCACTTTTGAAAGCACAAAGATATGACAACATTAACTCAGTCTATTAGACAACTTATGAAAATATGATTTGAGTCAGATATCTTGCATTTTCCAAAACATACCTCAGACTTGATCTCCATACTACTCTGATTAATGCATTCATGAGTTGAATGTAATCATTCATAAACTGAATTGAGAACAGTAACACTCCCAACAGTGAACTGAAACAACAACAACACAGAAAAGTAGAGAGCACACAGAAGAACAAAGAGACAAAAGATTTGCCAAGTGGAAAACCCTCCTGGGGTAGAAAAAGCACTCCTAAACTGCCTTACTGGCTTAATCTTCAAAAACCACTTTTAACAATGCCTTATAGGCTAATTTCTGAGCACCAACTCAAGGAGCACCAACCCCTCATTTAGAGACACCAATCTCAAGGAGCACCAACCCCTTACTTAGATTTAATAATTACAATAATAATATCAGAGGATCTCTCTATTTTCAGTTAAGCTCATAACACTCTGCTTCTAATACCCTAGGAACAATATTCCAGAATTACATCCAGTTCCCTCTCTCGTATTACAGAGTTTTTCAATACATCTCTTGATACAGCCAAAATAACTATCTCTTAGAATTACTGGCCAGCAGCCCCCTTCACTGTTTTCAACATTGGTTTTTATATTCATTTCAAGTATGTTTGTCATTTAGAAAAATCTTCAAAGAATGCGTTTTTCACAAAAAAACTGAAACTCACTTGCTAACTTTAGAATGTGAAGCTAAATCATGACAGTCTGTATATGATGGTAAAAATCAAAGTAACGCCTATCTAGAGAGCTTTAATTTAAGCACAAAATCAGGAGAATTCAAATTGTAACTAATTCATCAAAACCACGACAGTCCACTAACAGAAAAACATAACCTCTAAATCCTCAGAGAATATATTGCCAAAGATTCGATGCCAACCAAAGATGTCTGCAAGCAACTATACTTAGAAAATCACATGTCAGCCATAGTGACAGAGTTTATTAAATGTTCGCTGATACATCCAGACAAGTATGCCAAAGTAAATTATAACGTTGATCGTTCCTTTGGTCCCTGTGCGTCGCCATGACCTTCTGCCATCAGGGATAAACCATATCGAAGATCTTTTATGTTTCCCCGAGATCACATTTCTGTTATATTTGTATCAGTCGCTGAGACACAAGAGTCTTTCCCATTGAAACATGCCCTTTTGTTTCATTCACTATCGCTATAGCCTTTTGATATCAGAGAGACATCTTGTAGATAGGTCTTTGTTTTACTGAAAGTCATTCTGAGTCACTGTGACATCCTGCTATTGAGGAGACGTTATGTAGATTACATTAAGTTTCACCGAAAGACTTTATCCCTTGTGTGTCGCTATGACATTATGATTCTCTCGCCGATGCATCCTTCTACCTTATGAGTGTCACTATAGCATACCCTCATCAGGGAGACCTCTCATAGAAAGCTTGAGTCATACCAAAAGTCACCAACCATCTTCTATGTCGCTGAGACAAGTCAGATCCTATGTCGACAAAGTCCTTTTGTGTTCCATCGGCGAGAATATCAAGGTCGGGGAGACCTCTTGTAGAGCACACCATGTCTTTCTGAAAGTCTTCATCCACTTGTGTGTCGCTAAGACAAGTCAAATCCAATAGCGACAAAATCCCCCATTGTGCTCCATCGGTGAGACAGAAGGTCACTCACCGAGACCTCACACCGAAAACCCCAACTCTTACCGAGATGCACACCTTTACGTTGTCAGTTCGAAAGATAAGAAAACCTCACCAAGATATTATATTGAATGAAATATCTCACCAAAAAGCACTTCATTTGACTTTGTCGCCAAGAATTGACAGGTTCGCTGAGACTCGACATCCAAACTCATGAGTCTTACCGAAATCCCACGTGATCATTCCTATTTGTCGAGACAACTCAATGCTTATGCTGACAAGGTCCATATGTATTCCATCGGTGAGACCCACAGGGTTCGGTATGACATTATACTGAAGAAAAACCTTTGCCAATAAGACCTTTTTGTGCACAGTCGGTGAGACAATATGTCTTCGGTGAGACCACATGCCGAATACAACACTCCTGCCGAAAGACTTCCACATGCATTAGTCAGGGAGACATCACCTTTTTTGCTATGACCCTTCGCTGAAGCCTTAAACTCTTTCCGATATGTTCCCATTCAACCTCGGATTGGTGAGACAAAGCAATTTCGTTGTGACCACATACCGACAGTATAACTTATGCCAATATAATCCTTTTCTGTCACCGAAACAAAAGAGAATGTCATGCCAATAGATTCCTGGAGATGGATCCCAATCGTGCTGACATCAAATAAGTCTTGCCGATATGATCTTTCAACGGAGGTTGGTGTGACATACCAATTTCGCTAAGACATCATATCGATGCCGCAACTCTTGTCGATATGAACTTTCTTGTGCTGGTCGCCAAGACACAAAGCGCTCGATGAAACAACATGGTGATAGGAATTTCTTACACCGATGAACCACCTCAAATATTAGTCGGTGAGACCCGACTCATTCGGTAAGACCTCTCAGCGGTGAAAGATACTCATGCTGATAGACTATTCTTCTATCGCCAAGACCACGATCAATGTCACACCGAAAGCTACCAGTATGTAAAATCAAATCGTTATGACATCAGAAAATTCTTGCCGATAGGAAACATAGACATTTCATAAATGGATCAGGAAGACCCCAGCATTCTCATGCTGATATGTTCTTTTTCTATCACCAAATCAATGTATAAATAAGATAACCTGAGACAAGATAAAGCATGAGAAACCAATCTGAAACTGTCAACAAGTAGAATCAACTGAAAGGGATTTTGTCATCAAGGACAAACCATATGATCACAACTGAGATCCAACAAACTCCCCCTTTGTCCTTGATGGAAAAACACAAATGACTCTCCCCCTTTTTGCCTCAATGACAAAGGATAGAAGAGAAGAATGTGCAATGCCAAAAAACACAACTGAGAAGCAATATAAGGGAAAACTTCACAACGACAATGCAAGATAGAGCATCATACTATAAAAACACAACTTCACTCACTTCAAATGCATAGAAATTATCAGAGAAATCAGTAGTAACAACCTGTACAATAACTCCCACTTTGAAATCAGAAACTTAATAACATCATGCAGATAATCTATCTTCAAGGCAGCACACCAAAGGTCTCTCCTTTTGTTTCTATCAAAATGTGAATTCAAGTAGCTTTCATATATATAACTTGCACTCACTTTCACACACAACACTCAATTTCAAAGTTCAAAAATAAGTCCCAGCCATACATTATGAGGTTAATACTACTAGTCACCTTCCTTCATCGAAACACAAACATCAGAGCATATCCCATGAACATGCATAGTTCTCAAGACTGTTGTAGCAACCTACTTAGATCACTATACCATACTCAGAAGACCAAAACACTCAATTCCTTCATAAGAACTTGCAAAAGACGTTGTAACTATCTTCATTCAGCACACAATCTTAACTCAACTTCATTATTTCCAAAGCCCAAGTATCCAAAAAGTTCATTTATGAACAAAGTGCACTGTCATTCCAAAAACTTATGAAAACTGTCAACCACTAGACCAAGCAAAAACATTCCTTAATGCAGATATTTATCCATTACCTTTCAAATCGGATGATTACCTTTGTCAGAAATAACAAAAGGTTAAGGAATTTAAGCCATTTCTCTTTCTTCAAAATACTGTCTAGTTTACTGGCAAGACACTAGATTCATCAGCACTTTAATAATTGAGCATCAACCTCACCAAAGATCTGTCAATGTACTTCTAACTTGTATTTCAAAAATAGAATGAAATAGTGGCATTTACAAGCCATTTCTCTACATCTCATATCACCAAAAGCAAATACAAGATGTCATACCTCATTCTAGACTCCATAGGGGTAAAACATATTACCATAATAGACTCCCCCCGAGTCTTTGCTTCTACTCAAAACCTGGAAGTCAACTCTTGTGCAAGGAGTGCACAAGGAGTTTTCTCAGAGGCATCTTTATTGCTCTTCTTGCCATCTTGATTGCTCTTTCTTCTCCACTCCAATGAAGACTTTTTCACATGTTTTCTTAAAGTACCTGTCTTTCTATTGAATCTGCATTGTTGTACTTTATGTCTAATGTTATTACATCTAAAACAAATGACTTTGTGATTGTTCTGAGAAATAGAAGACTTCCTACAGACTTTTCTAGCATTGTTCCCTACATTATTCTCACTTGTATTTATTCTATAGTCTCTTCTCAAGTGACCAAAATTGTTACAGTTGTAGCACACCACATCCTCATTTCTAGGGAAATTAGAATGATTCTTATTTGACCATCTTATCCAATCAATTGCCTTATGACCATAGTCATTACAAAAATAACAATATCCTTGGAAAGAATGATTATACCTGAATGAATGATCATGCTAAGGATGTGAAGATCTGAAGACATTTTTCCTTTCTCTATGAATACCTTTAGATTGTCTTCTAGTGTCAATGTTTTCCTTTGATGCAGCAATACTATAACCAAGATCAACCTTCATTCTTGGTGTTTGTGTGGCTATAAACTTCTTTCCATCTGAAGTAGTAAACACTGTTTCATGTTTAGATTTGTCTACAGAGCTTTGTCCAACCTCATATCCCACTCCTGTAGGATCTTTAGAATGCTTTTTCCTACTCAACATCTCATTCAATATATTAGTACTATGATCAAATTTCTGAATTTTACCAGATTGAGCATTGATACTTTCAAGCTCTTTTCTTAGAGCAACTACTTCTTCTTCAAGTTTTAGACAAACAACATTTTTAATCTCCAAATCAGAACTCACAACATCTGCAATCCTCTTATATTCTTCAATTTCAATTTTCTGACTAATAATCATATCATCCTTAAGAGTTAGTTCTTTTAACAAGGAATCATTATCTGAATATTTCTTTAAAGAATCAATCTCATTTTCTAGTTTATTACACAATTCATCCTTGTCTTTTAACTTGACTTCCAATCTCTCTTCTTGCTGAAGTTGTCTTGTTAAAGACTGGTTTTCTTTTCTAAGCTGCTTAATAGTATCTAAGGCACATATGAGTTCACCTTCCAAATCAACCTCACATTCTGGTTCATCATATTCCTGTTCAGAGTTGACTTCACCTAAAGATTGATCTACTTTTACACAAGTTTCTTGATCATCTAAATATTCATTAATGATCTCCTTGGACTTCTTTTCAAAACTATGAAGGTTTACACCTTCTTCACTCTCAGATGTTTCACAACTTATTTCAGAATCCAAAGATATCTCCTCTTGCAACTCACTATTTTGATTCATTTCAGTCAACTTGTCCCAAACTTCCTTAGCACTGCTGTAATGAATGACTTTTGTAATAAGTTTATTTGGCAAGTTATTAAGAATAACATTTATAGCTTTGGTATTGAATTCAAGAGCTTTCATCTCCTCAAGAGTGGAAGGAGATGTTGCAAATGTAGTACAACCCTTTTCTATTGCATCCCACACTTCAGATCCTAAAGAAAGTAAGTATGTTTCCATCCTATGTTTCCATATAATAAAGTTTTTTCCTTCGAACTGAGGAGTTCCAGATCTAGGATACTCTACCATTTTAGAGCTACTGTTTATGAACTCTTCCCCATTATTCCTTATACTAGATTTAGGTTGAACATGATGAATAGCATTTTTCTGAGAAAATCTATTTCCTTTATTCCTTCTTTTCTTTCCCATATTAACCAAAGTACTCCAAGAAACCAGGAACAATCCTAGGTGGTTTAGTCCTATGAGAGGACCCTACGCTCTGATACCAATTGTTGGAATTATGGACAAACACTGAGAGGGGGGGTGAATCAGTGTCTAAACTTTTTCAACTTCGACCACGATTTTAATTATGATTTCCTTTTCTTTCTACAATAGAGTAGAGTAATCACTTTTGAAAGCACAAAGATATGACAACATTAACTCAGTCTATTAGACAACTTATGAAAATATGATTTGAGTGAGATATCTTGCATTTTCCAAAATATAGGTCAAATTTGATATCATTACTACTCTGATTAATGCATTCATGAGTTGAATGTAATCATTCATAAACTGAATTGAGAATAGTAACACTCCCAATAGTGAACTGAAACAACAACACAGAAAAGTAGAGAGCACATAGAAGAACAAAGAGACAAAAGATTTGTCGAGTGGAAAACCCTCCTGGGGTAGGAAAACCACTCCTAAACTGCCTTACTAGCTTAATCTTCAAAAACCACTTTTAACAATGCCTTATAGGCTAATTTCTAAGCACCAACTCAAGGAGCACCAACCCCTTACTCAGATTTCAGAATTACAATAATAATATCAGAGGATCTCTCTATTTTCAGTTAAGCTCATAACACTCTGCTTCTAATACCCTAGGAACAATATTCCAGAATTACATCCAGTTCCCTCTCTCGTATTACAGAGTTTTTCAATACATATCTTGATACGGCCAAAATAACTATCTCTCAAAATTACTAGCCAATAGCCCCCTTCACTGTTTTCAACATTGGTTTTTATATTCATTTCAAGTATGTCTGTCATTTAGAAAAATCTTCAAAGAATGCATTTTTCACAAAAAAATTGAAACTCACTTGCTAACTTTAGAATGTGAAGCTGAATCATGACAGTCTGTACATGATGGTAAAAATCAAAGTAACACCTATCTAGAGAGCTTTAATTTCAGCACAGAATCAGGAGAATTCAAATTGTAACTGATTCATCAAAACCAAGACAGCCCACTAATAGAAAAACATAACCTCTAAATCCTCAGAGAATATATTGCCAAAGATTCGATGCCAACCAAAGATGTCTGCAAGCAACTATACTTAGAAAATCACATGTCAGCCATAGTGACAGAGTTTATTAAATGTTCGCTGATACATCCAGACAAGTATGCCGAAGTAAATTATAACGTTGATCGTTCCTTTGGTCCCTGTGCGTCGCCATGACCTTCTGCCATCAGGGATAAACCATATCGAAGATCTTTTATGTTTCCCCGAGATCACATTTCTGTTATATTTGTTTCAGTCACTGAGACATAAGAGTCTTTCCCACTGAGACGTGCCCTTTTGTTTCATTCACTATCGCTATAGCCTTTTGATATCAGAGAGACATCTTGTAGACAGTTCTTTGTTTTACTGAAAGTTATTCTAAGTCGCTATGACATCCTGTTGTCGGGGAGACGTTATGTAGATTACATTAAGTTTCACCGAAAGACTTTATCCCTTGTGTGTCATTGTGACATTATGATTCTCTCGCCGATGCATCCTTCTACCTTATGAGTGTCGCTATAGCATACCCTCATCGGGGAGACCTCTCGTAGAAAGCTTGAGTCATACCAAAAGTCACCAACCATCTTCTATGTCACTGAGACAAGTCAGATCCTATGCCGACAAAGTCCTTTTGTGTTCCATCGGCGAGACATATCAAAGTTGGGGAGACCTCTTGTAGAGCACACCATGTCTTTCTGAAAGTCTTCATCCACTTATGTGTCAGTGAGACAAGTCAAATCCAATAGCGAAAAAATCCCCCATTGTGCTCCATCGGCGAGACCGAAGGTCACTCGCTAAGACCTCACGTCGAAAACCCCAACTCTTACCGAGATGCACACCTTTACATTGTCAGTCGAAAAGACAAGAAAACCTCACCAAGATATTATATCGAATGAAATCTCTCACCGAAAATCACTTCATTTGACTTTGTCACCAAGATTTGACGAGTTCACTGAGACTCTACATCGAAACTCATGAGTCTTACAAAAATGCCACGTGATCATTCCTGTTTGCCGAGACAACTCAATGCTTATGCCAACAAGGTCCATATGTATTCCATCGGTGAGACCCACAGGGTTTGCTATGACATTATACCGAAGAAAAACCTTTGCTGATAAGACCTTTTTGTGCACGATTGGTGAGACCACATGCCGAATACAACACTCCTGCCGAAAGACTTCCACAAGCATTAGTTAGGGAGACATCACCTTTTTTGCTATGACCCTTCATTGAAGCCTTAAACTCTTGCTGATATGTTCCCATTCAACTTCTGATCGGTAAGACAAAGCAATTTCGATGTGACCACATACTGACGGTATAACTTATGCCAATATAATCCTTTTCTGTCGCCGAAACAAAAGAGAGTGTCATGCCAATAGATTCCTGGAGATGGATCCCGATCGCTGTGACATCAAATAAGTCTTTCCAATATGATATTTCAATGGAGGTCAGTGTGACATACCAATTTTGCTAAGACATCGTATCGATGCTGCAACTATTGCTGATATGAACCTTCTTGTGCCGGTCGCCAAGACACAAAGTGCTTGATGAAACAACATGCCAATAGGGATTTCTTATGCCAATGAACCACCTCAAGTATTAGTCGGTGAGACCCAACTCATTCGGTAAGACCTCTCAGTGGTGAAAGATACTCATGTCAATAGACTATTCTTCTGTCACCAAGACCACGATCAATGTCACACCGAAAGCTGCCAGTATGTAAAATCAAATCGTTATGACATCAAAAATGTCTTGTCGATAGGCAACACAGACATTTCATAAATGGATTGGGAATACCCCAACATTCTGACGCCGATATATTCTTTTTCTATCACCGAATCAATGTATAAATAAGATAACCTAAGACAAGATAAAGCATGAGAAACCAATCTGAAATTGTCAATAATTAGAATCAACTGAAAGGGATTTTGTCATCAAGGACAAACCATATGATCACAACTGAGATCCAAGAAATGGATATGATATTGAGATCCTTATGAATAAAAAAAGTTTTTTTTTTATCAAAACTTGTGCACAAATCTTATGTGAAATTTCTTTTATGTGCGAATGAATGCTCATTTAAATGTTTTCAGTGTGTTAAGTAAAAACATGATGGAATATAATAAAGATGAACATTTAGGTATAACCTTTTTCTTGCAAAGGATGGTGAGAATAAGGACTAATCCTACAGGGATCCAAGAAGTAGAACAAGGTCCAGATGGTACTGAAGCCAAATTGGACCAAATTTTGCATATCATATACAAAACCAATGCATGGTTGGGTAATCTTAGTGTGTACTTAATGTTTTATGGTGTTTAACATGAGTATTGGCCGACCTGGTGTTAACACTACAAGTGAAGTTTATAAAAGTGTGTTGAGGTGCGTTAGGATTTATTTGGGTCCTAATTAAGGATTTTTATGGGTCACCTTTATTCCTATCCACCGCGAGAATGTTTGGGTACTAACCTAATTTGAAATTTTAATGTAACAGATAGTTTCCAACCTTGGAGAAGGTTTTCAAGGTTGAGGATGATATCAATAAGAGAGTGGTGTTGTTGTGAGAGGCAATAGAGAGGAAATATAGATGGGAGATAGATATGAGTGATGTATGTGATGAGTGTTATAGAATTATAGATACAAATTTGGGTAGAGAAGTGCGAATAGTCAAAGTGTTGGATTCTTGAATGTAGTGAGCTGAAGGTGTTCGCAATCTTTCATGCAAGTATGTGAAAGTGTTGTAGAATTTGTGGTGGATCCCTTGTTGCATTGAGAAAATGTTCTCTATGTAACATTTCTCTTCTATCTTATTTTTTCTTTCGGTGGCAGTGATCCCTGGCTGTAAGCCTTTGGGACAATGCATCCCATTTTAGAAGTGAGCCCTTGTACTGATTTTCCAATTACTTAAATTGTGAGCTAATCCTCACCGTGGTTTTTGATGGGCTCAGTCATTAGTAATTTTTCTATTGCTTTTCATATGCTTTCAAACACTTTACATATATTTCTAAGTACCTTCCAAACAATACTTCCATGATATGATATCCTTTATAAAATTGCAACTTTGAACCTAGTTTGTGAATGTGAAATATGGTGATAATATTCATAGTATTGCATGATTTAAACATGAGTTTGTATGTATATGAATGGAATTTTGTGATTTAATTATGATGGTTAGTTTCATATGTATGTTGTGTGGATTAAACTCTCTGCAGCTCAACATGTGGTAACAAGAATGGAGCTTTCTAGCAAGAACCAAAGTAGTAGAATAGGGGATCAGTGGATTTCAAGCCACCTAAAGTGCAGGAAGCTGTGGAGTTGAACATGAGTCATCATGGAAGGAATAAATGCTGAAGAAGGATACTTGTTCTAGAATTCTGAAAATTTTCTTATGTGTCTCACGAGTAAACTATTACATTTGAGTTCTTATTTGAATAGGTCTCTTCTTCCTTTTCAATTAGAATGAATAAGTTGGTCTTAATTTTAGATCCTCGTATCTAGGAGTGGGATTAATGATTATAGTTAGTTAGCAGTTTGAATAAGACTCTCCCCATTTTTGTATAAAGTCAGGGGATGAGTTCATAGTAAAGTTAGTTGGTTATTAAGTTGTTAGCAATTAGTTGTTTTCTAGTTTCAAGTGATTCAAAAACATGTTGAAAAGAAATTATTGAATGCAATCTGCAAGAAGGATTTTGTTTTAATATCTGGTGATATGCAATGAATGGAGTTGTGTGCTACATGGATGCATAAGAATATGAGTTAGATTTGGTTCTAAGTTAAGTGAGACAGTCCCCTAACCTGGCCACTCAAGGTACTTCCCCTCACTTCATCTATTTAATTGTTCATTTATGTATTCTTGTTGATTCAGATTCTATTACTTTATAAATACATTGCAAAGTAAGGAATAATAACTCTTATGGTAGTAGTTTTTGTTCATGAACAAATGTGTAATTGGTGAATCATAGCACTCTGAAGATTAGAATTAGTTATTCCTTTATTTTTAATAGTTTTGGATTGATCCTATACTTGTTATTAGCAGTCATCTACAACTTATGCTGCAGGTATCTATAGCCATTAGGTTTTGTAACTACTTTTATTGTGTTTGTAGTTCTACAAGATTCCAAAAAAGTAGAATAGTATGAATAAGTTTGCATAGGATAATCTAGGTGAACATGAGTTCGTGAAGGCACATATAGTGCAGTTCCATCATAATTTTACGCACCTTGGTTGATGATTTAATGTAGGCTTGTAATGTCAAGTGGGTTGTTCAGCTAGCTACACCGTTGAACTGTACAAATTTTACCAAGTCCACAACACATTATTTTTTCCTTTACATTTTTGGTGTCATTTTCAGGATGGTGCTATCTGCATAGACCTATTCTTACAATTTTCATAGTTAATTTTTTTTCCACATTAGGACTATTAGATTTCATCTTTAAAAAATTGGAGTTATACTAACATTGTGTGGGACCATTGCCATACAAATTCAAAACTACTATATGTGGAGGTGGAGAGATAAACAAAGGAGATTCCTCCCTTCAACTAGGAAAAATAGAGAAGATACTAGTGATTTTTTTGAATACATTGAAGACATTGTTGAATGAGAGGACACTACCTTTCCATCTTCATCATCATCATCATATTCCACAAATACTAAAGGGACCTTTTGAACAATGGAAGATATAGTAGTGGATGATCTAGAGCATGGTACCTTTGAGCTCCCCATTATTGACCAAGCCAAAGCTACTGTGTTGAAGAATATCCCACCAGATCATCATTACCAGTCTTTTATGGCTTAGTGACTGGGGACCTAGATACCTTTCTCTTTGAGTTTGATGTTTTATGTAGAAGTTATGATTATACTTCTAATGCCCATCGACTCAAACTCTTCCCTACTACTCTAAAAGATATTTCCCTTACATGGTTTATAGGGCTTGGCAAGGATGTTGTTCTAGATTGGGATACCATGAAGACAATGTTTTTGGAAAAATACAAGGATTATTGTAGAGGATTAGAATGAAGAAGAGATGACACTTTTAGAATGTCATAAAAGGAGGATGATCCATTAAAAGATTATGTGGAGAGATTCCAGTTTTCTTTGAAGAAAAACCCATATAATAAATTATCTGAGGAATCCCTGAAATTGGTAATTTTAAGAGGAGTTAACGAAGAATGTATGGATGCCCTCAATCTTATTGGGAAAGGAGACATCTCTCAAATACCATTTGAAGAATTTTGTAGGGACTGTAGTAATTATTCTACGACCTTTACTGAAAGGCCAAGGGGAGAGAGGACATCCATCAAAAGTAAGTCATCTAATGGGGTTTCAAAAGTAGAAATCAACAATTTGTTGTCCAACATGGAGGATATTATCAGTCATTTAGCAACACAGTTGGACACCCTCCACATAAATAATAAGCAAGAGGAAGCAAAAGCTATGCTCACTGAATATTTCCCTAACTGTAGGCAGAGGAGAGCAAACTGTATGTGTAAGAGAGTGGCTAGTATTCAACAAGATAAAGTTGAGAAATCTAATTTTTAGCCAATTGAAGGAGATGATGGACATATATTTTATATAGTTCAAAGGAGTCCATAGAAACAATGACATGGTATTCCTAAAGACCCCCTCAGCTTTAATTCATCCTTTCCTATTGGGAATCAAAACTTTTCTACATGAAACTTTCATCCTTGGCTACCAAATCAGAACCAGTGGAAAAATCCTCAACCTAGTTGGAACCAACAACAATCAAATCCTTGGTCATAAAAAGGATTTCAAGGTTCCAATTATAAGCCTTAGTGGCCTACATAGAAAAATCAGTGGAAAAATCAATGGAAAAAAGGCCAACAATGGCAGCAAAACATGAATTACTAGTAGCCTATGCTTCCACCTCAGCCTCAAAAAAAAGCTATCATGCCTCCATCAAATCCTCAACCTCAGCCACCTAGACAATCACAAATACCTACCCAACCTACATCTAACCCTAACACTAAGCCTATTCAATAGGCTTACACTAGTGAAGTTGTCCAATACCAAACTTATGGGGTAGAGGTGAGTGATGTCCACCTTAGATCAAGGAAACAACTTGCTGGACCTTCATCTCCCTAAATTACAAAATTAGACAATGAAGAACCCACAAAGGAAGCCTCAAATGAATCACCTCTAGAACTTTAGTCAAATCAAGGACTCTAGACTACATCACATCTAAATCCTCATTTCCTTGAAGGCTTGGCTATCCAAAAGCAACAAACATAGGATGAAACTAACCTTCTAGGCCAGTTAAAAGATGTAAGTTGCATTAAGATTTCCTTAATCCAAGCTATCAAAGATATCCCTATCTATACTAAAACTATTAGATATCTCAGCCTTAAAAGGCCAGGAAGGAAAAGAAAGGACCTAAAGATAGTCCAAGTTTTGGGTAACCTTGCTAATGTGATGTTGGGGAATATAACTATCCCTAAGTACACAAATCCTGGTAGTCCAATAGTGGATGTTAAAATCAATGGGACTCTCATCAAGGATACTTTGATAGACTTGGGTGTTGTAATTAATATAATGACCAAGGAGACAATGTAGCTACTACAGTTAGCCAACCTTACCTAGGCCTACTCAAATAGTTTTACAATTGATTGATAGGTCGACAATGTTGAAAAACGAGGTGTTTTCTTAGCTTAACACTCTATTAAACTTTAATATTGCTGATCTAAGTAAGTATTTTCTTTGTTACATATATTCTTTGTGGGTGATTATCTTGATTAATCCATTTTACTATTGTAGAATGTAGAGAGAAGTTGATAGAAGAACTAGACAGGATATTAGAAAGATTACACAAGATGTACCGTGGAGAAACCCTTTCGGGAAAAAACTTCACCAAGAATTATTCTATTATTCAATCTCTGAATTCCAATAGCTCCAATTCTTGCTTGAGAATGCTTCTTCTATCTTTACCAATCTTCTTCATACCTGCAATAACAAACTATCTCAACTCTATTCAACTTGCTTGAGATAAATAGACAATATGCAACCTTGTAATCTCCAAATGGTGATAATTACAATGCACAAGCTCAAGCCCTTGAAAAGGTACGCCATATTGCTTCAAGTTGAGTTCTACCATGAAGACAAAAGCTTAGAACATGTGCTTTACCCATTTGGGTGTCCCAAACTAAAGCTACAACTCATCCTTCACTTCGGTGATAATTACAAAGTTCTTCCTCAAAGATGGCGCCCAAAAGAGGGTCCCACTTAGCAGAGCCTTCAAAAATATCTTATCATGCATTGGAGTTAATTCCAATAGAGCATCTTGGGTGCCCAAGTTGGCTTCAAGTGCTTTATTGTTAACTGAAACATTTACTCAACACCATTCCCAAAGAATGGTCATCACTTGTTAACTGGAGGTAGTCCCTGTTATCTGTCATACAACTCAATGTTATTAGCCATGCATTCCAAGTTAACTGAAGATAACTACATGCAACTCAAAATAACTAACATGCATGCAACATGCACTTGGATGCAACTAAAGATAACTGAACTCAACTCAACTGAACTGATCTGAACTGAACTTAACTGAACTTAACTAAACTTCAAGCATGCAAACATCAAATCCTAACTCCTAGGATCTTTACATGCATTTAGAAGTGTTAACTGTTACTCCGTATAGTTAACTAGACACAAGGTGAGTTTCACCTTACCATGTGTGCACCCACATGCTCCTATTATTTAGGAATAAATACAAATGTCAATTTCATAATTTATTTCACCAAATGTTAATCTCATCCTAATCTTAGTGTTGTTGAACACATTCCAAGAATCTAGGAGATACATTAAATAATTAATGTTTAGGATTTGCAATTAAATGGCATCCTATTTCCAACATTCTCCCACTTGACATTATACATTGCAATTATTCTAAACAAGGAATAATAAAACAAGTACAAGTCTCAAAGCCAATGGCCTTCTTGCACCAACTAATCAATCCATGCTAACTTCACATGCAACCTGCATAATCATGAAGCTTCCAAGCAAATGATTAAAACCAAGAGAACCTATATGTATGGTTTCATAAGATAATCTGGAACATTAATTAAAGTGTTAACTTTCTCAATTAATACCTTCCCATTATCAACCAAACTATTACCTTTCCCAAGCCTCTATAACCAAACCACCTCTTTAGAGGCATGCTAAACCACCGAGTGTGTTGAATTCACATTCAACCAAGGTGTAGACTCCTCGGTCTTTTCTGTTGAAATTTTTTTCTCACAAGTAACCATTCCAACAAATGTCTCTTACCACAAGAGAATTCCAACCTCACCTATTTCTCCAAGTATCCATGAGGACCTGTAACCAACCAATCAATGCCAAACTCCAAATGCAACACAACACTTTCATGAAGTAATCAAGCAAATGATTAATGTACCCAAAACTTAAGAGAACTACACAAGATCATTGTCAAAGCTCTAATCATGAATCAAGAACTAAACATGACATCCATGATCTAACCATCTCCTCTTAGGAGATCACATGCATCATAACATACTTATACATCTTAGTCTCAAGAGAACCATGTAAATATGCCAAACTCTAAACTAGTATCAAGAGTAAACCATGACATCCATAACAAATATACTCTAAACCAAGAAACCATATCTCCAACCACATGGAGATAACCTTACCAATGATGCATCCAAGTCACTGCCAACAACTCCCATTGAACCGTGATACCGAGTCATACATGGCATTATGACTACCATCCTCTCTATGAAGATCACTATACCTTACCAAAGCTCCCACATAACTATGATACCGAGCTATACATGGCAACAAGATAAGCATCAAACCATTACTGTCAAAAGTATATGTAATTTTAGATATTTCCTCATGATCATAATTATCACAACATGTATTATGCCACAACTCTAAGCCACTAATCAAGAGTATACCATGACATAATAACAAAACCATCCTACAACCAAGAATCCACTTCATTTCCAAATGCTCCCACTGAACCGTGTTACTGAGCAATCCCATGGCATCATGATGCACATAATCAAAAAACCCACTTCTGTCATAAGCTCACACCAAACCTATGAATCCAAGCTCTCAATGACCTCTGTAACAAACTTTTTTTTTTTCAAAATAAGCAATAGCAAAAATAATAAAAGCTCCCACTAAGCCCAAAAAACCTCCAATATTTTAAGAGAAAGGCATTCCAATACTCTACCCAACCTCAGCTCTGATACCACTTGTTAGGAACTAGATGAAGAATAAAAACAAAAACATAAATCAAGCATGGAACAAGAACACAATCACAACACAGTGATTTACCCTGGAAAACCCCAAACCAGGGAAAAACCAGCAATGAAGATCTTCATAATAACCCTCAACCCCAACTGGGCTAAACTTGGAGGCTTCAACCAGCCACACATACAATGGAGTCATCAAGCCATTATATAGACTTCCATACATGCAAAACCATGGGCTCAAAACCACTTATGGTTAATCCACTAACTCTAACCCAAGAGCTAGTTTAACCCAACAGACAATTAAGCCTGAAGGAGTTATTGAGGACTTCGTAATTGCATTAGATTCTTGGGAATACCCTACTGATTTTATAGTACTTTAGTCCAAGGTTAATCTCTTTGGTTATTCACTCATCCTAGGTAGACCTTGGTTAGCCATAGTCGATGCATTCATAGGCTATAGGTCAAGAAACATGATCATATCCAATGGGACTATGACCAAGATAATGGTCCTCAATCCACCAACCCAGCCACATCAAGACCTTGAGCAGACCATTTGGCTCCACTTGGATGATGAGGACAGCTATTCATTGTAGACCATAATGACCATTGAACATAGCCCTTTGCTAGATATTCAAGATGAAGATAATCTAGTAGCTCATATTATACAAAATGACTGTGGGAGGCACTAGTAGCAATAGGGTTGTCTATCCTAATTACAAGACCCCTTGGAAACCATGATACCCACCAATTCCTCACAAGAGATATCCCAAATACTTTATACTTTATTACCCCAGTAATGCTTGCCAATAATACCTAGCCTTGATTTGTCCTTTGTACAAGAAATGTCTAAATAATTGGAGATCAAGCCAGGTAAGATGCTAACTGTTAATAATGCATTGACTGATGAACAACAAAAATCTCTGCACATAGTGCTACAGGCACATGCAATAGCATTTGCATGGGATTAAAGTGACATGAAATGCATTGATCTTGCCTTATGCATGCACAAAATCTACATTAATGATGGCTACAGACCTATAAAAAAGCCACAAAGACACATGAAACCATATCTAAGAGAGATAGTGAAAGCTGAACTGCAAAAGCTTTTGGATGGAGGATTTATATACCCTATATTAGATAGTGAATGTGTTTCACCATTGGTAATAGCTCCCAAGAAAGGTGGAAAATAGAAATTTTTTGTTTATTATAGGGAACTAAATGCTACCACAAGAAAAGATCACTTCCCAGTGCCATTTATCAACCAAGTTCTTGATTCTTTGGCAGGGAAAAAATATTTCTCCTTTCTTGATGTTTTCAGTGATTATAACCAAATCAAGATTGCACCAAAAGATCAAGATAAGACCACATTTACTTTACCCTAGGCTACTTATGCATATTTTGTCCTACCTTTTGGTTTGTCCAATGCTCCAACTACATTTCAAAGGGAAGTGCTTAGTATTTTTATTTTTTTTTCTCATGATAGTATGGAGATTTACATGGATGATTTCACCACATATGGTGAAACATATGATGAGGCCTTGCAAAATTTGGAAAAGGTTTTTGAAGAGATGCATAGAAAAAAATCTATCTTTGAGAAATGAAAAATGTTTTATGATGATGACACAAGGAATTGTCTCGAGACATTTTATTTCTAGTGTAGTAATACAAGTTGAGCTAAAGAAGATTGAAATCATATCTACCCTGCCTTTTCCATAGAGACAGAAAGATGTAAGAAGCTTCCTTGGACATGCAGGTTACTATAGGAGATTCATCCAAGACTTCAAAAAAATTGCTTCACCTTTGTTTACTTTGTTGAAAAAGGATGTTGAGTTTGATTGGACTCAAGACTATCAGAATTCATTTGAGAAGTTAAAAGCAGCTCTAAATCATGCACTAGTTCTAAGAGGTCTAAATTAGACATTTCCATTTCACATACACACTGATGCATCAAAATTTTCTATTGGAGCATTCCTAGGGCAGAAAGAAGTGAATAAGGAATATGCAATATACTATATCAACAAAAACCTGCAAGGAGGGGAGTTAAACTACACTGTGGCAAAAAAGAGATGCTCATTATTGTATATGCCATTGACAAGTTTAGACATTAAATTATTGAATTTCAAGTGTTCATACATACATATCATACACCAATCAAATACTTGATGAATAAACTAGTAGTAGGTGGAAGACTTGTAAGGTGGTTGTTACTATAATAATTTGACATAACAATATTTGACAAACTAGGAAAGGCTAATGTGGTTCCTAATTTTATGTCTAGATTTCCTACACAATCAACAAAAGGAGTGGTTGATGATTCTTTTCCTGATGATCATCTATTTTTTTTTAACATACACACTCCATGGTGAGTCGGTATAGCTAACTATTTGGTGATAGGGCAGATTCCAAGTTACTTTTCTCGAAGGGGTAATGTAGATAGTTAGTTCACAAATGCTTTCCTTATTCTTGGATTTCTAGATTTTTATTTTACATTGGCCCAGATATTATTATGAGAAGATGGGTCAGAGAGGATGAAGTGTTTGATATTTTGAAAGCATACTATGATGAACCCTATGGTGGACAATTTCATCCAAGTGAATAACCTTCAAGATCTTGACAAGAGGATATTACTGGACAACCCTACATAAAGACTATGTTAAGTATACTATAAGTTGTGATTGATGCCAGAGAATGGGGAGACCCACAAGAAGTGGTGAAATGTCTTTGTAGCCCCAACTAGCACTAGCTCCTTTTAATAAATGGGGGTTCAATTTTGTTGGACCGATCTCTCCCACTTTAAACAATAAGGAAAACATATTGGTATGCACTAAGTAATTAACCAAATGGATAGAGGTAAAGGCATTGTAGTTTTCCAGAGATGGCAATGTCACAAAATTCTTATATGAGGAAATCTTCACTAGGTATGGTGTACCTAGAGAGATAATGACTAATCAAGGACCACAATTCACATCGGACCTAATCGCCAAATTGGTGAAGGAATATCAGATTAGGTACAAGAAATCTACCCCATATCATCCTCAAGATAATGGTCAAGTAGAGGTCACAAATAGGGAGATTGACAATATATTGACAAAAACAGTGCAACTTCATAGAAGAGATTGTGTATCTAGATTACCAAAAGGTATTTGGGAATAAAAAAGCACATGGAAGACAACTACAGGGTTTATCCCTTATGAATTGGTTTATGGCAAGATAGCAGTGTTACCTATAGATTTTGAATACAAAACTCTATGAACATCACTGGAATTAGGGATGGACTTAACAAAGGCTCAAAAGGAAAGGTTGCAAAATTTGAATGCCCTTGATGAAATTAGATTATAGGAAATACCCCACATAGAGGTTATTCATAAACAACAGATTAAATGGAATGATCAATATATTAAGACTAAGGAATTCAACATAGGTGAATGGGAACTTTTGTACGATTCCAAATACAAAGATTTCAAAGGAAAGTTCCAATCCAAATGGTTAGGACCCTATGAAATTCAACAAGTGTTTCTTAATTGTGCAGTGCAACTATAGACCATTGATGATGTCAAATTTTCACTCCTGGTTAATGGCCATAGACTAAAGCCTTACAAGAAACCACTTTAAAAAGATGATTTCATTGTATGTCTTACAAATGAGTATGGTGCTCACAATACCACTGATACATGATCTGAAACACAAGATGAAATTCCAATAGAAAGTGATTTACCCAACATTTTTGGTGATCTAGAGGTTGAGTTACACAACTCAACCCCTGAAATCACCCAAACATAACTTTTCATGCTTTAAAACTACATGCACACACAACACATTATCCATGATGTACACATTCAGCTCCAAAGGGACCTTTTCTTCAGTTCATTGAGCATTTATTAGGACCTATTTCAAATGGGACCTAAAAACTAAATCTCTAAAATAGAAAAGGTCCATGTGCTTGGAGTACCCCTAGCAACACCTGTTGAGACTAAGCTACAATAACTTGGTGAAATTAAATTGTTTTTCTTGTAGATTCCACCAAATATCACATGCATCATTTATTTCTCCATAAAGCGCCTATAGCAAGTATGTCTCAAATCACAACCGCCAAATTTCCATATACTCCCATGCATTTAATGCTAATCAAATCATTTGTATGCCAAGATACGTGTTTCTCTAGTTCCAAACTGCATCGAGCAATAATTACCATCATGCACATACGACATCTAACTTCTCATAAATAAACTAGAATTCTTTTTGTATTCATTATTATTCTTAATTTAAGTTATACATGTGAAAATATTTCAACATTAATTTCGATTATTATCCTATCACCCCTGCCAAGTCATCCATGAAGTGAGGTCACTTCAAATAAATCTAGGGGGAGGGGTATAATAGTCATCATTTTTTATTTTTGACACCTAATTTTGTCAAATAGCATTTTATGTTGTCCTCCTAAAAATAGAAGACCTCTCTGTTGTTTTTGTAGTAATGGAAAAAGTAGCCTTTTTCCCTTACTTGGTCTGGTAATTGACATTAAAACTGGATTAATGGTGTCTTGGAATAGTGTTGTAATGTTTTGTACACATTCACATCATTCTAGACCCTTTATTTGATTAAAACATGCCTTAATTGATCCTTTGCAAAGGTGTTGTGAAGTGTTGTAACACATTTTCATACTTTTCTAGGATTTATTTACTTAATTAAGCTTAATGGGCCTCTTCTTAATAAAGTGTATTCAAATTGGTACCTTATTTAGGTGTCATAAAGTGTTGTAAAGAACTTTCACATTTATCTAGGGTGGTATTAATTAATTGTGGTTAATTGGAGTTAATTAACCCCTTTAATTGAAATTTAAACCTTATTTATGACACCACTCGAAGATCTATCCCGACACCCATAATTCAAAAATATATCATTTAATTGGGAAAAAATTAGGTCCTAGAAAATGGTGCAAGGACCCATTTGCCTTAGGTGGTAGATGGGTCCTCCCTTAATAGGAACCCCCCTTTATGAGTTGATTTGAATTGTATTTTTGATGCTCTTTCCATCCCTCAGGGTTAGGTCCTCGAAAACTAAGCCAAGACCCATTCTCCCTAGGTGGTGAATGGGTCCTCCCTTATTGAGGACTCCCTTTTCAAATTTAATTCTGGCAGGAATTTAATAAAGTTTTCTTCCAAATCTGGTGTCGGCCTCAATTTTTTGAATTTTGGGGTTAATCTCCTAATTTAGTATAAATAAGGGGTTAATTCACATTGTTTCTCCTAGAAATTTCTATGAGACATCCTAATACTTTACAAGAGCATTAGAACATCAAAAGAGCATTCATAAGGCATTTCAAGGTAGATTTCAAGAGTCTATTGCAACAATTCAAGATCATATCATCACGACAAAGGTTTAATCCATTCATGTATTTTGTTGAGCTAAAGAAGTGGATGTAGCAGGGAAGATCTACTTGCAAGCATTGTTCACAACATATTCAAGGATCAAGATCTACATTCTTCATGGCCACTACATACTAGTTTTCATATTAGTTTCACAATACAACATCCTTGGTGATATCAATTGTGTATTTCATGTTTCATGCTTCAATTCCTTTATTTCATAAATTAGTTTAATTACCTACAAGTTGTTTGACTTAGCAAAACCCCTATTCACTAACAATCAACAATTTTTTATCTTGAATGTGTATTTGCAAATTAATAGGTTGAAGATCAAGCGGGGAACAAATTGGAATCAAATTTGTCAAAGTTGTCAAGTTGCAAAAGTTGTAATCTACATTGCAAGATCATGGAAAGAGCTCTATAGAATTAATTTATGACTTTCGAGAGCTGGAAACCTGGGAATTGAGAGTGTATACATTGAAGTACAAGACCCAAAAATCAATTTTCTAAGACCCTAAAGTGACCCATTCGCCACTAAAGGTGAATGAGTCCTCTATAGCTTAAAAACAAGTTTTTGACAAGGTACACAACTTTTTATGCTTTAAAAACTTTCCTCATAGTTGTTATAATAGTTAGGATTAATTTTTTATTGTTATTTACACCTTTTGTCCCTCATAATTGCATAAATTTTTAATGACAGAAAAGGGTCCCCCTTAACTTGGCCTCGATTTATTGTTGTAATATGTCTAAAATATTCACATTAGGTCTTATGCCCTTGTGAAGTAAATGAGCTTATTGATGCCTTATTTGGAGTATTGTAAAGTGTTGTAACACACTTTCACACATTTCTAGGGTTTTATTTAATAATTGGGCTTTCTTATGCTTTAATTGGCCTTATTTTACAGCCACTTTTTCATTTAATGCATCTTTTCAATGGTGATATTGACACAAATCAATAACCAATCGTAACTTAGGTGTTTCAGGTTGAATGGCCTAGATTTAGTGATCTAGGGCTCATTCACCACCTTGGGTGAATGAGTCCCGTCCCATCTAGATTTTTGGGTCCTGAATCTAGTTTCACACCTTTCTAAGCATTTTTAAAAATGGTCCCATAAATTATGCCTAATGAGACTCATTCACCACCTTGGGAAAATGAGTCCCATGTGGCCCAACATTAAAATTAATTCAAATTTTTGATGGGATTTGATCCTCCTAGATCTGATGTTGGCTTGTAGTGTTGTAATTTTGGGAATTCTTGCATAATTAAGTATATATACAAAATTCTCTCTCATTTTACACCTATCAAGTTCAATGAGCATTCTTATAGCAAGTTTGAGCTCACAAGAGCATTCAAGAGTCTTCAAGGGAAAATTATCAAGAATTTTAGAGCAACATTCAAGCATCAAGCATCATGTCAAAGATTTCATGCATCATGCTTGTTTTTGAGCTAACAATTGTGATGTAGGGTTTTATGATTCAAACTGGCATTTCACTTAAGATCCATAACCTTCAACCAAGATTCAAGATCTACATCCATTGGAGCCATCTCTTACATGTTTGCAACACTTCATTTCTAGGGTTTAGTGAGTTGCAACATCATATTTTATTCATTCATCATTCTCCATTCCTATTATATTCTATTTCAAGGTTTAATTAACAAAATGAGGTTTGACCAAGGCAAACCCCTATCCACTAACAAAACAACATTATTTTCTCTCTTTAGTGTGTGATTTGTAGGTTTAGATTAAAGACGCATTAAGGAGCAAGCTTGGAGAAAGTTGTCAAAGTGCCTAAAAGTTTTCAAAGTTGTCATTAAGCATTGGGGAACATTGGAGAACACCTACAAGTTGATTTACAGAGATTCAGATCAGGAAACCTGAAGAAGCAGATAGAGCATGCTAAGAGAGTCGATTTAGACTTTGAAGTTTTAGAAAACCCTAACTTGACTAATTTTCCACTTCAAGTGAATAAGTCCCAATTTTGGTCAAAATTATATTTTTTTGTAGATTTAGATACCCATTTTCCAGATTCTTGTTCCTGCACAAAAAGCCATATTTTGGACTAATTTTCCTAGCTTGGTGAATAAGTCCTAGTCAGTAGTAAATTCAAAATTTCTAGAATTTCAAACCTCCTTCCAGTCATCTTCAGATTCCTAGGTGCACACAATTCATCCTATAGTTTGTTATTCTATTTTATCTAGGTCATTTAGTTAAAGTTTGCATTGAATTAGGGTTTAGTGTTATAGATTGCATTACATTTTTCTTTCTAAGTCTTATCTTGGTGGTGAACCCCTCATTAGTTTACATTTAGCCCCTAGGACATCCCTATTGCAAGACCTCTTTCTCCTTTGCATTGAGATCTCTAGGGTTATCTTTGAATGAAATATGAAAGTGGGTGTGCTTTATGTCCTAAACCATATGAAAGCACCTAACCCATTTTATTTCATTTCATTTTGGTGAACTTGCATTTAGAACATTATAATTTTGATTTGGAGTGTATCATCATCCTAGATCTTGCTTGCATTAACATTACAGTAGGGTTTGCTTTAGTTAGGGTTTTCAAATTTTGCATTAGTGAAAGTTCATATAGCTTGCATTTTTTCATATCATTTCATTGAAAATCAAACAAAATCTACATTTTCACTTAAGATACACAACATAAAACATAAAAAGAATAAATATCAATGAAATCACTTGTGCCCCTACTCCTCCCGCATCCCCTTTGTCTCATGCCCTTGCTTGTAGGTTGCGTGAAGAAATAAACAAAGAAAATAAAAACCCAAACTTGACCAAACCAATGCATGATGAGTCTGTGGGCCCCTCATCAAAACAAAAAGATCCTATATCACAACCACAACAAGATTTGAACCCTTCCTTAGACATTATCATTCAACCTCCTACTGTAATTAACTTAGATGATGATGAAGAGATTACAAAAATTGACGAAGAGGTGCATAATGAATTGAATACATTAAATTTTCCTCTTTTATGAGCTTAAATGAAAATTCTCCTAAAAAGAGTGTTGAACCTGGTGATGACCCTAGTTCGACACTTACTATTGTCCCTTTGGCTAGTTGTCCACCTTCGGTATATAATGAACATGATTGGGATGTGGATGACCTACTTTAGGTTGACTTGCATGTGCCTTACTAGTCCTTTGCATTATTTACTTTTCTTTTATGTGATTGCATTTTTGTATCATGATCCCCCATGATGTTTTGTTTGATGTATATATCTCTCTCTCTTTGTGACATTCCTTTATTTGTACCTTCATTCTTCTTTATGTTGTACATATGTTTGCTTTTCTTTTTCCTTATCTTTTTTCGTTTGTCTTGTGTTTTTCCTTTTGGGGATGATGCAAGGTGTCAAGACATTCATGTCTCTTCCATGTTGACCTGAATGCTTTTCCTTTAATTTTATTTTTCTTGTGTTTTCCTTTTGGTTATGACACAAGGTGTCAATACATTCATGTCTCTTCCATGTTGATCTGAAAGGTTTTTCTTTTTTCTTTCTTTGTGTCATTCTTCTAGTTCTATGTGTGCTTCGGGAATGATGACATTTCTGAGCTCTCTAAAAACATTGTAGCAAGAACATACTGACCCCAAATCCATAGATCTCTTACATGATTGGATTTTCATTTTTGGGGGCAACCCCTTTTCTCTTTTCTTGTGTATAATGTAGCTTTATTCAGAAACATGTGACTTGGCATAGGGATTTTCAAGTTATCTCCCATGAATTCTTTATTTGTTTTCATTTATCATTTTCTACTTTAAATTAATTTCTCACATATGGTGTTTAGCAATTTATTTAAAGTGGGGGAATACATTGGCATTATTGTTTTACATTTTTTTCATGGTTCATGGTGCAATCTTTTTACTTTATATGATGTGTCTTTTGCTTTGTGGATCACATTGGGTGTGATGTCCTTCAAGAGCGTGATCTATCTTAGCATATTACATTCCTCTTAGTGGCTTGATGCGACACACTACATCCCCTGAGTTTTGAATCTTCTATTCTTTGATTGGTCCTCTCTAGGAAACATTAAGCACAATTTCCCCTAAGTTAAGACCTCGTATGAACTAAGCAAGACTCCTTTGAGTGTTCTTTACATTTTGCATTTTGCATTTTCAATTATATGGCCACCTTGCATAACACAGGTTGCATACTTTTGGAGCCATCTTGTTTGTTCATGAGCTCCAAGCATACAAAGTTTTGCTTGTCTCATGAAGCTTGAAAACCATTTATTGTGTGGCACCTTATCAAATTTACTAGGAGGTATAACTTTGGTATGGTTTTGATGGGAAGTCGAACGAGGGAATGACTTTCCCTTAGCCACTCACATGTGTGTGTGAGTGCAGGTGAAGCCACAATAGTGGTTTACAATTTGATGGAGGAAGGAAAACTGAGAAAAAATGACCCCATGGCAAAAAAATTGCTTTTAGGGGTTCGAATCAACCTACAAGTTTGGCCAAACCAAAAAGGGGTTCGACCGAACCCATTAATTACTAGGCCCACATTTCCCGCCAAAAAATAAAAGAAAAATGCATATTGAAGGGGGTTTGAATGAACTAGGGTTTGAATGAACCTTGGTTCTAGCGAACCCCCCTTTTCCTTGATTTTTGATCTTATTCACAAAAAAACCTAAATTTTTACGCTTCAAAGCTCAGGTTGAGGATGAAAATGGAGGAGTCTTCACAAACCCAATTGGAATCAGGTAGTCCTCAGAATAATCTATCCAACGAATATAATTTTAATATGTTTTGGTTTTATTATGTATTTGCGTATGTGCAGGATCATGATGGGCCAAAAAGGGCAATATGATGGGTATGTGGCGACAATTTTTTTTACCCAAATTGATGAAACAAAAGGGTTTTTAAAGGAGATTCTCAGCTTTCCACCAATATAAATTATGCTTTACTTTGAATTTAATAAATAATTATTATTCATTTTCTATTTGAATTATGATTAAAGTCCTGATTGATAGGCTAATTGAAAAACATCTATAGCTTTTAAACGGTATCACATTTTTTGAATCCAAAACATGTGTCACATTCTATGCTTCACATAATATAGGATTTAAAAAAGAAAAATTGAATTTCATGAAGTTTTGACCATGTTAAGGTGCTCAGACGTACGAAGTTTTTATATTTTTAAAAAATTAATAAAAATCATAATTAATTATTTACTTGGAAAAAATTACAAAAAAATATCCATCACATTGGGACATAAGTCCTCTACTTATATCTAAAATATTATAAAAATATTATCATTTTATTGTGGTTAGGGTGGTCAAGCAGATACCTACTTCTTATTTTTCCCCCGAACTTTAAGTACTACTGCATTGAAATTTTAAATTTTCACCAAATATATTTCTTTTTTTTTTAAACAAACCTAGTAGTTTAGAAACTACACTCAATTTTCTATAGATTCTATTTCTTACATATTTTGAAATAATATGATAACTTTATTCAAATTTTATGTCAAGTTGCCTAACTCTGATTTTTGAATTTTTCCACTTCTATGGGCCTATTTTTTCTATGATGATCCCCGCACATTACCCATTTGTTTTTAGTTTTGGCTAAACATAGGTTTTTCATCGAAAATGAAGGTCTGTTCTCACATGCAGCGGGAAAAATATTAGGATTATCAAAAAAAGAAAAGAAAAAATATGAGTGCACTAGATATTGAAGTCCTTGATCCAACAAAAAGAAAAAAAAATTGAATTTCAATATATACGTTAAAAGTTAATACATATACGGGCTTGCACTATGTCTAGAATTGTAATTGGTTTGACTTCAAAGCTTTATTAAAGAAAAAAAAAATTCAATAAAAACTATCTAACCAAGTGGAAGCACTAGATATCGGAGATACAAATCTAAATTCAAAAGAATTATAATTTTATCCTTCATGGAAAAAAAGTTATGCGTTATACGGTGTGCACCACTTTTTAAAAATGTTGTTTTCTGAAAAAAACCAATTTTCATGGGAGATGGAAAAATAAGTGCAATCAGATTCAAAAAATTTTGAAAAAAATATTTTTAGAATCTACAGACAAAATGTGATGAGACTCTACTTTGCATCATCTTCAAATTCCTCATGGTTTAGCCGCTATAGGTGCCTGAATGTGAAGATTTAGTTAAAAATAATAATTTGAGTGTCCAGTTTGGCCAAAAATTGTAAACCACTATTGTGGGATCACCCATGCATATCGGTCATGTGTGTATGTGTCTCAGCTTCTTAGACTTCTCACCCAGTCGAATGCCTACAGTTTTGTTGCCTCAAAGTGAGTGTCCATTTTCCTTTGGAAAAATAGCCTAGATTTGATCCACATCATGATGGACAAACGGTAGAAGCTTGATCCACCCCCTTCCTTTAATTTTTCTTCTCTTCATGTCTTTAGTAGTGTATTTTTTTGCTTTTTTGTTTCTCTTTATATCATTTTCACGTGTGTTCTTTTGTGCCCATGTAGGTTTTCTATACAACCTTGGTCCTAGGGGCTTGCGCAACCCTCTTGATCATGGTCATCCTATCTTACCAACATTAGTGCATTTGAACCCCCCTTGATCATGGCCATCCTATCTTACTCACATTGGTGCATTTGGTCTACTTTAGTGTGAGTTGAAAGAAATTTCCTCCTCACTAAACTGGGGGATAGATCTAATGACAGAAAAAGGTCCCCCCTAACTTGGCCTTGATTTAGTTTTGTAATATGTCTAACATATTTACATTAGGTTTTGGGCCCTTCTGAAGTAAATGAGCTTATTGATGCCTTATTTAGAGTGTTGTAAAGTGTTGTAACACACTTTCACACTTTTCTAGGTTGTATTTAATAATTGGGCTCTATTATGCTTTAATTGGCCTTATTTTACATCCACAAGCCTCATTCAATGCATCTTTTCAAGGATGATCTTGACACAAATCAATAACCAATCATAATTTAGGTGTTTTAGGCTAAATGGCCCAAATTTAGTAATCTAGGACTCATTTGCCACCAAGTGGTTGAATGAGTCCCACCTAGATTTTTGGGTCCTGAACCTTGTTTCACACCTTTCTAAGCATTTTTAAAAATGGTCCCATAAATTATGCCTAATGGTACTCATTCACTACCTTGGGCGAATAAGTCCCATGTGGCCCAAAATTAAAATTAATTCAATTTTTTGGCAGGATTTGATCCTCCTAGATCTAATGTCAACTTTTTGTATTGTAATTTTGGGAATTCTCGCATAATTAAGTATAAATATAATTTTATTTCACTCATTTTACACCTAGCATGTTGAATGAGCATTCTTATAGTATGTTTGAGTTCACAAGAGAATTCAAGCATTCACAAGAGCATTCAAGAGTCTTCAGGGGTAGATTATCAAGCATTTTAGAGCAGCATTCAAGCATCAAACATCATGTCAAATATTTCATGCATCATGTTTGTTTTTGAGCTAACAATTGTGATGTAGGGTTTTATGATTCAAACTAGCATTTCACTCAAGATCCATCACCTTCAAGCAAGGGTCAAGATCTACATCCATTGGAGCCATCTCATACATGTTTATAGCACTTCATTGCTATGGTTTGGTGAGTTGCAACATCATATTTTGTTCATTCATCATTCTCCATTCCTATTCTATTCTATTTCAAGGATGATTAACAAAATGGGGTTTGACCAAGGCAAACCCTTATCTACTAACAAAAAAACATTTTTCCCTCTCTTTAGTGTATGATTTGTAGGTTTATATTAAAGAAACATTGAGGAGAGAGCTTGGAGAAAGTTGTTAATTTTCCTAAAAGTTGTCAAAGTTGTCATTAAGCATTGGGGAACATTAGATAACACCTATAGGTTGACTTACAGAGATTCAAATCCGAAAACCCGAAGAAGCAGATTGAGTAGACTAAGAAGAGAAGATTTAGACTTTGAAGTTTCAAAAAACCCTATCTAGAATTATTCGCCACTTCTGGAAAATGAGTCCTAGTTTTGGTCAAATTTATGATTTTTGTAAATTCAGATACCCATTTCTCAGATTCTTGTTTCTACACAAAAGCCAGATTTTTGGACCGATTCGCCTAGCTTGGCGAATGAGTCCTAGTCAGTAGTAATGTCAAAATTTCCAACATTTCAAACCTCCTTCCAATCATCTTTTGATTCCTAGGTGCACACAATTAATCCTATAGTTTGTTATTCTGCTTTATTTGCATTTCTAAGCCATTTAGTTAAAGTTCAAGTATTGAATTATGATTTAGTTTTACATCTTACATTACATTTGTCTTTCCAATTCTTCACTTGGTGGTGAACCCCTCATTAGTTTACATTCAACCCCTAGGACAACCCTATTGCAAGATCTCTTTCTCCTTTGTATTGAGATCTATAGGGTTATCCTTGAATGAAATTGGAAAGTGGGTCTGCTCTATGTCCTAAAGCATACAAAGGAACCTAACCCATTTTATTTCATTTCAAAATTATAGTGATTTAGTGTGAATAATTCTGGTGGTCTATCCTCTTGCTCATGCATTTGGGTTTACCCTATTTTTCACCTCATCATTAATGGTGAACCCGACTCATTGAATATTGCAATTGTATAATTTTTTAGGTCTCTCATTGCATCTTAGGTTATAAAAATCATAAAATCATTAGGATCAGAGATGTCATATTCAATGAGAAGGTCATGTATAATCATCAGTTGCAGGAAAAGAAGCATGAATAGGCCAAAAAGGAATATGTGGTGTTGGATGAGATGCTAAAAAATAAAATGCTAGCACGGTACCTGATGCTCAACAACAACAAGTTATCCCATAGACTCCTGCAAGTGTTAGATATTCTACAAGGATAACTAGACCTCCAAAAAGATTTTCTCCATCATTATATTCTATATTATTAACTGAATCTAGTGAACCTGAAGGTTATGAAGAAGCAATGCAGGTAGATACCAAAAAGTGATGGGAGCTAGGCATGAAAGAGGAAATGGATTCCTTGCTGTAGAATCAGACTTGGGACTTAGTCCAATTTCCTACAGGTAAAAGAGCATTACTGAATAAATGGGTTTACAAGTTGAAGGAAGAAGATGGAGGTAAGAAAAGATATAAGGCCAGACTCGTGGTAAAAGGTTTTGCATAGAAAAAAGGTATAGATTTTGATGAAATATTTAGGTGATGTGTTTATCCATATTAAATATTTATTTGAGTTGACTTGTAAAATTTGTGGGTAACATTGGTTAGATATTTTACGTGTGAGTTGCAAATGGAAAAAATATTTAATATTTGGGAAACTTACTACAAAATAAATAAATGCGGAGTGAATAGTTTTGAGTATTCATGGTTTACCTTACCACTTGGTTAAATTTTGTGTGAGCTTGATTCCCTAAAAGAAAGCACATGTGTAGTGGTTGATTTTGGGTGGTTGGTTGATAATTTGACTTGGCTATAATTGTATTGAGCCCTCTTATGAAGAGTGGATATGTGAAGCATGGCATAGGATGTGTGGATACATGCTTGGAAACATAAACGATACATTGGAGGAGTTTGTTTCTTTTTAAGTATTCTTGGAGACTCTATAAATGTATTGTAATATTTTTATTATTGAATAGTAAATTGAGTTTGGATGCTTGTAGAGGTTGACATTTTCCCTCTTGAGATTCTTCCCAAGGTATATCTTGTGTTATCTTGTGTTTTATCTTTGATCTTTGTACATATGGTTATTTTGTAAGCCTGTATGCATGATTTTCTCTCATAGGATGTAGGAAATGGTGCAACCAATTCATAATGTGTCCATGATATAGTTCAATTACACCTTCTTTTTTTTAACCATGTTATTATGTGTAGGCTTTACATTTTAATCTAATAAATATCCTACCCCTAGGCTTTGAGTAAGTTTGAATTTTTAAGCCAATGGGTTGGATATGCATCATAGACTTATAGATCTATGTTTTACAAAAAATATACCTTACTCATTATACTGACATATTTTAGAATGAAATTTGAAAAAATCATTACCACATTATCGACCTATTTCTTAGATTTTTAACCATATTTTTTATATAGTTTGAATAAATTAATGTATTAATATTTGTTTACTTCTAGTGATTTTTTTATATGTTTGAAATACATACATACATACATACATACATACATACATACATACATACATACATACATACATACATACATACATACATACATACATACATACATATATTTCTCTTTATATGTATTAAAGAGATATGATTTTCTATGTTTCAATCTATGCACATTAAAAAATTATATATTTTAAATTTTTTTTGTGAAAGTTAGGTTATGCAAACTCTCATTGATCAATTTTTAGGATGCCTCCTACTTGAAATATAATTACTAGGAAAACATATATCTTGTACCACGTGTTCTTAACTATCTTTCCACCAATTACTTTAAAGAAATACTTAATCAATAAAAGGGGGGCATATACTTAACACGATGATATATTTTAGTGATAAAAGAAACCTTTGTGTGTGCTTCGTGTTTGAGCCTCTTACACTGAATATCAATTTTGAATATACTTAGTATTTTAGAAATTGGTCTTTAAACACTCCTTTTTTTCTTTATTACATCTTCTAAATTTGAGTGTAAGCATCTCAAATTACTCATAAATTTTAGGTTTCAATTTGAAGAAAAAAATGTCCAATAAGACCCCCTCTTGGCTTCCCATTTCCCTTCACTTAGCACCATTGATCTTTTTTTCTACACATATTATAAATATTTATTCCCCATTTTTACTATAAAAAATTGTGTTTATTTGATTATACCATGACCAACTCTTTCCATGTTCTTACAATATGTAAAAAATTTCAAATAAAATAGAATGTAAATAACATTTCCTTGTCTGTAGTATGCTCATCTTCGTTTGTTCTTATAATAAGAAAATCTTTCCAAATAATATTTTAAAATGATGAATTTTGCATACCCAAAATATCTTATTATACAACTAAATAATGACATGTTGTATATTGTTTTGTTAGGTTTAGCTCATTTCTTAATCCACATCTATCATCATTTATTCGCATTTATACCTAATTTAATACAATTTGTGGAAGTATAAATGCATCTTTATGATGCATAGGAGTGATCCCACATAATGTGGACTTCACTTGAAATTTAAGTGTTTTATATCTATATTGTGAATCTAGTCCTTTGCCATAACCATCAAGAGTTTACTCAGTACATATTTGCCAATATGATGACCTAATTATCATTAATACTCGTAGCTGGAACAGTTGGGCCAATCGAATTCGCTCCCTGAGTCGGTGATCAGAGCTTTTCACACCATTATCCGTCGATCAACATTCACCATTTATCCTTTTAAAATACAATTGTTGGATAATGATATTCTTTGAAGAACGTCGTCAATTTTTACCATATGTAGCTTATAGTTTCATGAGTTTAGATGTGGTCCCATCAGATCTTTAACAGACTAGCGGATTATCGCCATTTGTCGCCTTGGCATGCCCGTACAATTCACAAGAACTTGCAACAAGTTGTAAGGTAGTATTCCTTCATCATGTATTTGATTTGGGAAATAATATATTTTAGGGTAGAAGACATGACAGATTTAAGAATTCTCAGCCTAACATCAAATAAGTTTATTAATAGAATTTCACCTCATCTGTTTAGGATGGAAAATCTTCAAATTCTAGATTTACATGGTAATTAATTATCAGGAAGTATTTCTCATGATGTTACCAAGTTATATGCTATGTTCAATAATTTATAAAGTTTTGATGTACACTATTTCCAACATTCACAATCTTCGGATCATTTGAGCATGAATTTTACACTCTATTTTCTTGATGAAGTAACGGTTTGGATAAAAGGAAGGGCAACTCCATACCAGAAGATAGAGCATACAAGTTCATAGATTTGTCATGTAATAAGCTATCAAGCAATATTCCTCAAGAAGTGGGACTTCTTAAGGGTTTAATTTCTCTAAACATATCGAAAAACAATTTGAGCGGCTCAATACTTAAATCTTTAGGAGCCATGGGTTACTTGGAATCTCTAGATCTTTCAGAAAATAAGTTATTAGGAAAGATTCCTACCCAACTCTTAAATCTCACATTCCTTCAAGTGTTGAATCTTTTTGACAACATGCTTTCTAGGTTGATACCATAGGGGAAGTTGTTTTCAATGCTTGAGGTTGCTTCTTTTCTAGGAAATCCCAATCTATATGGACCTCAACTTGAAAATAAGACACTAAATTTTGGCTTGGGTAGTAGAGAGAAGCACAATAATACAGTTGTTGAAGATGGAGATGCAAATGGAGATGTTGTAATGGATCGATGGTGCGCAGTGGGTGTGGGGTTAAGTTACGGAGTGGGATTTGCTATTGTCATTGCAATGTTGTGCTTCCACATCACTTGTGTAGATACATATGCTTTCCTTGCATGGATAATTTTAATCTATTATCTTCTAGAATAGTGAATCTAGATATGTGCTTAAGATTTGTATTGTGGCTCATATTTATGTTGACATATTTTTATTGTTGTTGTGTGTTGAAAAATCAAATTGTTTTTAATTTATTTGAAAGTGAGTATGAAGAGTAAGCAATTGATATTTTCATATTTAAAAGTTTTTGACATTAATTCATAGAATTATAAAACAAGTCACAAAGTTTTCCAAAGCTTTTGTCTTTTTAGATAAAGATATTTCTATATTTTTTACTATGTAAGATTATTTGTATCAAATAAGATTTCTAAATTAATATTTTATCTTTGCTTGAAATTAAATATAATGATAATAAAGGAAATTTAATCTATTAAAATGTATATATTTAATATTATTTGTAAAATTAATTATTTATTTTTACATTTTTTATAATTGTGTTGTAATATTGTTATTTTTCAGTATTTTTAATAAAATAAAATATATTTATTATTATTTTCTAATCTTAGATTGTAAAAATTGTCCATGTTTTTACAATACAAACTCCAAAATTCATAAAAAAGATACATTTAAATATATTCATAATAGAAAATATTTACCATAGTCTTACAATATCAAATATAAAGTATATGCAAAAGTTCCTTTTGTATGTAGAAGTTTTTTTCTTCACCCATGCAACTTCTAATGCTTTCATTGTTGTTAAAAAGTCAATGTGAGATACATATAACAAAATTATTTTGTTCTCTTTTTCGCTTTTTCTTTTTACATACTTGTCAAGAAAAATAACTTCTTTTTTTACTATAAAAATGGTATAAATATTCTAATAATTAAACAATGAATAGAATCATAATTTATATCAAGTGTTGAGATTGAAAAACTAGAGAATGATAGAACTACTTAAATATTTAAATGATGTGCTATTTTTTTTCTTTTAATATCATTTCATTGATATAAACTTAGATACAAATAGTAATTGGATCTAGAATTTGATATTGGATATGATGTCAAAGACATGACATAATTCTACTAGAATTCGATCTCACACACACTAGCTTGTATTATATATTCAAGTCATAAATTGAATCATGCCATGTACTTTTATAGTTCTTCTACAACCCATATTGGCTCATTTGAACTATGAAATTTTATGTGTATGTGTCTTCTATGGCATGTCTCGAAATGGGTAAAAATTAAAAAAATATGTAAGACTTACTTATGAGGCAAGAAGTTAATGACCTTGTTTTGTCACAATAATAAGTCAAGATCCTAAGGCTTTGGTATATAAATCCAACATACATGTCAAGCAATACAATGTGTGAGATGCTTATGGATGTAGAAATCATATTTTTACTATTATGTAATTGAGTACATGTTTTCAATTGATCTTATTATTATTTTTCTTATTCCACAATGTCTTACTAATAACCTACGACTATTCATAAATACATGTTTGTATTCATTTACCTTAAGATATTTGGTGCATGAGACTATGAGGTAATGGATACCTTGCATAGAATTGGATTGGAACAATTAAATTTAAAATTTGAATCAAGCAAGCTAGGCCATGTCATGTGGCCTAGCCTACAAATTTGATTGCGCTATGTCATAGTATAGGCTAGTACGAGACTTAAAGGAACATATCAATCTTGACTAAGGTAGTTGATAAGGAGATTTAGCTATTGGGTCAAGGAATGGGATCAATGAATTGATCACTAAGATGATATATTTACAATAAGTGTTCAAAGTAGTGTAAAAAAAGATTTCAAAGTATAGAGTGTACATTTTTATCTCCTTTCTTTTCCTCAATTTGGTGTGCATGTGAATCTTCATGCGTCATGCATGACAAAGTCAAATGTATAGTAAGGAGAAATAAAAAATATTAGGATATGCGGTTGGATGTTGACCAACACCCTTTTATCTTCATATAATTGCAAATACATGCTATTTTTTTTTTACTTGCACAAAAATTAATTTATGTAATGATAAAAAATTAAGTATTCATCACTAGGAGTTGTAAACATAAAGCAATAAAGTTTAAATTAGTGAAAAGTCTATCGTAGTGTACATATGTAGAAGTACTATGGCCTTCAAAAAATACACACATGGTGTAATTTATAGAAGGAATTATGATGCATAAGGAAATCATTGATTTGGAAGCAATGTTTCACCCATGATCTACACAAGTATGAACCCCTTCTAAAAGTTAGTATGGATGGAATCAAGATCTATAAGGTAATCTTGGAGGTGGATCTAGTGTGTTCTCACTAAGGTATGAAATCATTACACCATGTAAAATATAGAGTGAATGGATTTATGATACACAATGAAATATTAAAATTAATGTTAGTGTGACCCCAATGACATATATAACCATAAGTACATGTAAATATGAGAATGTTATAATAGAGAAAATATGCCTCATGGTGTGACATGTCATCATGCAGTAAATTTGAGGATAGGAGAAAATATTTTTTATTAAAAAAATTATATGTATGGTAATGTGACAAGGTACAAAATATTTTTATATGATTTAATTGTTATAGATCATGTAAGAATACAATAGTGGTTTACAATTTTTGGCCAAACTAGACACTGAAATAATTTTTTTTAACTAAATCTTCACGTTTGGGCACATATAGCGGCTAAACCGTGAGGAATTTGAAGATGATGCAAAGTAGAGTTTCATGAAATTTTGTCTGTAGATTCTAAATATATTTTTTTCAAAAATTTTGGAATCAGATTGCACTTCTTTTTCCATCTCCCTCAAAAACTAGTTTTTTTCAGAAAACAACATTTTAAAAAAGTGACGCTCACCGTATAAGGCATAACTTTTTTTCCTTCAAGGATTAAATTCCAATTATTTCAAATTTAGATTTGTAACTCTGATATATAGTGATTCCACTTGGTTAGATATTTTTTATTGAATATTTTTTCTTTAATCAAGTTTCAAAAGTCAAACCAATTACAATTCATACATAGCATGACCGTATAACGCGTAACTTTTTTTTTATGTATCGAAATTCAATTTTTATATTTTTGTTGGATCAAGGACTTCAATATCTGGTGCACTCATATTTTTCAAAAAAATTGATAATTTTCTATTTTTACAAAACAAAGAGCTTGATTTTTGATGAAAAACCTACATTCACAAAAAATAAAAATTAAATATAATAATCAAATTAAATTTTATTAAAATTATACATTTTTGGAAGCTTATAATAAGGACTAAAAAATTACAAAAAAATAAATTTTAAATGAATTCATTTGATCCCCCAAAAGTTAATTCAAAAGTGGTTTTTTATCAGCTTTTTGATAGGTGTAAATGAGACTTTGTTATAGGTATGGTTTAAAACTAGCAGGGCTCTATCCAAGGGGGCTTGGTCTAAGGTGGTTTGATCAAACCCTCTTCAATTGGAATCCTTTAAATGGAACATTTCATGGCTTAAATCATTATATTTTCTAAAATTATGTGATTTCAACAAAAATCAAGATCTCCCAGAAATTGTAAACCACTATTTTGGCAGCACATATATAAGATATGATTATGCAAAATGACATGAAAGATTTGTTCTAATATTTTATCAAGAAAAACAAATATGATAAATTTTAGGTGACATGTTATCTCCTTGGCCCAATGGCATGATGTGAGATAAAATCATATTCACTTATCCTATATTCTTTGAGTGAAGTTCAGGTGTTTGGCTTGTATAGATTCCCATAAGTGGGGAAGCAATGTTTTTTAGGTATGGAAAGTGAAATATGAGAAGGAAAGTTAGGGCCAATGGATTGTAAAAGATAAATAGGTCATAAGGCTAAAGTAATTAATAGGAAAGAATAAGTGTGTGGTGATGGAAACCTCTATCCAATTATTAATAAGATGACATATTTATAGAAAAGTCAAAATGATAAATAAGAAATGTAAAGGTGATGCAAAATTAAACACAAAGTGATGATGAATAAGGCCATGATAATGTAAGGATGACCATTAAAAATTAGGCATAATCAAATGGCCAAAGAAAATATATTTTTGGTTAACTAAATGATATATCTTGGGGAAACTTTCAATACTTTGCATAGTCCCAAATCCATAGAGGGAAAAACACAAAGATAAGTGTAAAATGAATAGAAAGTTTGAAAATGATGAAAAAAACACTTAGATAAAAGAAATGTTCATCGTTACTTGTGTCAAAATTCATTGTGAAAGGTTTTTTCTTGTCATCCAATACAAGGATAATTTATCCTTTGTAGCTTGGTGAAATAAGGTATGGGTTCTCAAAAGTATGATTTTTCATAGATATGTCATTTGGAGGGCATATTGAGAATAATGGTATGAGTGATATAGATATATATGTATTTTTATAAAATGTAATTTTTTAAAATAAAGTACATCAAAGGAATTAAATGTCCCAAACATAAATTTATTAAGTTTTAGATGTAGGAAGGGTGACAAAAATGCTTCCTCCAAATATTTCATGTGTACAAAGCTTCAATTTTCCAATGATATTTCATTGTGGAAGTTATAATATGTGGAGGTAGATATCCAAAATGTTTGTTAAAATGATATTTAATTTGCATGGGTTCTAGAATGCCATTCTCAAAAGGACCTAGGTCTTTCCATTTTATATCTAGAACTTAGTAAAATTGAAAAGTGTCATTATATTATTTTTATAATAATGAAAAGTAGGGTAAATATATATCATTATGAGTATCCTCTAGTTTGGACTCACTATTGTAAAGAGAAGCATAATTGGTATACTATGTATATTTGGTGTCTTGTTTAGTTTTAAGAATTTATCCATGTGTCTGAATACATATGTAATGGGGAAATAGAAAATTCATAATAATTCATCTTACATTCCTCCATCACGATGGTGTAAAAGCCTATGTGGCACAATCATCTTCATGAATATCTTCAAATTGGCTTAGATTGTTTATCCATTTCTTGAATTTAGGTTTCTCTTTAATGAATTATGTGTGAGGAACATTAGTAATTTAAAATTGGAATGGATTTTCACTAGTATTAGATCTATATTATTTCTATTTATATATAAATTTAAATGACCTAAATAAAGGGTTGATAGAACTATCCCCATGGAATGTGTTGATGAACATTATAAGGTAATATTGTCTACTAATTTATCAAGGATCACATGTCATATGTAGTGTGTTTATTGTAACTAGCCCAATGCGAGTGATAAAGTAGCACCTAAGGGATTTATTTGAACATTATCAAAATATTTAATGCTTGATGAGACCAAATATTAGCTAGTTTTAGGTTGTTTAGTGCATGATTTTAGACATTTCTAAATACTCATTCCATATACGTTCTTAAAAATTATCTATCTTTTTATGCCTTTCATGCAACTTGAACCTAGTTTTTCTATTATTGAAAGTATGTGGTGTTGTCATTGATGTCAACTAGTTTTTCAATGGCTAGTGTTGTCATTGATGTCAACTATGCGAAGAGGATGATGGTTATTGATTGTATATGTCGAGGATATTAAGAAAATTGCAATAAAGAAGGTTTGTTGTTTGTATAGTTGTGATGTTGAAGAATTGTTGTGAGTAAATGGAGTTATCATTATGTTGTTATGTTTGAAAGTGTGTTAGAAGTGAAGAAGTGTGCTGAAATAATGTCTCTGGTACTTGGTCTTCAAGTGCTTTTCAGAAAATTTGATAAATAGAGAAAACAGTGTCTTGAAAGATATTCAATGTATGCTCCAGGATGTGCTCCATATTTCTTTTGTGTCGCTTATATGCTTGTGTGGATTTGAGGTATTGTTCATGATTATTGGTAGTTCAAAATTTGTGTGTCTAGATTGTAGTACAGTGTGAAATATTTTCACCAGTGTGTGAACCAGTTGTTTAGTGATGTTTTCTACTAGCTGGGAAAAAAAAAATTTCTCTTCATTTCTTTGCTATTTGGTTTCAGGTTGTGCAAATTTGGGAAGTTGTTTACAATGATTTTATCCTTCTATATTCAAGGTTTTACTTGATTTGGTGTAGTACAGTGTAAGTTTCATTTATCAGTATGCGAATAAAGGTTATCAGTTATCCTGAATTGAGGTAATTATTGATGCAAGCTTGAATGAAGTATTTGATGAATCTTATATAGTTTGTGGATTGTTCTAGATTGATTTCAAGTGAATTATGTCATCCAAAAAATTTGGCTTGATCTAAGGAAGTGTGTACTTAATGTTTATGGTGTTTTGCTTGAGTGTTGGCTGACCTTGTGTTTAACACTACATGTGATGCTTGTGGAAGCATGTTGAAGTTTGTTTGGATCTATTTGGGCCCTAATTAAGGGTTTATGTAAGTCCCCTTTCATTCCTATCCACTGTGGGAATGTTTGGGTGCTGACCTATTTCAAGTTTAAATGTACAACTGCCAATGGCTAACATCGGAGAAAGTTTTTGAAGAAGAGGTTGATATAAATATGTATGATATTGATGAGAGTTGATGAAGAGGAGAGAGTAAGAAGCAAGATAGATGGGATATTTTTGAAAGTGAAGTGTAATTTGATACGAATTGAAGCAGAGCAATGTAAATTTCATGTTAGGGTTCTGAAAGTAGTGAGCTGAAGGCATTCAATATCTTTCATGTGAGACTGTGGAAGTGTGTGAGAAATTGTGGTGGACTCCTTGTTGAATTGAAAACTGTTTCTTTGTGTAACACTCTTCTTGTATCTTCTTGTTTTCTTTTTTTGGTAGTGAGCCTTTGTATTTGGTTTTGGAATTCTTTACATTGTGAGCTAATCCTCACCATGGTTTTTCCCTCATTGGGTTTTCCATGTAAATTTGGTGTTCTTATGTGTATGGTGTTGTGATTTTAGTTTTTCTTATCTGCATTTCATGTTTAATAAAACTATCAAAGTAAGGGAATAATGAATGCTTGTGAATATAAATGTTGTTGAGGGCTTTGAAGGAATAAATTGTTACAACTAATTCACCCCCCTCTTAGTTGTCTTGCTCATTTCAACATATATATGGGAATATAGCATGATAATATGTTGTTAATTACATGATTGAAATGTGTGAGTGTGTATGAAATGGAGTGTGGATATGTGTTTAATTTATAGTTATTAGTATTGTATATGTATTAGATGGACTATCTCCTTGTAGATGAGAAGCTATCTAGCTAGTAGACTATAGCCCGCAATAACTAGGAAGTGCAGCCCACAGCTAAAGGATTTTAGATAGTGATACATGGGAGGTTCAAGAATAAGAAGAACACAATAGTTGTAGAATTGGAGGCATTTATTTATGAGAATGACTATGAATCACCATGCCATTTAATAAGACCACTAAAGGAAGAGGGAGTCTACTATGATTACGAATCCAACTTGAATGTTTCCACAGTCCACATTTATGTTTTATCATTGCAATAGATTTGCATTCCTAATCGTCTTCTTCTATCTTTTTAGTTATGTTTTCAATTATGTAGACTTTGTCACTCTCTATTTCATAGGGGAGTGAAGAGGTGCATTTAGTTTTCTATTTTGAGTCCTTGTTTCAATAAAACTCCCTTGAACCTATATAGTTGGCTATGTGGTCGAGAAGTAGAGTAGATATAGTGTATGGATTTGTTTAGATAGATAGTTTTCCTCATTACAAGACAATACTCTATTTTTTAGTTATCCTTTCATGAATAAGATATCTCTAAAGATTCTTACTGAATTGTGAAATCTTGTTTTATGCAATGAAGAGGTTTCAAGTTTATCATTATGATCAGTTGATTTGAAAGGTTATATTTGAGCTTATTCTATGGATATAGTAACTTGAGCAAGGGCCACTCAAGGTAACTATTCCCCACTTTAATTTTGTAAGGAAAGTAGAGTGTGAAAAACACCTTCCTAACAATAATCTTTAGGAGAGAGATACAAAAAAATTCCAAAATTTTCAATTACAAAACATAAAGATGCACATACACAAATAAAAAAATAGACAACAAAGAATGAATACCAAATTTTATGTGGGAAAGCCCTCTCGAGAAAAAACCCACACACCAAAGCAGAGATCTCTTGTATTATAGTAATTTAACATAAATTACATACAGGTTATAGAGCTATGCTCTTTCAGGTGTTAATTCACAAAATGAATTTGGCAACAGTTTGATTACATTCACTCTAATCAACACTTCACTATGTTACAATGCTCTATGGCATTCATATATACATCTCAGGTGTTCCAGGAAACTATAATTCCAACTTCCATAACAGATGAATGGTCATAAATAGTCTAACCATCATTACCTTCTCCCGCCGTCAAATTCATATCAAAATTTCAAAGAGACATAAAACCTTATCTCTCAGAATTCCCTTTGTCTCCTCAAAAATCCTATTGTTTCATTCTATTGGGATGTCAAAGGGGCCCAATAACACCTCCCACTAATATAAGGAGGTCTCACCAACAAACCTTGTAGCCTTGATCAGGTGGTCCCCATCGCCTACTCGTCATCCATGCCATCACCACACAAATTATGTCAACCTTCATGTCATTAGGTCCCACCTTATTGGCATGTTGAAGGGACCATCATCAACGTCTCACTGAAACCATCATTACCTCCAATGAAGAGACCCAATCATTCAATGGAATGTTGAAGGGACTGCCAAGTGACTCCCTCTGACATTGACCTTTCACTCCCACGAAACAATCCTTACAATTCATCAGTATATCAAAGGGACTGCAAAACAACTCCCTTCGACACGATGAAGTCTCACCGATGAAGCACTTATCGACATGTCGAAGAGATTTCTCATTTAGTCTCACTGACATTCACTTGTCTCATCGATGAAGCTTCGACCGATGCAAACTCCAAACAAACTTAGTGATAAGCCAAGTGTCTATCAAGATTTTGAGGAGACTCGTCCCTAAGTCTTCCCGACATGTGATTGTCAACCCGACAAAGAACTTAGTGCCAACCCATGGAGAGCTTATTAGGACATCGATGAGAATGAGCATTTCCCCCCCCCCCCAACATTCACCTATTAGCTTGATGAACCTAAAGCATGAAGCCTTTACGCTAGTAAGTTTGAGACATCATTTCTCAAAATTCTCCCACTTGACAAAGAACTTACTGGCTCCTTTAAATGCTTGAAGTCACTAAATATTTTAGGCCCCAAGGCCCATCAAACTGGTGAACCATTCAAACTTATCTATGCTCATAGGCTTCATTAATGCATTAGCAACATTCGCTAGAGTATCAACTTTTTCTAGACTAACCTTTCCATCCTCCACCATATCATGAACAAAATGGTATTGCACATTAATATGTTTTTTCTTGGCATGGAAGGTTAGATTTTTTACCAAAAAAAAGGAACTCTATCATAGTAAATAACAATCTTCCCTACATCAAAACACAAACTTCTAATCTAAATGGCTTCCTTGCAAGCATGATTTTCTACCATGTGCTCAGCCTCAGTAGTGGATAAAGTGACTACAGCCTACCACTTTCTCATCTAGCTAACTGCACCACCAAACAATGTGAATACATATCCATTGGTGGATCTTTTGTTGTCAATGTCCCCTACCCAATCAGAATCAACATATTCATGAATGCTAACTCAACTCTGAGATCCAATAGAGTAACCATGATAACATTAGGCGTACTCAGAAGTACGTTTCAAATACTTGAAAAATATCTTCACAACATCCCAATGCGGCCTTCCTAGATTAGCCATAAATTGACTAAGCACTCTCATGTTGCTTAGGCAATGTCTAGCTTGGTACAAACCATTGCATAAATTAAACTTCCAACTGCACTTTCATAAGGCACCCTGGTCATGTCCTCCATCTTAGTAGGATATTTTGGACAATCTTTAACAAAAAATTTCATTCCCTGCAACACTAGAACAACTAATTGCTTGCAATCCAACATATTAAACCTTTCTAAGAAAAAATTTATATACTTGCTCTGGTTGAGCCAAAGTTTTCTATTTCCCTTATCCATTTTGATTTCCATCCCCAGAATATACCTAGTTGAACCTACATCCTTCATTTCAAATTGTGTTGACAATTAAGATTTTAATTCATAAATCATACCCTTACCATTCCTAATGAACAACATATCATCCACATACAAGGAAATAATAAAAACATGACCATTTCAATCTTAAATTAAACACAATGGTCAAAATTTTATCTCACAAACCCCAAAGATAACACATAGGTACCAAACTTTTGGTACCACATTCTAGGTAACTACTTCAAACTAGACAGAGATTTCTTTAATTTACAAAGCAGGTTTTCCTTACCTTTTTCAATGAAAAGCTCTGGTTGGGACATGTAAATCTCTTTCTTCAAATCACCATGAAGAAATATTGTCTTCACATCCATCTGCTTGATATCTAAGTCATATGCAACTACAAGTGACAATAGAAACCTGATAGACATCATTTTGAATATAGAAGAAAATATTTCTCCATAATCAATCCCCTCTATCTGGGAATATCCTTTCACTTTCCAACCTTGCTTTATGCTTCTCAACATTGTCATCCAAACCAATCTTCTTCTTGAACACCCATTTACATTCGAAAAGCTTTCATCCTTTAGGAAAAGGTACTAGATCCCACATTTCATTCTTTTCAATGATGCCATTTCCTCATTCATGGCTTCCAACCAAGAATTTGAATTAGACATACCCATAGCCTCTCTAACAGTCCTAGGCTCAACAATGTTAGCAATCAAAGCATAGGAACAGCCAAAATCTAAGATATAATATCCAATCCTTTTAGGTTTCCACATAGCACATGTAGACCTTCTCAGAAGTTGAGGTTGAGGTTCTTCACCTTGTTTGAAACTTTCATAGTTGCTTGAGCTCTCCTCACTAATAGGTGCACTAGGAGTATGTAGTTCATCCTTACTATGTGTAAGAAGAACTTCAACGACCTCCTTCTTTTCTTCTTCTTTCACCTTTTTTTGTAGATCAACTGTAGAAGGTTTCAGCTCAGGGAAGGTCACACTTTTGTAATGCAACACCTTCTCTATAACTAGGTTCCAAAGCTTGTACCCTACTATACCAATTCCATAACCAATAAAGATACATTTTACATCCTTGTTCTCCAATTTAGATCTTTTTTCACTAGGCACATATGCATGTGCCTCACAACCAAAGACTAACATGTCTCAATGAGGGATTATTACCAAACCATGCTTCCATAGATGTCTTATCCATGATCATCAAAGTGGGAGATTTGTTAATCAAATAACATGTTGTAGCTATAGCCTCAACCCAGAAATTTTGTTCTAGACTAGCACTACTCAGTATACTTCTTGCCCTTTCCATCAACATTCTATTCATCCCTTCTACAACTCCATGTTTCTATGGAGTGTAAGGACTTATTTTATGCCTTTTAATTTCATGGTCCTTGCAAAACTTTTCAAAATATGTTAAACATAACTCACCGCCATTATCCATCCTTAAACACTTTATTTCTCTACCAATATGGTTTTCAACCAAGGTTTTAAATTCCTTAAACTAATTGAAAAATTTAGGTTTACTTCTGAGAAAATATACAAATGTCCTCGAATAATCATCTATGAATAAGAAAAAATACACAAATTTTGATAACAAAGGAACATTAAATGGACCAAACACATCAACATGAATATAATCCAAAATTCCATAAGATTTATGAGGACTAGAATAAAATGAAACACGATGTTGCTTTCCATATATACAATGTTCATAAAAATCAAACTCAAGATTACAATCATCAAGCCCTTCAACTAGCCTTTATTTTTCAAGGAATTTAAGCCATTTTCGCCAATGTGGACGAGCCTTTCATGCAACAACATTGTTTTCTCTACACTGGGAGCTTCACCTCCAAAGATTTTGCACCCTCAGGAACAGCACCTCCTTTCTCTACATGATTAGATTTACTTGACTTTATAGAAGCACTATTACACTGTATTGCACATGCATCTAGCTTATACAGGGTGCCAATTCATGCACACTTAGCTATAACCATAGATTCTCTATTCATTCTACAAACACCATTTGAGAAAGAGACTTACACACCAGCATCATTAAGCTTACTTATAGAAAGTAAATTTTGAGCCAAACCTGGTATATCCATCACATCATCAATTCCCTTCACTCTTCCATTAGGAAACCAAATTCTAACTCTTCCATAACCAACAATTTTTAGGTGAGAAACATCTCCCAGATACACCTTTCCACCATCATTTTTTTGTACTTTGAGAACTAACCTCTATATGAGGTCATGTGAAAGGACGCACCTGAGTCAGTTAGCCAAACATCTTCTGATGCTTGAGTTGCCAAGGCTAATATGAAGGCATCTGCATCACTCTAAGAAGATTCATTTTTAGAAGAACTATTTTTCTTTTTCTTCTTCATCCCCTCTTTACAATCTTTCTGCATGTGTCCAATCTGCCCATAGTTCAAGCATTTCACCTTGGAATTTTTACTAGGATACTTTGGTCTCCCCTCTGACTTGGATTTAGACTTATTTTCTTTCTTCTTGTCTTTATCCTTTGACCTTCCTCGAACAACAAGGGCCTCCTTGTCCATCTCAAAAGACTTCCTTCACATTTCCTTTGACAACAACAAAGCAACCACATATTCCATCTTGAAATTGGTTGTTGTACTCCCAATAGCCATTACCAGGTGATCCCATGTGTTAGGAAATGAACACAATAGGAGCATGCAATGATATTCATCATCTATCTTCACCCCAATAGACCCCAATTAAGCAATGATCATGTTAAATGCATTCAATGATCTACAAAAAATGCTCCTTCCTCCATCTTCAAAGAATCTAAATTCTTCCTCATAAATAACTTATTTTCTAGAGATAACCCCTGATAAATGTCACCAAGATATTTCCACAAAATTTTCATTGTCTTCTCTTCATGGACATTCAAGAGAATTGAATCGTATAAGTACAACATGATCAGACCCTTGCCTTTCTGGTCCATTGCATCCCAATCATCTTGCGAGGTTGCTAATTGTTTGTTAGAGGACACTACAGCCCATAACCCTGGATCCACAAGAAAATCTTCCATTTTGAGTTTTCACAACTCAAAATTGCCACTGTTGAACTTATTAATCTAGATTCTTTTGGATGTCCTTGCCATCTTAAATCTACAATAAGTTATAAACTATATTTCTTTTCGAAACTCCCACTGAATAAGATCAACACAAAAACCTCATCTTACCCACAAGGACAACAAAGTTGACCAAGCTCTGATACCAATTGTAAGGAAAGAAGAGTGTGAAAAATGCCTTCTTAATACTAATCTTTAGGAGAAAGATACAAAAAAAATTCCAAAACTTGCAATTACAAAACATAAAGATGCACATACATGAATAAAAGAATAGATAACAAAGAATGAATACCATATTTTACGTGGGAAAACCATCTTGGGAAAAATCCCACACACCATTTAAGTAGAGATCTCTTGTATTACAGTAAAACATAAATTACATACAAGTTACAGAGCTATGCTCTGTTAGGTTTTAATTCAAATAACGAATCTGTAAGGAAAGTCAAGGTGTGCAAACAACTCTCCTAACGTCAAACCCTTAGGGGAGAATGCAGAAACACATTGAAATTTTACAATTACAGTCCAATTAAGATGCACTAGAAAGAGATTACAGAAACAGAGAAATAGACAAACACATATGAACACCAAATATACGTGGGAAAACACTTATGGGAGAAAAACCCACCACACCAAGAGAAGTCACTTTGTATTACAGTAATGAAAATTACAAACAAAGTTTTGACTTGTCTTTCTGATGTCAGTTTACAGCAACATTCTCCATGAAACAACCTTGTTACAGAACATTCACGTTACAGTCTTCTCATAATAGAATTCACATTGATCATACAACCACACAACAATTCGTCGAACCATCTATCGATCGAACTAGACATCATCTACAACTACAGAGTATTGTTATACCTTGCATAACCACCCCATTTTATTCTGAAACAAAATGGGTCCCCCTTCTCTTTTTGCTATCATTGCCTTTGTTTATTTGCTTTGGTCTTGGGTTTTCTTTCATTTTCCTCTTGGGTCTGTATTTTGTTTTTATCAGATTTTGGTTTTGTCTCACCTTGAGTTGGTTTTCTTCTTGCAGAAAAAATTGAATGAATAATCATAAGCAATAGTGTATTTTATGATAATGTATTTTATATGCTCTGAGGACTAACTGAGGCATTTGTTTTGCATGATTGAATCACTCATCTGTAGATATCTCTCAAGGAAGTCAACTATAAAGCATGCCTTAGTCCCATTCAAAATATAAAATTCCTCTGAGGAGAGAGTCGGCAAGACCTTCCATATGTCTTTCTAACAAGCAGTGGTTCTATTCATTTTGAAATGCCCTGGTCAGCCAGATAGTTTTAATCGCCGTAGGTTTTCATATGTCTCCCCGACATGCTAAAGTCCCACTGACTGGTTGCACACAAGGTTAGTGTTATCAAGAAATTTTTGCTTGATGAAAGGTGTTGCTGTCGAATGAAATCTCGGTGAAAGGTTATACATTCGCCATGATGTCAGGCCGAAGAGGCAATGTCTCAGCGACAGGGGGGTAGCTTCGGCATGAATTCTCACTGACCAAGCAAAGTCTCCCCAAAGTAAAATGAGCTCTCGGCAAAAGAGGAGACTTTGGTGTAATGTCTCAGCAAAAGAAGAAAGTCTCGCTAACATGAGATAATATAGGCATAAGGTCTCACCGACGGGGTGAGGTCATGGCAAAAAGAGGTATCATCGCTATGAAGTCTCGGTGACTAAGTAGTGTCTCACCGATAGGTTGTGCCTTCGGGGAGAAAGATGTATTCACCATGAAGTCAGGCTGAATGGTAAAGGTCTTGCCGAAGGGTTCTCCCTTCGGAGTGATGTCTGGATGACTATGAGTTGTCTCGGTAAAAAGGAGTGTCTTCGGCAAAAGGTGTCGCTGACCAATCAAGGTCTTCCTTACTTAAATGAGTTCATCGCCGAAACAAGGCGGCTTTGCTATGAGGTCCTACCGACCCGATAGGGTCTCACCAACATGTTTTCTCCCTTCGATGTAGTGGAGTGCGCTCGATGAAAGGTCTCGCCAACATAGAGATGTCTCGGCGACAAGGCATGACTTTGGGGAGAAGTCTTCCCGATAGATGAGGTCTCGGCGACAGGGGCTAGCAAAGGGGTAAAGTCTCACTGACAGGGTAGACTCTTGCCGACATGAAAGGTAGTCTTGGCAAAGGAAACGAGCTTGGAGAAAGGTCTTGCTGACAAGTGGTGGTCTCCTCGACAAGAAGTAAAGCAGCGTCGGGGAAAGATTTGAGCTCGTCGAAAGGTCTCGCCAACCGAGGGATGTCTTCCCAACAAGAAAGGCATCAATGAAAGAAAGGTGCTCACCGTGATGTCTTGCCAACCCAATAGGGTCTTGCCATGATGAAACAAGCTCGCTGAAGGATTTTTCCTTCGGCATAAGGTCTCGCCGAAAGCCAGTGGTCTTGCCGAAGAAATAGGAGTTCGGGGAAAACTCTTCTCGACTAATAAAGGTCTCGGAGAAAGAGGTGGCCTCAGGAGGATGTCCTACTGAAGGGCATAAGGTCTTGCCGAAGGATGGTGCCTTCGGTATAATGCATGGAATTCAGAGAAAGGTCTTGCCGATTGCTAAATGTCTTGCCAAAGGTTATGCCTTCGGTGTAATATCTCGCCAACAAGTGATGGTCTCAACGATGGAGAAGGATATCATTATAACTCCCCCTACCCACCGTAATGTCTTCCCGACATGAAGGAGTCTCCTCGAGATGGGTGTGCTCGCCAAAGGAAGAGAGGCTCGATGTGAGGTCTTGTCGATAGTTTTTGTGGTATTGATATGACTTGTGCAGCTCGACATGAGGTCTTGTCGGCCGTCTTATGCTATGCCGATGGATTCTATGAGGTATAATCACATCGGAGAGACACAATTAGTGTCTCACCAACATGCGATTCCATTCGAATGACCTTTGACCGCCTGGGAATCGTGTGTGGCCTATGTTCCTCCAATCAGAAGAAGATAAAGGGGTGAACCATTGGTCGTTTGACCGGTTGACTACCCCTGTGAAGAAGATCAACAGGATGAAAGCGACATGAGACCAGAAGCGATGGAGCAACTCGGTGAACACTGTTGTGGAGATCTAACAACAGGAATCTGGTGCTTCTTCCAGGGGACGGTCAACGTGCAGACAAGTCTAGAGCAGGAAAAAGCCTGAAGGAAAGAAACAACCACAAGTCTCCAGAATAGCTGGGGTCTACTGGCAAAAAGGAAAATCGCTATTTAATGGTAACACTTTGGAGCATTCAAGGAAGTTGTGCAGGGGAGTTCAAAGATGGACACAAAGGCATGAAGTTAATATTGTATTTGTAAAAGATCTAAAGGCTTCTCCTAAAGGTGATTCTTCACCAACAGGGACAATAGGGATACATATTTAATGCAAAATTGACTTTATCCAAAAGATTTGAGGGCCGACCCTCCTACAACCAACAGATATTTTTATTTTTTTTAAACCCTAAAGATAGGGGGGCCAGCGCATTCTTTTGGGCACATCCTGTATATATGGAATTTTTGCCTTTTTTTAAGGGAGGTCGGAGACATACAAATAGAGATTTGAAGGGCAGTAGTAATCTTCCAAGTAGTAGTAGAAAAAATCTTAAGAATAATAATAGAATAGGAGTTATATTCAGCATAGATAGTAATGTATACTTCTGGTTTTCTTAGTATAGATGGAAACAATTTGAAGACATAGGTTTTCTGTAAACTGGTGATTGTGCTAGATTTGTAAATGTTTCTTATCTGTTGCACTAACAGTAGAAGCAACCAGATATAAAATCTATTTCATATTGTGTTCCAGAATGATGTTCATCTTGGGTTAATCATTTGATTTGAAAAATCTTTCAAGGAATGAAGTTTTATTTTATGTTTTTTTTAAATAGTGATTTACAATCTGTTGTTGAAATTAGCACTGTGAATGAATGAATTTGTGTGTCAATCACAAGTTGATTTTGTTCTCCAGTTTCAGTTAGCAATTCCTTGGAAGGTAACAAGTTTGGTTAAGTTGGATGAATTATTATTCTTTTCAGTTCCAAGCTTTGATCTATCTTTTTCTATTTCTTTAAAACCCTAGTTAAAATAGGTTTGAATTTATGCTTGATCGTAGAACAACCTAGAAGCTCAACACCAACAAGCCCCTTGAACATTATCGTTTACATCAACCATTGAGTAAATTCAGCACAATTGAGAATTGATTACAAAGGCCTTGGGAGCTAAGATATCCATGTGATCATTTTTCTTTTTCAGGAGAGCAGGATAGTAATATTTTGTTTAACTATTGCTATGAAATTTGGACAATCAACAGAGGACTGGCGCTAGAAGGAGGGCCTAGCAAGGCAAGCTAGATAATACTGGGTTTTTCTCACCATAAATGTCCTGTAGAGTTCTTCGATTAGCTCCCAATAAGACAAAAGGTCACAAGACTGGGGCAACCATCATACCGCCCTTGTCAGCTCCACTCACTCCACTAGGATTTTCACCAATACCCCAGTGGATACCTATCAATCCACCTCCCAACCCATCTCAATTGTCATTACAACTAGTTCAATCTATCCAACAGCTGGATCAACCACCACCACCACCAATGGTGTTCTTTCAAAAAAATCCTTCTCCATTAGGGACCATTCCTAGAGGTTTTCATGATATGCCTAAGAATCCTGAGAAATTTTGTCCCAAATGCATTCATGGTGAATCAAGGAGTGCTGAAGAGCACATACAAGCTTTTAAGGATGCTTGTACTAGAGCTCAGATAGCCCACCATGATGTAGTTTGTAGGTTGTTCCCTTATTCCTTAGAGGATATGGCGTACAATTGGTACCTAAATCTCTCTCAGTATTCTATTATGAGATGGACAGACCTGGAGAATTCTTTCATCAATCAGTTCAAAATCTATGTGGATCCAGCCATTCTGTTCCACCAATTTGCTACTATTAGGAAAGAGCCAGGTGAACCTTTTCCCTTGTTTAATACCAGGTTTCAACGAATGTACATGAGATTGCAAGACCCCTATTTGGTCGTTGAGAATAGTGCCATTCAAGCATACTTTAGAGTTATAGATCCTTTGCTTGGCTTATTCCTACAAAGGACATATCAACCGACAAATATCGATTCCCTGTCTAAGGTTTATCATCTAGCTATTAAGCTGGAACAACAAATTAGTTCTCAACAAGGAAGTTTGGGAGGAGGTTTTCCTTCAATGGGATATCAGATGCATAGCCCAACCACTTTATTCAATATTGTCCCAGGAATGTCTCCTTCCCATTATCGGCCTATGTCTGAGTTGCAAAATCAACCACCTGTTCCATTCTTTGCTAATGGAACTCCTAACTTCTTTCAATAATCACAGGTTCCTCAAAGTCCCCATGGTCATAATAAACCGATTGGAACACCAAATCATGGTGATCAGCCACCTGTTGCTAAGAGTGTTGAAATTGAAAAGATAGTTCAACTCACAAATGAGGTAGAGACCTTAAAGAAAATGATGTCTCAAGTCACAAATGACATGGCTCAACTTAGACTGAACCCCTCTCAAAACCAAGGTAATTATCCTAATCAAAGTAGTAACAACTAGGGTAATTATCAGAACAACTACAATCACAACCAAAGGGGTTATCAAGGCCAAAACTCCCCTAACCAAGGGCATCAAATAGAGGATATAACCAAAGGTCAAATAACAGCCGACAATGGAATTCAGGGCCAAACAATGGTGGAATTTCTCACAATTATGAGGAGAGGTCACATACCGCAAATGTGGTTGACCTCAATTTTATGACTAACTGGTGCAGGCTACATGATATTGCAACCCATTCTAAGGTAAACTGCCCTGAAATGGAGAAATTTGTTAAGATGGCATAGGCAGATGCCCAAACCTTCCAAGGGAATTCAAATAAAGAAGGTGGCTCAGTAGATACAGCTATGACTTATGACCTCTTTGAGGAAGAACCTTCATTCCCAATGCAAAGTGAGAATGAACCTGAGGAAGATTTGTATGATGCCCAAGCTTCTTAGACAAAGGGAGGAAACACCATAAGAAATCAGAATAAGGGCTCGTTCACTACATCAACACCACCTAATCACATGGTGCCTCTGAATCAAAGTGCTGATAACAACCCTCATCCACCAAAAGGCCCACCTGACTTCCATAATAGAGGTAATTCACTTGGGGTTGTCAAAAGTAACGTAAGTTATAATACAGAATTTGATATTGTTTCTGAGATGCAGAAACAAAAAACCTCTTTGTCATATTTCGACATCCTAAAGTGGTGCCCTGCCCAACGGGATATAGTGCTGAAAGCTTTGGAGCAAACTGATAAATCAAAAGAAAAGAACAAGGTGGCACTTGCTGCAGACATGAACGCAACCTTGTACAGAAGCAAGGTAGGTACTCCACCATTTCTTTTAAGTTTCAGAATTTGTGGGAGGAACCTACATAATTGTCTGTTAGATTCAAGGGCTTCTGACAATGTTATGCCATTTTCTATATGCAAGAAATTGGGATTGAACCCTGTCCAAACAAACAAGAAGATCATCCAACTTGACAAGATAGAGGTTAATATAGTGGGAGAGTTGAAAAACATACATGTGCAAGTAGGGTCAGACCCTAGGATTCAAACCAATATAGATGTCCAAGTGGCAAACATTCCTGAGACTTATGGTATGCTGCTGAGCAGAGATTTGATGAAAGGTATAGGGGGATATCTCTCCCTTGACTTTTCACATATGTGGCTACCATGGAGGGGAGTGCCTACACAGATTAGGATTGAAAGTGAACCTTGCCTTAGGCATGTCATCACTGAGTATGATTGCCCCAATGAGGTAGCTTACTTTGAAACTAGGATAGGGGTTTATAAAAGAGATGGCATTTTCACCTTTTCTATTCTTGATCCTAAAGAACTGCCAATACAAAAGTTCCTTGATTCTATGATTAATGAAAATCAATAAGCATTGATCAAGAAGCTGCAACAAGATCAACTGGTCTTAGGGGAAGATACCAATTTGCATATTCTTTTACTCCCTAATTGGTGCAGGGTGCATTACCAAAATCATTCTGAATTGACTTGCCAACCCTGCATTAACATTTTAAATCATGTTTCCCAAGGTGAGGAAGCTAGCTTAAGTCACCCTGAGACCATTGTAGATCACTTCTCATTTGAATCCAAAGAAGCAATAATGTTAACCAGGGATAGGATACCTTCAAAGGAAGTTCCTTCTCAAATTGAACCTACCCCAGACACATTTCTGAATCAGCATACTGATGAAGAACAACCACAAGGTTTGTTCGGCATCCCTGCACTCACTAGTATACCAAAACCCAAGGGGTTAACCAAAGACACAAGTGACTATCAGAAGGATAGCCATAGATTATATGATATAGTTGTGCAGGAATTGGAAAGTGTACCTAAAGAACCTATTGAACACCTATTCCCTATATCTGATGCAAAATATCAAGAAGTCGTACCTCTGGCTCATCCTATCCAAATGCCCACAATAACCTCCAAAGGATCAACCCTAGCTCATGATCAGTTGTGGACCCTCACGTTTGATGGATCCAAATCTAAAACAGGTTGTGGTGTTGGGATTGAATTAACTAGCCTAAAAGGGAAAACTTTCTTTGCTTCTTACAGGTTGTAGTTTGGATGCACTAACAACATAGCAGAATATGAAGCTCTAACTCAGGGGCTGATGTTCACACATAAGAAGAAATTCACATCCTTGATGGTCAAAGGAGATTCATAAATTGTTATCAAGCAAGTGCGTAGCCAATACACATGTCACAATAGAAGGCTGGTAGCTTATAGAAATCGGGTATGGAAATTGATTGAAGACTTTGATGCTTTTGGGATTAGCTTAATCCCAAGAGAGGAGAATTAGATAGTTGATTCATTAGTTTTTGTTGCAAGCACCCTGAAAACTATGCAAGGCTCCAAACTTAAGAGATTCTTAGTGGAATTGATTTCCACCCCTACAGTTCCTAATAATGTCAGGAACTTTCAAGTCTTTGATGATGATCGACATATTCTTGCTTTTCTAGCAAGCTCAGATGTCTTCGAAGGACAGATCATTGATGAGTCCAACAGGGATCAAGGAGATTCAAACCCTGAAGATTGTGATATAGAAGGGGTCCTCAATTTAAAAGGAAATAGCATTCCTAAGGGAATGGTGGCCTTAGAAAGAATTTTTGATTCAAAACCAATGGCTCAAGAGAAGGTATCAGTTGAAGATAAAGGAGGCGAATATGAAACTGTTAACCTAGCTGATTATGGCCCTGAAAGAAGTGTTTACATAGGCACAGCTTGCACTAAAGCAATTAGAAAATATATATTGAGGGCACTGAAGAAATATATTGTTTTGATAGCCTAGGGATATGAAGATCTAAAGACATTTGATCCTTCTGTAATGACTCATACTATCCCTTTGAACCCTGAAGCTAAACCATTTCGACAAAAATAGCGCCCTGTCAACGCCCTGATTGAACCATTGATCCTTAAAGAAGTTTAGAAATTACTTTCTGCAAGAATAATCTTCCCTGTATGACACTCAATGTGGGTGGCGAACCTAGTTCCAATCCATAAGAAAAATTTGGAGATTAGGCTGTGTAGATTTAAGAAATCTAAACAAAGCTTTAGAAAAAGACAATTACCCACTCCCTTCTCTAGAAAAAGTCTTGCAAACTATCAATGGATCTCAGATGATATCATTCCTAGATGGTTACTCTAGATACAATCAAGTAATGGTTAACTGTGAAGATAGAATTAAGACAACCTTCACTACAAAGTGGGGAACATTTGCATACAGAAGGATGCCATTCGATCTAATAAATGTTGGAGCGACTTTTCAGTGTGCCATAGACATAGCATTCAAGGACTTAATCGGTAAATGAATTATTGTTTACATGGACAACCTGACAGTGTTCTCTAGGGATAGAATGAATCACACTACAAACTTAGCCAAAGTCCTTCAAAGATGTATCCAGTATGGCGTCTCCTTGAATCCTAAAAAGTGTGTGTTCGGGGTTTCTGAAGGGAAGCTTTTGTGACACATAATCTATGAGAGAGGAATATCAATTGATCCAGACTGAGTTGAGTCCATTATGAATATCACCAGGCTAGGAAGCAAGAAGGAAATGAGGTCTTTCTTTGGAAAGATCAACTTTGTGAAAAAGTTTATCACAGGCTTTGCAGAAATCGTAAAACCACTAAATGAAATGATGAAGAAATATGCAAAGATAGAGTGGAGTAATGAGGTGAAGGCCATGTTTTCATAGGTCAAGCGATTCATTTCAGAAGTGATAGTCCTCATCAGCCCTAACTACTTAAGGTCATTTTATATTTACTCTTTTTCCTCTGAACATTCTTGTGCAGTTTTCTTAACTCAATGAAGAGAAGAGGGAGAGAAGAGGCGAGTTGCCTTCATGAGCTCTCTGTTTAAGAATGCTGAGATCAAATACCCACCTCATGAGAAAAAAGCTTTTGCACTGGTCAGAGCTGTCAAAAATTTTAGGCACTACATTCTCTAAAGCCAAATCATTGTTGTAGTTCCTGACGCTGCTATGAAGTCTCTACTTATACAAAGCGAGCTGGGAGAAAGAAGAGGGAAATGGATGGCCATCTTGGAAGAGTTCGATCTGGAGATACACCCTATGAAACTTATCAGAGGCATAGGCCTGTCTAAATCCATGGTGAATGTTGGTGAGAACATTATTTTCCAGAAATACACCACTTCGTCCTTTTCCAATGACCCTTGGTATGCTAATATCATCTATTTCATCCTCAACAATCGATGTCCAGAGGGAATGAACACCACTCAAAGGAGATAACTAAGAATGAAGATCTCTCATTATATGCTCAAAGGAGGATTACTATACAGGAAGAATTTTGAGGGAGTGTACCTACAATGCCTTGATTAGCAAGAGGCTAAACACGTGATCACTGAATTCCATGGGAAACATGGCACAGGTCATGGTTTTTCTGACTCATTGGCACACCAAATCCTTAGATCTGGTTATTACTAGTCGTGTGTGTTCAAAGATGCCCATTAGCAAACAAGAACATGTCACATATGTTAGATTTATGCATCAAAAGAATGCCATTCAACCATGCCATTGAAGCTTGTCTACTAGGTAAGACCATTTTCCCAATGGGTGTTGGACTTTATCAGGGTCATTAACCCAAATTCTTCTACAGGACACAAATTTATTTTGACTACTACTGATTACTGCACATGATGGATAGAGGTTATACCTTGCAAGAACAACACAATAGAGGTAGTGATCAAGTTCCTCACCGAATGCATCACAACTAGGTTTGGGGTACCCTTCGCTTTGGTATGTGACAATGGCTCTTCCTTCTCTTCTGTTGAGTTCATTTCGTGGGCTTATGATCACAAAAATTTCTTGAAATATTCTTCAAACTATTACCCACAAGGAAATGGAGTTGCAGAATCAACCAATAAGAATCTGTTAGGGGTAATTAAGAAACTGTTAGAAAACAATCCTAGGGACTGGCATACCTAGCTGAGATTCACGTTATAGGAAAATAGAACTAGGGTCAAGGCTGCTTTAAAGACTTCACCGTTTAAATTAGTGTATGACCAAGAGCCTATGTTCAATATTCATTTGCAAATACCTATCCTTGAGTTCATGCAAAAATTCTACTCTAGTGATGATAGGATAGAGGTAAGATTAGTTGCCTTGTTGAAATTAGAAGAGCAGAGAGATGTCGACTTGCAGTAATTCTTTAGACATCAGGTTGTTGTCAAACGTTGGTTTGACAAAAGGGCCAAAATCAAGGCTTTTAGGATATTAGACCTTGTGTTGTTATGGGATAAAGCTAGTGAAAAGAAGGGTAGTCACCTGAAATTCGATAAGCTCTCGTTGGGTCCCTATCAGATTGTTGAGATCCTAGGAGAAAATGCTTTCTGATTGAGTAGATTAACTAGAGAACCTCTTCCTTTGCCTATCAATGCGCAGTTTCTTAAGCATTATTTTGAGTCATAAAGCTTGCTAATTATGTTCTGCATGTAAATAGTTTGATGTTCTTTATGTAAATAATTTGTTTGTTTCCTGTTTGTAAATAATTTCCTTTTTTCGTTTGTAAATAGTTATGTTGTTATTTGTTGCTTCTTTCTTTCTATCCTTTTGTTTCCTTGTTCTCCAATTTAGATCTTTTTTCACTAGGCACATATGCATGTGCCTCACAGCCAAAGACTAACATGTCTCAACAAGGGATTCTTACCAGACCATGCTTCCATAGATGTCTTGTCCATGAGCATCGAAGTGGGAGATCTGTTAATCAAATAACATGTTGTACCTACAGCCTCAACCCAAAACTTTTGTTCTAGACCAGCACTACTCAACATACTTCTTGCCCTTTCCATTAGCATTCTATTCATCTTTTCTACAACTCCATATTTCTATGGAGTGTAAGGACTTATTTTATGCCTTTTAATTTCATGGTCCTTGCAAAACTTATCAAAATATGTTAAACATAACTCACCACCACTATTTGTCCTTAAACACTTTATTTCTCTACCAATATGGTTTTCAACCAAGGTTTTAAATTCCTTAAACCAATTGAAAAATTTAGGTTTACTTCTGAGAAAATATACAAACGTCCTTGAATAATCATCTATGAATAAGAAAAAATACACAAATTTTGATAACAAAGGAACATTAACTGGACCAAACACATCAGCATGAATATTGTAGACACCTAAAAATGACCTAGGCCTGCAAGCTTCATTTTTACCACTTTCGTCCTAGCATAATTGTGACATTTAATTATGTCCTTGGTCCACATTCGACTATTGATTAAATAATTCATAATTATTTAATTAATTCATGTCATTTATTCTTCATGATTATTAAATAAATAAATCTTATTTATTTATTAAATACGCCATTAATTGTCTAAGTCTTCCCTTAATTAAATAAATTTCTTAATTTATTTAATTCCTTATTCATTAATTCTTCCTCGATTATTAAATAAATGAATTACATTTATTTATTTAATATGTCACTAATTGTCTTAATTAAATAAATTCATTAATTTATTTAATTAATCTCATCTCTTAAATTAAATAATTAAATTTAATTATTTAATTACTAATTAATATTCTTCTCATTTTAAATAAATTAAATTATTTAAAATGTCATGTCAATCTTAACTGTCAGTCCTTTTTGGTAAATAATCTGAAAAAGATTATTTATTATCTCTCAAAATCCATAATTTGAATTATTTTAAGTCAAATTAGTAATTAATCTTCCAAAAATCAAGCAATCGGGCAGATTCTTGATTTTTCAAATCTTATCTTCAGTTCACATCTTATCTCTTTGATTTTTCGAATCTTGCAAATCAGGCAATCTTATCTTCTTGATTTTTCGAAAATCTTTATTTTCTAATTAATTTGTCTTATTTATTCTCCACCGTCGATCCGATTTTATTTTGACTGTTCGATTAAGGATTTTTCCCTAACCCTAATTAGGGATTCTTAGGTTTAATCTGGATTGTTCATTTCATCAATTTATCTCGTCCGTCCATTCGAAATGGCCTTTTCTATAAAATGCCATCTTCTTCTCATTTTTTCAGGGACACACACATACTGACATTTTGCATAGTTATTATAGGCATTTATTTACTTTCACATTTATTGTCATAGGCAATTTTAGTATTAATATAGTCATTTGATCAACTTTGGTATTGGTTTTAGGCATAGACATAGGCTTTTAGACATAGGCATTTAGACATATCAAATCCTTCAAGACTTGTTGTAGGACTTAGGCATTTCCAAATTGCTCGAACGATGAATCTAAGGGCAACACAACATCCAGCAAGCAAGAAGGTGCTATGAAGGTGAAGCATGGAAGGAAAGGAAGGTATAATCATTCTTTGTTCTAATTTTCCATTGTTCTACTATTGACACTTCCCACAATGAGACACTTTCCTCCATGGGACACATAGACGATATTCCTCCAAAACAAGAATCTTCCACGAGGGACATGCTTGCATATGATCAAGTTATCGCAAAAATCATTGGACTCTATGACACTAAACATAATGATGGCTTCGACAGTGCCTTGGAAGCACCAAAAAAATCATCTGAACCTGACATGTCACATGATCAGACCAAAGATATCAGTCAAGAATATGTCCAACATGAAAATGAAGCTAAGACACTTTATCAACTAGGGTCATCTATCTTTGTCAGAGCAGGCTTTCTCGCAGATGAAAATATTACAAGTGACAGTATCCACATACCTAATGATGGGTTAGCATCTTGCTTTCAAAACAATAAATACCCCATCGCAAATAGAATATGTCAAAGCATGCAATATCAAGGCAAAGGACTAGGCATACATGAGCAAGGCATTCTAGAACCAATACAACTTTAGGCAAATTATAGACATCAAGGTCTGGGTTATTCCTCAGACAACAAATCAAACGATGGTAGTGGTACCTCCTCGATATTGGGGGCAACTTTGTCAAATACAAATGTCAAAATGGAGTCCATGAGAAATTTTTGTCATAAGATTACTGCCATCACCCCGTCCACCCACACCATAAACCGTCATTCTATCATGAATAAACCTCCCCTTTGGGACCAACAAAAACAAAAGTCTTACAAATCAAAAGATCAAAATCAAATGTCAAAGGCCATTGAATCAAACAAAAGGACAAGTGGACAAATGAAATTAAGATGGATCCTAAAGAAAGATGGATCAAACAAAGACACCAAGTCAAATACAAAAGTCAATCACAATGTGGAGCCACAAGACAAGAGGACTCCCACATATAACACATGTCCACCTCCTTAAAAATGGTCATCAAGCAAGGCATATAAAAGTGTTGGTTCCAAACACCATCCCTCCAAAATCCGTCACCCACCATCCCAAGTTTGGAAAATAAAAAGTGATTCGTCCAAATGTCCAAACAATCTTTCCACGTCTACCATCATTCCTCATAACCCTACATCTCGTTTAAAGTCCAATGATCCCACATCACAAATCTGTCACATCATGGCAGCAACTCTTTACCACAAGGACTCTCATGGCACTCTATTGCGATGTGCGTATTTTGATAAAGCCAACTCTAGTATCAGAAAGGATCACAATGACATCGATCAGTTGTATACAAGCACTATGATCCTGATAAGACAACTCCTTTAGCAAGGTCATTATTGGCATATCATGGCACTAGTCTCTACATCAGCACCATCAATGGATTCAAAACAGTCAATGGTTATCTAAAGCATCCAAGCTATCCAAAAAATCATAAATACAAAAAAATTGAAAAATGTAAAAAATTGTCACCCTGATGAAAACCTGGCAAACAGGTGTTTTGGTGACACCAAAAAAAATCAAAAATCAAAAAATCGTCACCCTAATGAAAACTTGGCAAACAGGCATCTTGGTGACACCAATAAAAATCAAAAATTCAAAAAAATAGTAAAGAGAAAAATTTCATCCAATGGTGAAAACCTGGCAAACAGGCGCCCTGGATAAGTACCATGATGAAAACCTGGAAAACAGGCATCATGTGTAAAATAAATCGTCTATGTGGACTTTTACACTTGGGGGCAAGTTATCTCATTTCCCATACCTTCCTCATGGCATTGACATCCATCTAAGCCCTATCATTTCTGTCCATTTTCCCACCTACCTTGGTCTTGACATAAAACTGGCACACATAAATCATGCTTTGGGAAAACTCTTGACATGTCTATCCTTTGGTCATACACGATTCACGAAACATCATGTCATCGACCATCATAGTCTTATTGTCCTTATATGACATAGTCCTTGAAAATAATATGGCAATTCCCTTAGTCTCATGTCTCCCGTCCTTTACCAAGGCCACCCCCTATCCTTTCATGCCTGTCACCTATCTTGGCTTTCCCTTGTCAAATGGTCTAAGGATAATCATCATCCCATCTAGTCCTAACCAAGTCATTCCAAATGCAACGAGTCTAATACATACAAGCACATTATCCAAAATTTTACTTCACTTTGTTCCTGGCCCAGCTGTAGACCTCCATACTTTTATTACATTATCGTCATCGTCCTCACGTTGTTTCGGGATGCATCCTTCCCACATCAAACAACGTTGTCATCACCTGTCAATTGGTATTCAGCTTGACTAGGGGCACAATCATGTTTGTCCTTGGATTCTCATGTGTAGACATCAATCATATGCATTTTTCATGATCCTCTTAAACGTCAAAATCCAAAAACATCATAAAATGACAAAAAGACAAAAACATCATAAAATGTCCTAAAAAAAGACAAAAACATCATAAAATGTTCTGAAGAAAGACCTAAAAATCATAAAACGTCCTGAAGAAAAATTAAAAAACATCCAAATCAATGTCAAAATCCTAAAAATGGAGTCAAAGTCAGTCATGTCAGTCAGTCCATGTCATTGTTGAACTACGTTGTCTCTGCACATTTGTTATGTAGGCAAGGCCATCAGTCGATGAGTCCCTGAGACATTAGGTCAATCCTTTTAGGTGGGTCCAAATAAAATCATGGCATTTGCCACAATCGTCACATCGGTCAAATAAGTCAGACATAGTCAAACTCAGACACAAGACAGTCATTCGAAACGTCAACATCAAAAGTGGTCAAAATCAGACAGCACGGTCCAATCAACCATACAGTCAACATTCGTCAACTTGCCAAAACATATTACTCAAAACAGTGTCAATCTTGTCACTCTTTGGTCCTCTTCAAGATGTGTCCTTGTTGGATTTGGACCTCGTCAAAATGTCCTTTGCCTTTTTCAGGATGTGTCCTTCCTGACAATAGGCTCTGTCAAACCATCAACACCGTCAAATTGGCAAAGATCTTAAATTGTCAAAACTGTCAAACCGACGAGAATTCAATCTTTGGCAAACAACCATTGGTAAACAAAATAAAATGGCTATTAATCTTTCTAATCTTTCTTGTCTTATCTTTTGACTATCTTGGCTATTTTGTCTTATATTTTTACTGTCTTGTCTTTTTGGTCATGTTACTAGCTACCTCGAGGATGTCCCATGAAGGATTTAGAGGTGCGATGACGTCTCCTGGCCTATTTTACTTTCTTTGACTGGTGTCTATGGATTGTCTTGACAAAAAGACTGGGGCAATAATGCTCTCAGTATGAGTCATGATCTTCCTTGTCTGTGACTGCTTGTCTTACGTGATCGTACGACCTTGCACACCCTGATCTATGTCATATCATGGTGTTTGTTGGCCATCACAACAATCCGCCCAATGATGATTAAGAGCAATAAATATTAGTCCTATGGCAATGTTTTGAAGGATTTGGTCTAGGAACTAACATGCATCTTCTTTAGTCATGTCATCTTCTCACTGCCCCATATAGGCATTGCATCCATATCATCATCCATATCTTTTGCACTAACATTTCTTTGTCTCTTCATATTCTAAGTCTTCTTTCAATTGAGCACACCCATGTTCTTGAACCCGATTTCCTCTCAAGGCATACCATAACCCTCCCTCGCCATTCTTCCTCATCTTATTTTGCACTAGGGCATTTTTTGACTTATTTTCTTTGTCACAATGTGGCAAGCTACATTATGACAAAGAGGGGAAAATGTAGACACCTAAAATGACCTAGGCCTACAAGCTTCATTTTTACCACTTTCGCCCTAGCATAATTGTGACATTTAATTATGTCCTTGGTCCACATTCAACTATTGATTAAATAATTTATAATTATTTAATTAATTCATGTCATTTATTCTTCATGATTATTAAATAAATAAATTTTATTTATTTATTAAATACGTCATTAATTGTCTAAGTCTTCCCTTAATTAAATAAATTTCTTAATTTATTTAATTCCCTTTATTCATTAATTCTTCCTGATTATTAAATAAATGAATTACATTTATTTATTTAATATGTCACTAATTGTCTTAATTAAATAAATTCATTAATTTATTTAATTAATCTCATCTCTTAAATTAAATAATTAAATTTAATTATTTAATTACTAATTATATTATTCTCATTTTAAATAAATTAAATTATTTAAAATGTCATGTCAATCTTAATCGCCATTCCTTTTTGGTAAATAATTTGAAAAGATTATTTATTATCTCTCAAAATCCATAATTTGAATTATTTTAATTAATTAGTAATTAATCTTCCAAAAATCAAGCAATTAAGGATTCTTGATTTTTCAAATCTTATCTTCGGCTCACATCTTATCTCTTTGATTTTTCTCAATCTTGTAAATCAGTGCAATCTTATCTTCTTGATTTTTTGAAAATCTTTATTTTCTAATTAATTTGTCTCATTTATTCTCCACCGTCGATCCGATTTTATTTTGACTGTTCGATTAAGGATTTTTCCCTAACCCTAATTAGGGATTCTTAGGTTTAATCTGGATCGTTCATTTCATCAATTTATCTCGTTCGTCCATTCGAAATGGCCTTTTCTATAAAATGCCATCTTCTTCTCATTTTTCAGGGACACACACATACTGACATTTTGCATAGTTATTATAGGCATTTATTTACTTTCACATTTATTGTCATAGGCAATTTTAGTATTAATATAGTCATTTGATCAACTTTGGTATTGGTTTTAGGCATACACATAGGCTTTTAGACATATCAAATCCTTCAAGACTTGTTGTAGGACTTAGGCATTTCCAAATTGCTCGAATGACGAATCTGAGGGCAACACAACATCCAGCAAGCAAGAAGGTGCTATGAAGGTGAAGCATGGAAGGAAAGGAAGGTATAATCATTCTTTGTTCTAATTTTCCATTGTTCTTGATAGCCTCTTTGGATTTTGATGTTATTGATTAATAAGCTAACAAATCTAATTTTTCCATTGATTACAAATATAATCCAAAATTCCATAAGATTTATGAGGACTAGAATAAAATGAAACACGGTGTTGCTTTCCACAAATGTAATGTTCACAAAAATCAAACTCAAGATTACAATCATCAAGCCCTTCAAGTAGGCTTTTATTTTTCAAGGATTTAAAGCCATTTTCTCCAATGTGGATGAGCCTTTGATGCCGCAACACTGTTTTCTCTACACTGGGAGCTTCACCTCCAAATATTTTGTACCCTCAGGAACAACACCTCCTTTCTCTATATGATCAGATTTACTTGACATTATAGAAGCACTATTACACTGTATTGCACATGCATCTAGCTTATACAGAGTGCCAATTCATGCACCCTTAGCCAGAACCATAGAGCCTCTATTCATTCTAAAAACACCATTTGACAAAGAGACTTACACACCAGCATCATTAAGCTTACTTATAGAAAGTAAATTTTGAGCCAAACCTGGTATATGCATCACATCATCAATTCCCTTCACTCTTCCATTAGGAAACCAAATTCTAACTCTTCCATAACCAACAATTTTTAGGTGAGAATCATCTCCCAGATACACCTTTCCACCATCATAATTTTTGTACTTTGAGAACTAACCTCTATGTGAGATCATGTGAAAGGACGCACCTGATTCAGTTAGCCAAACATCTTTTGATGCTTGAGTTGCCAAGGCTAATATGAAGGCATCTGCATCACTCTAAAAAGATTCATTTTTAGAAGAACTATTTTTCTTTTTCTTCTTCATCCCCTCTTTACAATCTTTTTGCATGTGTCCAATCTGCCCATAGTTCAAGCATTTCACCTTGGAATTTTTACTAGGATACTTTGGTCTCCCCTCCGACTTGTATTTAGACTTATTTTCTTTCTTCTTGTCTTTATCCTTTGACCTTCCTCGAACAACAAGGGCTTCCTTGTCCATCTCAAAAGACTTCCTTCACATTTCCTTTGATAGCAATGAAGCAACCACATATTCCATCTTGAAATTGGTTGTTGTACTCCCAATAGCCATTACCAGGTGATCCCATGTGTTAGGAAATGAACACAATAGGAGCATGCAATGATCCTCATCATCTATCTTCACCCCAATAGACCCCAATTAAGCAATGATCATGTTAAATGCATTCAATGATCTACAAAAAATGCTCCTTCCTCCATCTTCAAAGAATCTAAATTCTTCCTCATAAATAACTTATTTTCTAGAGATAACCCCTGATAAATGTCACCAAGATATTTCCACAAAATTTTCGTTGTCTTCTCTTAATGGACATTCAAGAGAATTGAATCGTACAAGCATGGTGTAATCAAACCCTTTCCTTTCTTGTCCATTGCATCCCAATCATCTTGCGAGGTTGCTAATGGTTTTTTAGAGGACACTACAACCCATAACTCTTGGTCCACAAGAAAATCTTCCATTTTCAGTTTTCACAACTCAAAATTTCCACTGTTGAACTTCTTAATCTATATTCTTTCAGATGTGCTTGCCATCTTAAATCTACAATAAGTTATAAACTATATTTCTTTTCAAAACTCCCATTGAATAAGATCAACACAAAAAACTCATCTTACCCACAAGGACAACAAAGTTGACCAAGATCTGATACCAATTGTAAGGAAAGAAGAGTGTGAAAAATGCCTTCCTAATACTAATCTTTAGGAGAGAGATACAAAGAAATTTCCAAAACTTTCAATTTTAGAACATAAAGATGCACATATATGAATAAAAGAATAGACAACAAAGAATGAATACCATATTTTACGTGGGAAAACCATCTTGGGAAAAATCCCACACACCATTTAAGTAGAGATCTCTTGTATTACAGTAAAACATAAATTACATACAAGTTACAGATCTATGCTCTGTTAGGTTTTAATTCAAATAACGAATCTGTAAGGAAAGTCAAGGTGTGCAAACAACTCTCCTAACTTCAAAACCTTAGGGAAGAACACAAAGACACATTGAAATTTTACAATTACAGTCCAATTAAGATGCACTAGAAAGAGATTACAGAAACAAAGAAATAGACAGACACATATGAACACCAGATATACGTGGGAAAACCCTTACGGGAGAAAAACCCACCACACCAAGAGAAGTCACTTTGTATTACAGTAATGAAAATTACAAATAGAGTTCTGACTTTTCTTTCTGATGTTAGTTTACAGCAACATTCACCATTAAAATATCTTGTTACAGAACATTCACGTTACAGTCTTCTTAGAATAGAATTCACACTAATCATACAACCACACAACAATTCGTCGAACCATCTATCGATTGAACCAAACATCATCTGAAACTGTAGAGTATTGTTATGCCTTTCATAACCACCCCATTTTCTTCTAAAATAAAATGGGTCCCCCTTCTCTTTTTGCTTTTGTTGCCTTTGTTTATTTTCTTTAGTCTTGGTTTTTCTTTCATTTTCCTCCTAGGTCTATATTTTTTTTTTATCAAATTTTTGTTTTGTCTCACCTTGAGTTGGTTTTCTTCTTGCAGAAAAAATTGAATGAAATAATCATAAGCAATAGTGTATTTAATGATAATGTATTTTATATGCTCTCAGGACTAACTGAGGCATTTGTTTTACAGGATTGAATAACTCATCTGAAGATATATCTTAAGGAAGTCAGCTGTAAAGCATGCCTCAGTCCCATTCAGCATAAAATTCCTCTAAGGAGAGAGTCAGCTAGACCTTCCAGATGTCTTCCCGACTAGCTGTGATTCTATTCTTTTTGAAATGTCTCGGTCGACTAGATAGTTTTAATCGCCGTAGGTTTTTATATGTCTCCCCGACATGCTAAAGTCTCGCCAACTGATTGCACACAAGGTTAGTGTCTTTGAGAAATTTGTGCTTGATGAAAGGTCTTGTCGTCCCATGAAGTCTCGGTGAAACATTATACATTCACCATGATGTCTGGCCGAAGATGCAATGTCTCGACGACAGGGGGTAACATTGGCATGAAGTCTCACCCACCAAGCAAAGTCTCCCCGAAGTAAAATGAGCTCTCGGCGAAAGAGGAGACTTCAGTGTAATGTCTCGGTGAAAGAAGAAAGTCTCGCCGACATGAGATAATATCGGCTTAAAGTCTCACCGACGAGGTGAGGTCTCGGCGAAAAGAGGTATCATCGCTATGAAGTCCCGACAACTAATTAGTGTCTTAGCGACAGGTTGTGCCTTCGGGGAGAAAGATGTATTTGCCATGAATTTTGGCCAAATGGTAAAGGTCTCATCGAAAGGTTCTCCCTTCGATGTGATGTCTGGATGATTGCGAGTTGTCTCAGTGAAAAGGAGTGTCTTGGGCGAAAGGTGTCACCGAGCAATCAAGGTCTTCCCGACTGAAATGATTTCATTGCCGAAACAGGGCGGCTTTGCTATGAGTTCCTGCTGACCCAATAGGGTCTCGCTGACATGTTTTCTCCCTTCTGTGTAGTGGAGTGCGCTCGATGAAATGTCTCATCGACTCAGAGATGTCTCGGTGACAAGGCATAACTTTGGGGAGAAGTCTTCCCGATAGATGAGGTCTCGGGGACAGAAGCTAGGAAAGGGGTAAAGTCTCACCGAAAGGGTGGACTCTTGCTGATATGAAAGGTGGTCTCGGCGAAGGAAACGAGCTCAGCAAAAGGTCTCGCTGACAAGTGGTGGTCTCCCTGACAAGAAGTAAAGTAGCATCGGGGAAATATTTGAGCCTGGCGAAACATCTCGCCGATCGAGGGATGTCTTCCTGACAAGAAAGGCATCGGCAAAAGAAAGGTGCTTGCCATGATGTCTTGCCGACCCGATAGGGTCTTGCCATGATGAAACGAGCCTGCCGAAGGATTTTTCCTTCGACATAAGGTCTCACTGAAAGCCGGTGGTCTCACCGAAGAAATAGGAGTTCGAGGAAAAGTATTCACAACTAATGAAGGTCTCAGCGAAAGAGGTGGCCTCGAGAGGATATCCTGTCGAAAGCCGTAAAGTCTTGCTAAAGGATGGTGCCTTTGGTATAATGCGTGGAGTTTGGAGAAAGGTCCTGCCAACTGCTGAATGTCTCACTGAAGGTTATGCCTTCGATGTAATATCTCATCGACAAGCGATGGTCTCAGCGATGGAGAAGGATATCACTATAACTCCCGCTGCCCGCTGTAATGTCTTCTCCACACGAAGGAGTCTCCCCGACATGGGTGTGCTCACCAAAGGAAGAGAGGCTCGATGTGAGGTCTTGCCAAGGGAATGTTGCCTTGCCGATAGTTTTTTTGGTATCGATATGACTTGCGCAGCTCGACATGAGGTCTTGCCAACCGTCTTATGCTACGTCGATGGATGCTATGATGTATAATCGCATCAGGGAGACACGATTAGTGTCTCACCGACATGCGATTCCATTTGAATGACCTTTGACCACCTAGGAATCTTGTGTGGTCTATGTTCCACCAATCAGAAAAAGATAAAGGGGCGAACCATTGGCCGTTTGACCGGTTGACTACCCCTGTGAAGAAGATCAATAGGATGAAAGCAACATGAGACTAGAAGTGATGGAGCAGCTTGGTCAACACTGATGTGGAGATCTAGCAATAGGAATTTGGTGCTACTTCCACGGGACGGTCAATGTGTAGAGAGGTATAGAGCAAGAAGAAGGTCGAGGAAAGAAACAACCACAAGTCTCCGGAACAGCTGGGGTCTACTAGAAAAAGGGCATATCGTTATTTAATGGTAGCACTTTGGAGCATTCAATGTAGTTGTGTAGGGGAGTTCAAAGATGGACATGGAGGCATGAAGTTAATGTTGTATTTGTAGAAGATCTAAAGGTTCATCCTGAAGGCGATTCTTCACCAACAGGGATAGCAGGGATACGTATTTAATGCAGAATCAACTTTATCCAAAAGATCTGAGGGCCGACCCTCCTACAACCAGTAGATATTTTTATTTTTTTTAAACCCTAAAGATAGGGGGGCCAGTGCATTCTTTTGGGTATGTCCTATATATATGACATTTTTTCCTTTTTTTAAGGGAGGTCAGAGACATAGAAATAGAGATTTGAAGGGCAGTAGTAATCTTCTAATTAGTAGTAGAAAAAAGATTAAGAATAATAATAGAATAGGAGTTAGATTCAACATAGACAGTAATGTATACTTTTGGTTTTCTTAGTATAGATGGAAACAATCTGAAGACATAGGTTTTTTGTACACTGGTGATTGTGCCAAATTTGTAAATGTTGCTTATCTATTGCACTAACAGTAGAAGCAACTAGATATAAAATCTATTTCATATTGTGTTCCAGAATGGTGTTCATCTTGGGTTAATCATTTGATTTGAAAAAGCTTTCAAGGAATGAAGATTTGTTTTATGTTTTGTTTAAATAGTGATTTACAATCTGTTGTTGAAATTAGCACTGTGAATGAATAAAGCTATGTGTCAATCACAAGTTGATTTTGTTCTCCAGTTTCAGTCAGCAATTCCTTGGAAGGTAACAAGTCTGGTTAAGTTGGATGAATTATTATTCTTTTTAGTTCCAAGCTTTGATCTATCTTTTTATGTCTCTTTAAAACCCTAGTTAAAATAGGTTTGAATTTATAGCAAAGATGTTACATCAAGTATAGAAAGCTTTCGCTCAGACTTTGCCATGTTGCCAAGACCTCGTACTGATGATTATAACATGTATCACTATCGCCAAAACTTATCGCTATCAGTGAAATATCATACCGAAGCTCCATAAGTCACATAGACTTGACTGTTCTCATCGGCAAGACAATCATCTTTCACCAAGACATCACACCGAGCTTTTTACAATGTATTCCAAAGTGTTTAGCAGTCGGAAAGACTATGTTCTTCGCTGAGAGTTTTTACCAAAGTCCCCCAAGTTACCCCGAGACCTCCAGTCGCCATGACTCATACCGATAACATCAAAGACTCTTACCCGAGGACTTCATATCAAACTCTATTGGAGAGACATCCATATCGGTAAGACTTCTTACTGAGCCACCATATGTTACTCTAATGACCACACGTGTAGCACCCTATCGGCAAGACTTTGGCTATAACTGGGACTTCATGCCGAAGCAAGCCTTTTGGCCAAGGGTCTCCTTAATATAAGATGAGAATGGTCTGTCGGCCAGAGATCTCCACTCGGCATAGGGTTACAATGACTGCAACAAGTCACAACAATAAGCTCCTTCGGCATGACTGAAACATTGTCTCGGCGACCTGTACAAACCACAAGGTCCAAAGCTGCTAGTCGGCCAGACTCAAAGCATGTCACACCGACTTGCCTCTCTTAGTGGTTTAAGCCTACGGGATTGAGGCACACAATTCTAACATAATCCAACAGTAATTTGATTACATTCACTTTGATCAACACTTCACTATGTTACAATGCACAATGGCATTCATGCATACATATCAGGCATTCCAAGAAATTTTTATTCCAACTTCCATAACAGACGAATGGTCACAAACAACTTAACCATCATTACCTTCTTTTGTCGTTGAAGTCATATTAGAATGTTGAAGAGACATGAAACCTTGTCTCTCTAAATTCCCTTTGTCTCCTCGACAATCCTATTGTTTCATCCTATCAGTATGTCAAAGAGACACAATAACACCTCCCACCAATATAAGGAGTTCTCATCGACAAACATTGTAGCCTTGATTAGGTGGTCCTCACCTCCTATGCATCATTCATGTTATCATCATATAGCTAACATCAACCTTCGTGTTGTTAGGTCCCACCTTATCGACATGTCAAGGGGACCATCATCAATGTCCTAATGAAACCCATCATTCCCTCCAACAAAGAGACCCAATTGTTCATTAGAATGTTGAAGGGATTTCCAAGTTACTCCCTCGTAATTGACATGTCACTTTGATGCAACACTTCTTGTAGTTCATCGATATATCGAAGGGTCTGCAAAACAACACCCTTCGACACGGTGAAGTCTCACCGATGAAGCACTTATTAGCATTTCAAAGAGACTTCTCATTCAATCCTGTCAACATTCACTTATCTTGTTGATGAAGCTTCAACCAATGAAAACTCCAAAAACACTTAGCAATAAGCCAAGCGTCTATCGGTATTTTGAGGAGACCCGTCTCCAAGTCTCGTCGACATGTGACTGCCAACCTAACAAAGCACTTAACACCAACCCATGGAGAGATTATCAAAATTTCAAGGAGATTGAGCATTTCATCTCACCAACATTCACCTGTTAGCCCGATGAACCCAAAGCCTAAAGCCTTTTACACCAATAAGTTTGAGACATCATTTCTCCACAAATTTTTTCACATTAATTTATGTTGTTATAGTAGTTACTTCCATTATTGCATTTATCTTAATCAATGTAGAGAAGGGAGATTCAATGCTCACAAGTCTCTTTATTCTCAAGGGAATCCCAAGGAGTGAACTGCCCAAAACTACCTCAAGGAATAGAGTGAGAGTTCTAGAACTAGAAAGAGCAAGTCACAAATATTTTTCAAACAAACTAGAAATTTTTTGGCCAAGGATAGTAGCATGAAATATGGACAGCATTGCGGCACGTTGGAGTCCCAGAGGCACTTTGGTGTCTCATATAGATCAAAAAATGAGGATGTCTTAAAGAATAGAAAAGCAACAACTAACAATCTAATTACTAAGAACTCTTGGAATGTAGGAAAGTAACAAAATAGAAAAGAACTGAAATAAGGTAAAGTAAATGATAAGACCAAAGAGGATAAAGAGAGCACTCACAAAGATCCAAGTAATGAAGCTTCCAACAAGTAAATATCTTCAATACCTATGTACACATAAGATTGAGGAAAAATGTTGGGGTTCCTTAGGGGCTTGCCTCAGTCAAACCGCCTTTTTAGTGTTCCCACCTGCATGGACATCTAGATAGATAAAGAGAAATAATAAGCAGAAATGATGAACGCAAGAGTGATAAAATCAAAACCCGCTCAAGGAGGAGAACCCGTATCACAAAATAGAGATGTTATAAATAGGGGATGTGATAAATCCCAAGATTCTCAAAGATATAAGGTAAGCAAGATATCACCTGCAAGGCTTAAGCAAGCCAAAAGAGAGAAAGAGATAGTTGTGAGAGCCAAGAGAGTTGCAAAGAGTGTTGTAAGAACTTTAGAGTGATGTTGTAGCAAGTTGTAGAGAGATGTGAAAGATAGCAAGAGTGAAATAGGAGAATGGCCAAGAGAGAAGCCTAGAAGCTAGAGAAAAGCTAGAAGACCAAATGAAGTGAAAAGATGGATTTAAAAGAGAGAATAGGAGGGAAAATAAGCTTCTCGAGCCATTACAAGGAATTTCATGTTGTTACCACCGAAAAAAGAAGCTAAAAAATGGTAATGCACTTAGAAATGGTCGTTTCAAGATTGAAATGTCACATGACGCTAGCGTAGTGCACGAACATTTGTGTAGCATGCTAGTGTCTAGACACATCATGCTACAAAATGACAAGAATGAGAAAAGCACAAGGTTTCGATGCAGGAGCATCTAGGGTGTACAACCAATAGATTGCATCAATCTGTGTTATTTCTTTTCTAATAAAGGTTGAATCAACTTCAGTTAGTTGAGTATGGAGGTCATCAGGAGTAAGAAACATCCAACAATTGTTAGTAGTTTTCATCGGAGTGACATGGAGATGTAATGTGGCAGAATTGCACCTAGAGGCAATTCCACATTCTTGCATTTTTTCCTAGCATTTATGACATCTTGGAACATTAATGACAAAAATCCTATGAGTTAGAATTTCACAATTCTGACTCCATGTGGACTTATAGTAGAGCAACAAAATCCTGATGACACATTTCCAAAAAATCTAGGCTCTGGATCCCTGTGCAGTGCATTTACATTTGCACGACATGCTAGAGTCCAAGCAGTTTTCCAAGTTTGTAATAGGAAATCTAGAATCTTAACCCTTTCGAAACATGTCCTAGCATTTAGATTTCAGAAGTAATAGCTCTTTGTTCCCCTTGCAAGAATTAAGAACCCTTTTCTTGCTCTCATTTGGGGTTGGAAGTCATTCATTTAAGCTCTCTTACTACTTGGTCCAGTTTTGAGTTCTCTTCATCTTTGATAGCAGCACTCTCACAAGCAAAGCTATGCCAGACTGAGGTCCTTCCAGTAGCAACAGCTCTCAAGCAAGCACTCAATGGTTAGTCTATGTGCTCTGGAGAGGGTCTAGGCCCATGGGTAATGCTCTCTCTCTCTATCACTCTCCTTTCCTACTTATTTATTTACTATCTCATGGTCCAGGTTCTACTCCTGAGCAAGTTTTTCTTTCACCACATGCTTTGTCTACTTCATTTGCATTGCTTTCCAACTTCATTGTCCGTGGAGGTGGGAACACCAAAATAGGGGTTTGACTAAGGCAAGCCCCTATGCAGCCTCAACCTCTTCCCCTTGATCTTCTATGTGTAGGTGCAAAGTGGAGCTTGGAGTGAAAATTCAAACATCCAACGAAAGGTAAGCTCTCTCCAAGTCCCCTTGTGTTTGTTATAGTTTTTGGTTTCCTATCTATTTATGTCACTTAACACATCTCAAACCTAAGCTTAGAATTAAGACCTAGTTCCATCTGCTTGAGTTCCTAGGCCCTTCATTGCTTAGGATGCCAGCACATCTTTTAGACGACAGCGTGCCACACTAGCATCCTGAAACTACGTTGTTGTCTTTTTTGCCAAGAGCTCACTTGTTTGGGATAAGGATCTCAAGGTTTTGATCTCTCAGTATCTAAAGAAACTCTCTAAAGCATAACTCAAGTGTACTTCTCTACAGCTTCATTTGTTTTCTTAAGGGCAGCTCATTCCCTGGTGATCTCTTGAGAATAAAGAGACCCGTGTGCAATGAATCCCTCTTATATCACATTTTGGTGAACCCAACATGAACCATGTCAAATCTATTTTTCATGATGTCACATGTTTGTAATAACCCATTTTCTGAAGAAGAAGATTTTGATATGTTGGAAGATGCTCTAGATGAATTCTTAGAAGCACTTTCCCCTATCTACAAATCTTCTGAACCAACTTCCTCTTCACAAGCTAAGGAGTCAGTAAATGTGGTGGTGATTTGTGTGGCTCCTTCGAGCCCTAAGAAACCCATCATTTATGTTACCCAGGTTGATTCACCCTCTAAGGAGAACTATTCTATCTATGGGATTTTGTGTCATAGTGATTCATTGGACCTATATTCAAGGTTCGACCTATATTCAAGGTTCATGAAAGCTATGGACTCCACTTCCTATAATGATGTTGGGCACACATATAAGACAAGGGGAAATAAACAAAGCTTGGATCAACAACCTTCTATTCCTACATCACAACCCACTCAAGTTCCTACTTCTTTACCACCTTCTCAACCAATCCTTCATGCAACAACTAAACCTATGATCAAAGTGTTAGGTGATTATGATCTTTTCAAGCAACTTCATGTTACTCTGGATAAGATCTTACTTTGGGACTTGCTTTAGACTACTCCAATTTAACAAGAGATGCTTCAGGAAGCTTTACAAAAGATTCTCTTGCCTACCTCTGTTAGGCCTATGGAAGTTAATGTATTGTTGGCTCATATTTATGTGGATTCACCCAATATCACGTTCCACCCGCAAGAACTCCTACCTCTAGATGTGTAGAAGCAAGCAGATACCTTGATGATTATAATTAATATCAATAATATTGGTATTAGGCATACTCTCGTTGATGCCGATTCGGCTCTCAATGTTTGTGGTATGGACCTATTACCTAAGATTAAAGTTGATTCATCCTCTTTAGCGGCTTCCTCCTTGTACATTTGTGGGTTTGATAATATCGGCTGCCAAGCTCTAGGTACAATAATACTACCTTTTTAGTTAGGTCTCGTTACCTTACCCACATTGGTTTAAGTGATACCCATCCCATTACCATACAACCTTCTCCTAGGGAGACCCTGGATTCATCCTATGGGTGTTGTGACTTCTACTTTACATCATTCTTTGAAGTTTGTTGCAAATAATCGGGCGGTTATAGTTAAAGTAGATCCAAAAGTTGTTCACCTCTATGAGATAGCGGCTATCGGTTGTGCTTCGGTTGTATCCACTCTCAAGAATTGTATTCCATCTTTGACCGCTGATGCTATGGAAATTTCTTCATTGATACCCTTTGTGGAAGTTGTTCCTAAATGGAATGTCAGAAAATGGGAACCACGTAAAGTAGAGGACCTTAAGTCTCCCCCATCTTCCCCTTTTCCCTCTCAAACAAATGCCTTCCTTGGTGATGATTGGGGCTCCTTGAATTTCTCTGTATGCTTCATTGCAAAATACAAGGTGAACCCCTCTTGCATAGATCTTCTAGGTACTTCTGACACAAAGGTGGGTGTTATTCCCACTAAGGAAGAGAATTGTGATCTTGTTCAGGAGATCACTCTTTCATTTGTTGAGGAGAGTAATCTCGCTCCTACAAAGGAGGTGGGAGCACTCTTGTAGATACGTTCGACATCCATTCATGGAATGAAACACTCTACATATAGAAACTACCTCCTAAGGTTTTTCAAGCTCATTACAAGTTCGGATATGAACTCACCTCTCGATATGGCTATGGGTAGAAAGGCATAGGGCATATTGAGCAAGGAATTTAAGTCCCTATCTAGTTCAAGCTGCAACAATGCTATCTAGGTTTGGCATGGTCTATTGAACAGTCTAAACAAAAGCCTTGGTAGAGTGTTAATATGATTTCAACTGAGCCGTTGAGCCTAGTTCATCCTAAGTTTATAGAGGAGAGGGGGCAAGCCAAGAAGGTCCCTCTAGATGTCTTCTCTTCAGATGAATCACTAAGGGAATTTCTAGGTGCTTATTCCCCATTGCCTCCTTATCATCACAAGAAATGATTCCTATATCACCTGCATAGACAAGCATACTTTGGAGAATCCATTTTGAGTGTTGACAAGAAGACCCTCTATCTAATGTCGGTGATGATGTCCTGATATCTCATCCTGAAGATAGTTTTTCTCTCCTTAAAGGAGATACTGTTGAAATTCTTATGGATCCTAAATTTTTAGAAAAGGTAATCAAGATCGGGAAGTGTCTCTCTTAGAAGGAAACAAATGAACACTCTGATCTCTAGCATTCTCATCCAGACATCTTTGCTTGGACATATGACGATATGCCTAGTATTGATGAGTCTAAATTGGTTCACAATATCATCCTATGTCCTGACACTAAGCCCGTTAAACAGAAAATCTGTAAGATCAATCCCAGGGTGGCATTGATGATCAAGATTGAGATAGAGAAACTGTTGAAAGAAGGCTTTATCTATAAGATTGACTACTCCCCGTGGATTTTGAATATAGTTGTAATTAGTAAGCCTAATGGCCATATTCGTATATGTATTGACTTTTGAGATCTTAATAAGGCTTTTCTTAAGGATTATTTTTTATTTCCTAATATAGATATGATTATGGATTCAACTGTAGGCCATGCATTGTTATCATTCATGGATGGCTTCTTGGGTTACAATTAGATTCGTATTAACCCAGATGATCAATACAAGACAACCTTCACTACCCCTTGGGGTAATTTTTGTTATGTGGTCATGCCCTTTGGGTTAAAGAACATGAGAGAAACTTACCAACGGGTGATGACCCTAATATTTCATGATTTTATCCATAATATCTTAGAAGACTATGTTGATGATATATTGGTGAAATTGGTAACCTGTATAGATCATGTAAAGAACCTTTGTCTTATCTTTGAAAGGATTTGACTCTATAAGATGAGACTCAATCAATTTAAGTGCATCTTTGGTGTGGACGCCGACAAGCTTTTTGGGTTTATAGTTTCTCACCGTGCAATCAAGGTTGATACAAATAAAATTGACGCCATTGTTAACATGCCTCCACCAAGGAATATCACTGAGTTGCAAAGTTTACAAGGGAAGATTTAGGTGATTTGTATATTTATATCTCAATTGGTTGATTGTACCCTTCCTTTCACTCATTTATTGAAAAAGGATGTCTGCTTCATATGGGATGAAGAGTTCCATAAAGCCTTTGAGTCAATCAAACATTATTTGGCCCATCCTCTTGTATTGATGTCGGCTATGTAAGATAGACCCTTTCTTCTTTACCTTGCTACATCACCATATGTGTTGGAAACTATCGTAGCTCAATATCATGATGCAGGAAATGAGAGAGTGGTCTATTACATTAGCCACATTCTAGTTTGATATAATGTTCATTACTCAGAATTCAATAAAGGCTCAATCTTCCTCATCTCGCTCCTTCATGGGGTTGGATTTATTTCCTGGCAAAAATATTTTTGTAATTATTCATGACCTTGAATGGAAAATGTATTTCGATGGATCAAGGTGTCAAACTAGTTCTGGAGCTGGTGTGGTTTTGATATCCCCTGAAGGTAAATCGGTCCCTCTATCCTTTCAATTATATTTTCCTTGCACCAATAACATTGCTAAGTATGAAGCTCTTATTGTTGGCTTATGTGTCATGATTGCGCTAAGAATGAAACATCTTCATATCTAGGTGATTTTGAACTCATTTTGAACCAGATTACAGGAGCCTATCAAGCTAAGCAAAGTAAGTTGTCCCAATATTGAGACTTTTCCTTGTCCTTTCTTAAGCAATTCTCCTCTTTCACAATATACAGTGCCCCTAGGAGAGAAATTAGACATGTTGATGCCATGGCAAGTGTTGCTTCCTTGGTACCTTCAGAAGAAGATACAGAAGAATACCACTTCATGGTTCAAGTTCTATGAACCCTCGTGATTTTTGAAAAACTCGAAGTCAAGTCTCTTATGTGTTCTCATGTGGACTTCAGAGAATGGTTTTCTAGTATCTACATTTACTTAAAGACTGGAAACTTTCTCGATGATGCAATGAAAAATGATCGCACTCGTATACAAAAGCTTTCAACACATTATATCATCTTATCTGATGTCCTTTATTGAAAAAACTATAATGGCTTGCTTCTCAAGTGTCTCACTAAAGTGAAAATACCCCTTGCCCTTAAGGAATCCCATTCAGGCTCCGGGGGTGGACATTTTGGTGGTAGATCCCTAGCAAGAAGACTGATACATAGGGGATACTATTGGAAAACAATGGAACATGATTCCTTCGATTTTGTTAAAAATTTCCTTCAATGCCAACATTACAGTCATCTTATTCATGCACCTACCCAAGAATTGCAAAATCAAACTTCTCCTTGGTCGTTCAAAAAATGGGGGTTGGATATTATTGTAAAGATATCACATCCTTCTTCCAAAGGACATACCTTCATTATTACCACTACAGATTATTTCACAAAATGGGTCAAAGATATTCTGCTCCAATCCATGAATGTTGAAGCTATCTGTAGCTTTCACATGAACAACATCATTTCTCATTTTGGATTGCCCGCTACATTTGTTTTTGATAATGGTACACCATTCAAGAACAAGGAGGTGAAGTAGTTCTTAGAAAAATTTCATATTCAACATAGGTTTTCTATGCCTTACTATCCACAATCCAATGGTCAAGCAGAAGCATCTAATAAAACTCTTGAACTCATTCTTCGTAAAACAATTAATAAGCATGGTAAATATTGGCATATTCAAATAATATACACTTTGTGGGCTTATCACATGATTGTACGCATGGCGATGGGAATGATGCCTTACAATCTCATGTATGGTGCTGAAGCTATCATGCCATTTGAGTTGGAAATCTCGTCTTTACGGGTTTCCCTTAAAGGGTTAATTGATGAAACTCACCGTGTTAACCATTTGCATCAGCTAGAGATGCTCGACGATGAATGTTGATTACATGACCTCAATCATCTTAGAGCTTATCAATGGTCATTATCAAGATAGTATAATCAAAGTGTGCTTCCTAGGACCTTTAAACTAGGATATCTGGTTCTCTATGAAAACTAGAGAAATGTAAATGTGCTGCCTGATCAAAGAGGGAAATTTAATCCTAATTGGTTAGGCCCTTACATTATTATCTTCGTGTATGGTTCAGGTGCCTATGGATTATCATTTATGGATGGGATGCCTCTAAAAGAGCTCGTTAATGCAATGCATCTTCATCGATACTATGCATAGTATTCCATGTGTCATTTGTGTGGCATTCTCTCTTTGAAAGGGTAGTTGCACTACATATGTTGACATTGTTCATTAACACATTATGAATTTTTTTGTGTTGTTATATGACCACGTGTGCATGTGTGTGACATAAATACATGTGTTTTTCTATGCTCTATATCTATGCATCACATTACATCTTTTAAGGTAATTAGATCATCATTGTATTTAATTAACATACAATCATGTGTGTTTTTTAAATCATGTTAGCATCTAATGTAAACATACATCCACTTCAGCATATAACATCCATAGCATAAAAATACATGAAAGTAAGAAAGCATACATCCAAATAAACACCATGATATCGAAACTGATATGTCCATATATATATGTATATATATATATATATATATATCCATGTGTATATCAAATTTCATGTAGATATGTCAGGCCACTACTATCAAAAATGTGTGGTTGTTGAATATCTATCTATAAAAAATATCTACAAGTATATATGTATGTGTATATATCCAAAAATGATATACAAAAGCATGAGCCCTATGACTGTGGTGCATGGCTCCTAGAACTCTCTAGCTCTAGCGGATGCTCTTATACCCTCGGGAGAGGCTGGAAGGTGGTCATGGAGTGGGATTGGTGTGAGTGTGATACGAACAAAGCTGCCCACATCCCCCTGATCTCTCCCTGTAAGGAGACTATAGTCATCTCTGCTTTCCTCAGCTGCTCCCACAGCCATTGAACATCTACCGGGATTATAGTTGTTGGTTTACCATTGAGGTCATCAATGTGGCTCTGGAGGGCATTACACGCCTACTCGATGGTATCATCCCTCCTCACTACTATGTCTCACTTGGCATGCACCATTTGTAGCTCCCCTGATAGCTAATCACACTCTCCTCGAATAGTAGTCAAGTTCATAGTTAGTTAAACAATCTTCATGCCCCGCTCCTCGTAGGTTGTTCAAGTGCGCTATTGGCTCAAAACTGGGGGAATTTTGTCCCGTAGATGCCGACCAGTAATCCTCAAGGACCCACCCCTAGATTGGCACATCAAGGGAAACCTATAAAATACATTGAGCTATCAGCCCAGTCCATCCCTGTGCATCCTCTGCAACCACAGAGAAAGAAAGAGGTATCAGTACCACATGGTATATATATATATCATAAACAAGAAAAACTGAAAGTATAGAAATATAAACATGCCCTATATACCTGGGTCCCCTGGCTGCCATGATGGGTCAGGGTGAGGTTCGGTAATGGGACCTACACTATCAGTTTTAGTGGCTACTCCTGGTGACGCTAGGGTCATCATTGCTGTAACAGTAGGGGTTGGCGGTGCTGAAGTGATAGGGGTAGCCAGTGGGAGGTCCAACCTCCTTCGTCGCCTCTCCCTCGATGGTGCCACCCCCTCCTCTTGTGACCTCTCCTCCTCCCTATCAGCCTACTGCCAACCTCTCTACCTGTCTTATGGGGGATAGGGTGGAAAGTACTCCTATTGACCAAGATCCCCTCTCGAGGAACCCTCGTTGAACACAAGATCCTATTTGGGCTCATCATCATCAAAAGGAACAAAATTTGTGATGGTGGGGTGAGGGCGATCCCCGACTCTAGATGCACTCCTATAAGCCCTAGTATAGGTGGGAAATTCTAATGGAATCGTCTAACGACAGCCATGTTACCACATGATCTGAATTGAATAGGAAGGTACTATGATGTAATTACGACAGCATATCAAAAAATGGTCCCACTGCAAGTTCCTTAGGTACCTGCTATCATCCACACATCTGAAAAACTGGTGGGCTCTCCATTAAACGCCATCCATGTTAAGAGAGTCAAACTATAAGTACCAAAACTATAGATCTCCAAACCTCCACTGGCTTGTCATGTCATACTAGTGGGCCATGGGAACACAATACATTTGTTGCTAGGGAAAACTAACCAGTTGGGTGCATATGATGTGGGAAAAGGCCCACACCTACAAAAGTGTGCATGCAGTAAGGCTATAGTACTCATAGTGAACGTACCATCCTAGCTCTTGGTAGAGGTGTGCTAAAATTTTGAGCCTCTAGGAAAAAATAGTCCTATGCTCTACCATCTCTCTAATAGTATGAACGAGGCCCCCATGTAGGTGCAAGCCTAGCCCATCAATCGTGATTTGGAATGCAATGGTCACAACCATAACCCAACATAGAAATGGTGTAGTGGTCCTTACCTGGTCATAACAATGCGTATATATATGGCACATGTCGCTGCCACTGTCTGTCCTCCTTAAGCAGTAGAGGATGCTCTCCCTCCGCTCCCATGTTGATCAGGTGTCGTCCAGGGCTACTCGTCATCCATGGATGGGTAGCCCAAAGATCTAATAGATATCCTTGAGCGTGATGGTCATCTCCCCACAAGGTAGCTAGAAAGATGATGTAGTGGTGTCCCATCACTCCATCAGTGCAGTGAGCATCCTCTCGTGATATCTCATCTTTGGCATGGCAAATACATGCCAAAGAATGACTTGCTTGAGGTGTGTGACCTCATCATCTATCAAACGGTCCCTCTGCTTATAGACAAGTTGGTAAGCTCACCCTCTTGAATGCACATGAATCTTCGGGTACTCCTACAAAAGTGAAAAATTTTAAGTCAGAACATCAAAATCCATTATGAAAACATAAAACTTCTTAAGACCTATGTGCATCACACATGTGTCCCTAACCGCCATAGTCACCTCGAGGATGCCAGCACATCCCTGAGATGACAGTGCAGACTCGGGACCTCAACATAGACTATGGATGACAGCGAATTTTTTGGATGCAAGCGTTGAAAAAAGACGTTTATGCACCTTGCCACTTAGAAAAATGCAAAAAATAAGCTAAAATTTGCAAAATACGAGACTTAGAGGCCTACTTGGTCCACCTCGTGACCCTCAGCGATGTCATCACATAGCTGCTCCAACCTCGGCACCTCGTACTCCCTTATGCTAGGCATTTTTCTGACTTTTCTCTCACAAAAGTCAACAATTTGCTCACAATGAATAGTGAAAATGACCCTTCTAAGGGCCCACCTAGGTATATATAGGCCCCTCGAGGCCCATTTTTCCTAGAGCTTATGGCCCCCCAGTTTCTCCTGAATTTTCCCCACCAAGATGGGGGAAAACTCAGTCGGGGGCATAAGGTTACCTCTTGATCATATTTTTCTTCTAGATCGATGACTTTTTCTTGATCATCCCTCTCTCCGTAGTAGCTTTTTCCAATTTTTTTGAAGCTGACCCAAAATTTGAGTTTTGCAGGTTAAAGCCTTCAACAATTTTTTACAACCTTTTTTTTGTTATGTTTTGAGTTCAGATGTTGGGGGCACCTTCGATACCGGTTAGATTGACTTTGATGGCCTCTAAGGCCCCTTCTCTTGGCACATAAATCTGTAAAATTCAAATTTTGGATGAATTTTTTCTTCTCTACTTTAGTGAAGCTTATTTTTTTCCAAAATTGAGCCCCCTAAAGTGGCAGAAAAATTTAATGTCACATAATTGCACCTAGGGGAAATTCCACATTCTTGCATTTTTTCCTAGCATTTACGACACCTTGGAACATTAATGATAAAAATCATATGAGTCATAATTTCATGATTCTGACTCCATGCGGACTTGTGGCAGAGCAATAAAATTGTGATGGCATGTTTCATGAAAATATAGGCTCTAGACACCTACGCGGTGTGCTAGCTTCCAGGCAGTTTTCTAAGTTTGAAATAGGGAATCTAGAATCTTTACCCTTTTGACACGTGTCCTAGTAGTTAGATTTCAAAAAAATAACAGCTCTTTGTCACCCTTGCAAGCATTAAGAACCCCTTTCTTGCTCTCATTTGGGGTTAGAAGTCATTCATTCAAGCTCTCTTACTACTTGCTCCAATTTTGAGTTATCTTCATCTTTGACAGTGCACTCTCACAAGTGAACCCATGCCGAACTGAGGTGCTTCTAGTAGCAACAACTCTCAAGCATGAACTCAATAGTGTGTCTGTGTGCTCCAGAGAGGGTCTAGGCCCATGGGTAATGCTCTCTCTCTCTCTCACACTTTCCTTTCCTACTTATTTATTTACTATCTTGTGGTGTGGGTTCTACTCCTACGCAAGTTTTTCTTTCACCGTACATTTTGTCTACTTCATTTGCACTCCTTTCCAACTTGGTAGTCCATGGAGGTGAGAACACCAAAATGGGGGTCTGACTGAGGTAATCCCCTATATATCCCCAGCTTTTCCTCTTGATCTTTTGTGTGTAGGTGCATAGTTGAGCTTGGTGTGAAGAGTCGAATGTCCAACAAAAGGTATGTGCTCTCCAAGTCCCCTTGTGTTTCTTATAGTTTTTGGTTTCCTATCTATTTATCTTGCTTAACACGGCTCAGACCTGAGCTTAGAAGTAAGACCTGGTTCCATCTACTTGAGTTCCTGAGCCCTTTGTTACTTAGGACACCAGCGTGTCTTTTAGACAATAACGCACCATGATGGTATCCTAAAACCACGTTGTTGTCTTTTGGTTGAGAGCTCACTCATTTGGGATAAAGATCTTGAGGTTTTGCTCTCTCAGGATCTGAAGAAACTCTATGAAACATAACTCACATGTACTTCTCTACATCTTCATTCATTTTCTTATGTTGAGGTGTATAAGGGAAGTTCGTTCCCTGGTGATTTCTTGATAATAAAGAGACCCATGTGCAGTGAATCCCTCTTACATCATAGGAGATTTCGAAGAAACCTTGTCTCATTGTCCCTTTGACATGCCGATGGAAAGGGAAATAGTGGTAGATGGTAGGGAATACTTCCTATTGAAGGGAGATACAAATGTCAGAAGGACAAACTAAGGAGTTCCTTCAATACTCTGACAAGGTGTTCACAAAGTTGGTGTGCTCATATTGGACAGACCTATCATTTTCAGTAGGATATAAATACAAGTCTCTTTGACATTTCAACAAGTCTTTCATCAAAGAGATACACATTTTGGTTGAACATCAAATTGATTCTCTTTGGCATGCCAATAAGATGGGACTCGATAGAGTGAGATAAAGGAGAATGATGATGCCAGCAATACATGTGGTAGTGAGTGATTAGTTGATATATCAAAACGTACTTGTGATGTTGGATGACACATGGGCGGTGGGGACCACCCAATCAAGGCTACAAAGAATATTAATGAGACCTTCTCATTTCAATGGGAGTTGCTTTTGTATCTCTTAAAAATTCTAATGCGAACTTCATCAGAGAGACATCAGCATTCGAAAGGAGTTACTTGGGGGTCCCTCTGATGAAGCCATAGGTGATAGGCGGATAATGTTGTGTGTTGAACAAATGGCAAAGGACGATTGAGTGAGGTGATGACATGTGTTCCAATCCATTGATTTCACATCTTCATTGTGAATCAATGCAATTTGGTTCAATGATTGGTGTCAGACTAATGATGAAGCATAGATTCAAAGGTGGTTTTCATGGTGTGATGTTCATTGGACAACTGTGGCAGTACTACAACAACATGGGAGGAAAGAATTTCTACAATACAAGCTAACCAGAAGCAAAGATATGGATAGATATCCAGAGATAGAGAGCAAACAAAGAGGAGGTTGGAAAATAGAGTTTGAGATATGAGATCGCGGAGCTAATTTGGATGGCTGATCTACAAGTTTGACTTATTCTTTTGTAATCAAATCCCACATTATGGCATGTAATGTTGTAATTTCATTTTAGTAATAAAAGAAACATTTGCTCTTCTCTTGTACTTTTGTTGTGAAAACTTGTGTTGTGGCAAGTTTTATTCTATAAGGGGAGTACCCTTCATCAATTGGTATCAGAGTAGGAGCTCCTCAGTGTGCAGGTAGAGTGCCGAATGTGAGGTATTTTGTACCAAGATCTAAGGATTTGCAAGAGATGAACTAAGGTTCTTGTGGCTGTGAACAGATCATCGAAGGAGGCAGTTTACTTTTGTGAAACCTAAAGGTTGAAGGTTTTTGTTGTTGCATCTTTGTGAGGCCTTGAAAATGAAAAAGAGAAAGAAGGAAATGACTTTGTTCATTATATGGATTCCAAGGATTCCCAGACTTGAGAAGATCGAAGAAAAAATTAGAGAGAGAGTGTGTAAGAAGAAATAAGAGTTGAGATGATAGAATTGCAACAACAAGTGGATGAATAAAGAAAATATATTGAAAGGAGAAAATGAGAAAAGATAAGAGTTGAAGGTAATTTTGATTATCCTTCTAATGACATTTTTATCTCAGGAAAGAAAGAGGATGCAATAGAGTGTCATGCATGTGACACCAAGGAAGAGGATGAGAATGAACAGATTGAGGAACCTAAACCTGAAACTGAAGGATGTCTATTGGAAGACACAAGGGATGAAGATAGAGAGGTGGTAACAACCACAAAAGAGTGGAGAGTAATGGAGGATCTTGAAGAAGAGGAAAACCAAGCGATAGCAGTTAAAGAAAAGGTAAAACTTTCATCTTGTGAATACATAGAAAATTTTGGTTTTCATAATGAATGGAATGGCTAAGTATGAGAAGGTTAAGATTTTTTTAGATTTTGGTGAGATTCAAATTTGGTTTGTGTTGGAATGTTATGAAGAGTGATAATGAAGGAATAATTGCAGCAATGAGTGTTTTTGTAGTTGAAAGTACTACAGCTGAAAAATAAGGAAATGAAGGGAAGAATGCTGAGTTGTTTGGTAATCTTCCCCTGACATTAGTTGATGACTTCTTATGTGATAAGGAGATTGGTAGGAAAAAATAATATCTTGTCTTATATTTCATGTTTTTTTTGTCTCAATGCATTATCCTTCAGAGTGAGTTAAGTTAACAACATTAGTTAGTTACAAAGTTTAGTTTTGATAGTGAACTAGTCAAAATTTTTAGCTGTAAGTACTCGTAGCAATAGTTCCAAATTTAATTCCTTGTATTGTGATGTATTTTATGTTTTCCCACATGTGTTAAAACCTATCCTAAGATGATATAGGAAATATAGAATCTCTAGATGCACATATAGTGCTAGCATCATTATAAGCTTAGGTTAGCCCAAGTTGATAATTAAATGGAATCTTTACAAGGGTTTATTGGATTGTTCAATTAGGAACCACCTCTTAATTGTGTGCTTATCATCAAGTTTACTAAGCATTAGTTGGGCCTTACAATGCTTATCTCTAATTTTTATATATTTTATATTTCTACCTTAAGTGTATTACAACAATTCTCACTATATATTGTAGGGTAAGTGAATAATTTTTAAAATATCTATTGATTATACCTAATGCTAAATACCATTGCATTAATTATACAATAATGAAAACTTCAAAATGAAAAAGCATACATAAATAATTATACCAAATCAATTTCTCATTCCTTTGAAAAACATTACAAGGTAACCTCCAATATTGATATTACTCACAGTTGCACAAAAAACAACTATATTCAATATGTCACAATCTTTCTATCTTGTCCCTATCTTTATGTTAATTTAGCAAAAATCTATCTTCCAAAAATAAGATTTTCTTACAAAAAACTATCCTTATCACTTATAATGTTGAGATGTAAGATAGATATAAATCACTAATTAATATCTATACTTTATTTCTTATCTAAACAAAATAAATTAACTTTAATTGTTAAAAGTGAAATACGAAATATAATAACTCAAACACTTGAACTCTTTCTATGCATTCAATTTCACAATATTTCCATCTTTCTCCTATCTTTATGCTAAGTTAGAAAAAATATATCTTCCAAAAATTAGCTTTACTTAGAAAAAGTGCCCTTGTTACTCATAAGAATGAGATGGAAAATATGTATAAATCACTAATTTGAATATCTATACTTTATTTAGACTTATTTATCTAAATAAAATAATTTCAATGAATCCTAAAAGTGAAATATAAAATAGAATAACCAAAACACTTGAATTCATTCTACACATTCACATTGAACCTATATAAAGTTTGTATTGAAGCTAAGAACATAATACTACCTCTTAGAGAGGAAGGAATTATGCACCAATTCAAAAATGTCCCACTAATCTATTGTTTCCTAAAAATTGGAAGGCTCTATGGTGTTTCTCGTCAATGCTTTGTGGTTAGCAAGTTGCTTGAAAATCCTACTCTCCTTGAATATGCTCCTAGGATTCTTAAAATTCTCTTAAGCATCCCTTGACCTCTATGTGAACCATTAAGTCCTTTTGGTATAAATAGAAGGGACTAAAATGTCTCTTTCCTCACTAGAAGGTTATTTTCCTAAACTAGAAGCCACTAGTGTCCATAGAGAGCCAGGCTCCAATATTAGAGCTTCCTACTCCTCATCCTCTATTATTGAAAATATCTAGCTCTATCTATGCTCAATCAATTAATGCAGGAAATGTATGCATAGAACTCAATAGACCAACATATCCCTTATTAAGTGATTCACTAACCTGTATATGCTAAATTGAATTTAGCAACCAAGGAATTGTAATTTTTTGGATGGTTCTAGAACTAAATGTACAACTAAGAACTCTAAGTTGTCCTAATCAATTATATATAGAAGATTTAACAAAAGAAACTTCACCTAAAAGAAACTTAACTAAAATCATATTTATCTAAAACAAAACCGAACTGGATAACAATTGTTATGGGTAAATTCTCCCATGATGGAAATAATTAATGATTCAACTATGTTGTAACTACTTTAAATAACTATGATTACAATAAATTACTATTTCATCAAGTCAATTCAGCTTTAAATTAGGAAATTCAACTTCACAATTTATTTTATTGTTAGCAATAACCTAAACTAAAAGGAGCATTATAGTTATCCCCAAGTGGCCCTTGCTTGAGTTGCTACAATCCCATGATATTCCTCTTAAATCTTAACTTGGAATTTCATGGAAATATTGAATTTATATTTATTGCAATTCAAACAAATAATACAAATTGAGAACAAAGTATTGACTTGATATGAAAAACTTACTTATATCCAACTCCACTAACACTAGCATACTAAATCCCTAACCTCTCACAAGATCTAACATATATATAGGATCTCAAGAGTTTGAATATTCGTGGACTCAAATGTAGAAAACTATAAACTCTCACAAAAACTTAAGAAGAGGACTCAAATATTATTCTAAATATTAATGGAAAAATAAGTTGTGGAGGTGAGAGAATAGGGTTTTTCACATACACAAAGAGGAAAAATGTTTGTGCCATATAGGGGTTTTCCTCAGTCAAACCTTGTGAATAGTGTTCCCACTTTCACAAGGGTAATTTCAATGATAAAATCATTGAATGGCAAGGAAGGAAATGATGAATGAACATCTTGTTGCAACTCACCACCCTTCAATGGCTTCCTTGAAGGACTGAATTCATACACATCACTCCAAAGGAATTGGATATCGCTTGCTTGATTTTCTTGAATGCTTGGATGCTTGAATGCATGAAGACCTACAACTCTTGTTAGCATTCACAAGACAACATGAACATGCATAAACTTAGACATGATGTTAGGATCTTGATTGTTGTTGCAAATGATTGATAATTTTTCTCTTGAATTCTCTAGACAATAATATTTTTCTCTTGAAGTTCACCTCTTGATAGATGGATTTCAAATGATAAAAATACTAGGTATTTATAGGTGCTTATCTAATTCTCAAAAATTGGATTCCAAAATCCAACACATACAATTGAACTTTGATCATTAAAATACTGCCAAAAACATATTTTAAATTGGGTCCTAGCTTATAAAGGGGAATCATTCGTATGGGTCATGGCCTATAGTTCAAGGACACATATTCCATGGAAATTTAAATATTAAATGCATTTATTTAATGTTGGTTCCCCTTTCAGAAAATGATAAGAATAAGGCTTTGGTTCATGCATAATTTAGAAAATTGGAAGCTTAATTAAGTCTAATAAATTAAGGGACCCAAACATAGTGTGAAATTGTAAACGTATACAATTACCTACATTACATTTATCCCCCACTTTAGTGAGAGTATAAACTTATGCTCAAAATCACACTAAAGTAGAGAAATATATGTCAAGGGAGGTCCAATTGTACAACTGTTAGAAAGATAAGATATATTGTTTTTTGACCTGTCTATGTTGTTTTTTATTTTTTCAAATACTAAAAAATATATATAGGTTTCAAAAAAAGAATTTTCTTTTTTTAAAATAAACAAAAAAAAAGTCGGTTTAAAATCCTGCACAAGAAATCAAACCTTGTACAAGTCATACTGCCTACATGGTACTATTAATGTAGTGGTTACCGCACTCACTATCGGCAATGGAATCTACCCTACCCGACTTTTATCTCTAGTGATGGATTAAAAAATCCATCAACCTTTTCAAATCGATCAGAAGTAGAAACCATAGCAACTACCGTCAAAATTCCAGCAAAAACATGAAATATTCTACTATCTAACCACTGACCAAAATATTCTCGGCCTATAGAAACTTCGAAGCATATTCCTATAGCATCAGCTATTTTTTGACCACTGAGAAATTTTCAAGAAGACTGGCATTTTTTCGTTTGACAAAGGGAATATTCCCTAGATTCTACTGACATCATGCTAACATCACCATATGGCCGACCACTCCAAGCCCCCTCCTAGCCCTTATTTTTCCTAAAGGAGCATTTTTTTCTTTTTGGCATAACTTGGGCATACGGTGTCAAAATCAAGGAATGAAATATTGTCAAAAAGATGGTTCCATCTAATTTCTAGTGTTGTAGGTTTTATTATTAGATTTTGTTGCTAATTCTTGTTATTCTTAGTCAAAGTCAAATAATCGTTTCATGTTTTTCAGCTCATAAATTTTTACCTATATCTCCAAGTTTCATGATTCAAGCATCATTGGAAAGGTATTTCAGAGCTCTTCAGATTTGTTCAAGAAATTTTTTTTAGAATCTACACTAGGTACATTTTATTTAGTATTTTTTGATTTCACATTTTTCTTAATTACTTGGAAATCTTGGCACCTAGAAAGGATCCACTTGCATGATATGACATCATTTCATCTACTTTATATATACTAAGGTTTTTAGTCTCTAATTTTTTTATTTGAGTGAATATCATGGTTTTTTTTGTTCATCCTTTTGTGATCAGCTTGGAAAAGAACAACTATGAGTCTTTGTGACATGGAATCCTAACACATATTAGGTGGCTTGACAATTTACCTTATCTATATGGATTCATACCTACACCAAATACACTAGGGACTTTGTCACCATGGGGTATCATCACAAATCATATAGTAGGGGTTATATGTTCTAGTGTTGATCTTGACACTATGTGTATTGTATTAGACATTAAATTTCCCCACACTTTGGACTCGTCTTTGGGAGATCCATGGAGACCTTCATATCTCTCCATACCCAAACGATCCTACTATAAATTGTCTCATCCCTCTTGCAAATGCACATTTTGTACCCTTTGATGATGATACTTTAGAGGAGCTTAAGTTTATCATAGGTCTTACATGTTCAGATAGTTTAGAGACTTGTACATTCATGCTACCACTCTTCAAATCAAGGCTACATAATTTGTATTTGGATTTTTGATTCACCCATTCTTTTGGATTAGCTTCTCCAATCACTAGTGGATCTATTTCTTCCTAGGGTAAGAAATTTAGTTTATAGGAAGTGGATCATATTCTATGTTTAGGAATTCATCATTGGCACGGGAGCTACTTCTTTATGGGGGAATTCATATCCTCATTTTCTCTCTCCTATCAGGGGGACATCTATTCTACTTTTGTGACAAAATAAATCCTTGGGGGTCACCTTCAATCCTCCTTCTATCCTTCTTTCACTAGTACAGTCATTTATTTTTCTCTCTTTTGGAGAGGTTCTTTTCCCATGTATTTTTCTCCTTTTCTCTAGTAATGAAAGATTTCATTTATTTGTATATGACTACCTCATCGAGACTTGTCTTTAGGACTCATCCATGCATCCATCAATGCATTCTACATCAAGGTTTTATAGCTTCTCCCTAAGTTGATCTTAAGGGGGTGTTGGAGTAATTAGGATAATCACTTGATAAATAATTAATTATTAAGTCCCTTATTACTTTATTCACTTAAGCTAAAATTAGGAGGTTTTTTTATTATTAAATTGGTCTAATTATAGGTCTAGTTGTCTCATTGCATGATATTAAGACATTTTTCCCAATCTAATGTAATCCTCATCTAGGGTTTCCTTAATTTTTCTTTTACAAGAATTTCGCATTCATTGTAATCATTAATCCATGTAAAATTCACATGTATTCTTTTAATACAAAAGGCATATCATATGCTTTTATGGATTCAATCATTTCTCTCTTGGTTTCATAGAAAATTAGTTACTTTGATCTCTTAAATGTGATAGACGTTTTGGTTGCAAGGATTTCTGGGAGCTATGGGATTCACTATCAACTCCAAAAAAATTGAAATACAAACAAATTAATGTCACAATAGATTCATTTTTTTGTATCCTTATTCCAATGGAGCAACAAGGATCATTCAAAGAAAACTCACAAGGAGATCACATTATATGCAACCAAACACAAATAACATAAAAGGAAAAAATAAAGTAGTATGTCAAATGAGAGATGACTTAGAGTAGTTCGTTTGCATCCTAATCTTTCTCATCATAAATGTAAGGTAGATAACTAGCTAAAGGGACTATAGCAAGTGTCATGCTAGGAGCATCACAGGGTCAAACATGTGGTGGGCCACTCCAATCTAGAGGATCGTCACGGTTATGCCCATCTAAATTCATAGAAGAGGTAAATAACAAATTCAACTCATTATGCACTTCCTCATCAATCTTATCAATCTCATCATCATCATCTAGATTTATCACAATAGGAAGTTTTATTATTATTGTATTTGAATTCTCTTGCTTCACCTCTTTTTTTTGTTCAAATTCATTTTTTGGTGAAGGTTTAATTTCTTCTTGAGTTGAATCCATGGGTGTGGGTGACTTATGATTTTCTTCCAATTGGTGAGCAATAGCACAATGTTTATGCCTACACTCTCTAGTACTTCAATTTCTTTTAGCACAATTTTCAAGTTTTAAATGTGTAGGAGTGGGTTTATCAACCATTGGTCTCTTATCTTCCATTCAAGGAGGAACTGAAGGAACCACCACAAGTTAGGAAACCACTATCTCTTTAGGTTTATAGGCTTTTTTATCTTTGGAGGAAAAAGAGGGATTGTCTTATTGTCTCCTATTCTCTTATAGGAAATGGGTTGAGGAACTATGATAAATTTATTTTGGTTACTTGGAAGGACTTGAGGCTCATTCATAGGCTCATCAATGGTAGGTTGTGGGTAAGGAATAACCATGAACTTATCAAACTTAGGAATATTGCTAAGAGATAATTCTACTATGTACTTTGCTTTGAAATTTTCATAGAACTTGAAAAAAAAATCTTCACAAGGATTTATAGGTTCCATAGGTTCAAGAAAAAATAAATCCAATGAAAATTTTCCAAAGAAAGACAAACGATTAAACCCACTATGGTACATGATAAATATCTCATTTCCAATAGGGAACTTTATGCACTTGTGAATAACCGATGGGATGAAATTCATGGATCATAAACATGAGTAGCCTAGCTTCACAAAAAAATGGTATGATGTTAGGATGATGGAGAATGGCACATATAATTTTTTAGGTCCAACTTTTAATGGAAGAGTGATCAAACCTATCGTTGGTAGAGAAAAACCATTATGTGTTTTAATACATTATTTTGATTGTTCATAAGTATCTTGATAAAGCTCTTACACAAATAAGAATTCCTTAGTGATCACATTCTTTCCACATTGGGGATCAATAAGTACTCCTTGTGAAGGTATATTATTGATACGACCAACAATGTAGAGAAGACTATCAAGAAAGTGTTTAAGTCCATCATCATTAGTGAAAGAAATGTTAGCTAACAAAGTGATTTATCCCTTAGGAGGTTGAACATCAGTGAGATAAATCATTCCTTGTAGAGGATCATCCTCATTATCACTCTTTTCATCATCAATCATGTCTTCTATCTTAGCAATATTCACCACATCATTTTTATCCACAATATCTTTTACAAAGGTGATTGAATGATTTGGCATTGGGTTTGCGAAGATTTGCAAATTTTGGTTGGGTGGGGAAACTGACTTATTCCCTTGATAATTAACACAAACCAAATGGATGTGATTGGAATCAATGAGTTCTTACACTTGATGTTTAATATGCATACATTGTTATGTATCATATCTAATTTTCTGATGATAGTGACAAAAGGCATTTGGGTTATGGTTTGGAGGTAAAGGCTTGGTTGTATCGAGAGGTCTAACTAGAGATAAATTTATTAAGTTCTTACTCAAGAGTTACAACATAATTGAATGAAAGGAATTGGGTAGTGGAGTGAATTTCCTATCCTTATCCCTAAATTGGTTATGGGGTTGTTTTTATGTCAGCAACTTGAGGCTCAACATAGAGGTTTGGTTGAGTTTCATTAATAAAACTTTTGTTTTGCTTCTTGAATGATTGAAAGTTATTGTGAGGTATGGATTCAAAAAAATTAGCATGATTCAAGGAATTTTTCTCTTCATATTGACTAACTAAATTTTGATGTTCTCAAAGAGCCACACACAAATGTGTAAATAATTGAAATTTCATCATCCCAAGCTTATCTCTTATGTCCTTTTTTAATTTTTCAATGAACATTCTTTGGAGATCCACATCGGGGAGGTTAATATTGAGTTATGAGTAAAGAAATTGATAATGTTGTTGAAATGCACAAGACAACTGAGGGGGGGAGTGAATCAATTGTCACCAATCACATTCAAAAATCTCAAAAATTAGTAACTACACATCCACTTTAATCTATTATTAAGTATGAGCATGAAGTGCAGATAACAAAAAGCAATATCAACACAAGAAACACCAGACTTATGTGGAAAACCCAATAAGGGAAAAACTGTGATGAGGATTAACTCACAATATAAGGGTAATTACAAAACCATTTACAAAGAGGCTCACTACCAGAGGGCTCACTACCCAAGATAGGACTCGCTATCTAGATAGGAGGCTCACTGCCTATAGATAGGACTCAATGTCCAAAAGGGAGGCTCACTGCCTATAGATAAAGAAAGATAACAAAAAATCCACCACAATAATTTCCACACATTCGCAGCCTTGATCAAAGAATTGCAAACACCATTAGCTCACTACTTTCAGGAGTCTAGCACATTGAAGTTCTCGCTGCCTCAATTCTCTTTTGCATAGTCTCTTGTGACTATCTGGATTCTCAAATTTTTGGCTTACAATCCTTAACATCTTCTCTTGTATTTATACCATCTTCAACCTTAGAAACTTTCTCCAAGCTTAGCTACACACACTTTATTTTACAAATTCAAATTAGGTTGGAAAATCAACATTCCTGCAATGGAAGAGAATGAGATCGGACCAAATCAACACTTAACCAAGAACCAAAACAACATCTCAGATCAATCACGTGCTTTCTTAGTTAATACTTATCCTCTACATGATGTGTAAACACCAAGTTAGACAAACCTAATGAAAACACCAATGAACTTTGAAGTACACACTTCTGCAACAAGAGGATAACATGTAGACCACATAACACATTTCACAATAAATTGGAACAAATCTCAAATACCTTCATATTCATTTGTAGTAGCTGCAACAACCTCCATACACATAACACTTCCCATCAGTCCATCTGGACTGTAGAGACACACATAGTAACTCTGAAACTAGTCTTCCAGAGAACCAAACCATGAATTCCTTTGATAGAACACAGATAACACCATTATAATCCTTCTTCCAGATCCACAAGATCTGAAACAAACTAGTGGAGAACTACAAAGTAGATACATTTCTCCTAGTCCACAGACAAACAAATTTGTTCGACCAGTTCACAAACTGGTGAGCACAACTTTCACTCTTCATCAAACCAATAGTAATAATCTAGGATATATCACCCAAGGATTCCCATAAACAACTCTTCAAATCCTCACAAACATAGGATCAACATAAAATAAATGTGGAGCACATACTAGAGCACATTTTGAACACACACAACTCTATCTTCACTATTTATTAATTTTCTAAAAAAGAACTTTGTAACTTATCATATCAACACACTTACAACACCATAAAGATAGCTCCATGTACTCACAACATCTCAATAGTATCTCAACTATACATGCACCACCTGCAATCACTTGATTCCTTTCTCTACAACAACCTATATTGTGTTGACATCAATGAAAACATTAATGACAACACAACCATACGCATTCATACTTGCAACAATCTCCCCCTTTGTTATTGATGGAAACACATGACTCTCTCTCCTCCTTTGACATCAATGGAAAATAAAAAAAAGGTTTTTACATAATTTTGATCACTCCCCCTTAGGAGTGCATCCATGACAATACACATCTCATACTAGAACAATGATACTTCCTACTTTCCTTGCAAAGTAGATAGCAGTCATCAATCTAGACAAATGATGAATTTATAGATCCATTGGACTGATGCACCTCTATGTGCACCTAGTTCAAAGAAGGAGGGGTAGTAACTGCCAACTTCTCCCTAAGATACTCAAAAGTATCCTTAGGAAGATCCTTAGTAAATATATCAGCAATCTGATCCTTTGTAGGCACATATTCCAGCCTAACTTCATTCTCCAATACCTTCTCTCTCAAGAAATGATATCTGAAAGATATGTGCTTTGTACTTGAATTCATTACCATATTATTTGAAATATTTATTACACTTGTATTATCATAGAAGATAGGTATAGGCTCATCACACATCACTCCTATGTTCGTCAATGTTTGCTTCATCCATAGTACCTATGTGTAGCAAGATGTTGTTGCAATGTACTCAGCTTCTACATTGGATAAAGAAACTGAATCATGTTTCGTGCTTAGCCATGAAACCAACCTACATCCAAGAAACAATGCACCACCACTTGTACTCTTCTGGTCATCTACACAACCAATCCAATCTACATCAGTGTAACCACTCAAAGTAAAATTAGTATCCCTAGGATACCATAAACCATAATCTGGAATGCCTTTTAGATATTTGAATATCCTTTTCACAACTGTAACATGTGTTTCTTTGTGTTCTGCTTGAAATTTAGCAACCAAACATACTGCATGCACGATATATGATCTAGTAGTTTTAAGATATAACAATCCACCAATTATAGATTTGTACATGCTCTGATCAGCTTTAGGAGACTTGTCATCCTTACTTAGTTTGCACCCAGTCACCATAGGGGTAATGACTAGTTTGGAGTCATCCATTCCAAACTTCTTCATCACTTCTTTAACATACGTTGATTGTGAAATGAATATTCCCTTATCAGTCTAATTGACTTGAATTCCAAGGAAGAAATTCAACTCACCAATCATAGACATTTCAAACTCTTTTTGCATTTGATCTGCAAATTTTTTGCACATACTCTCATTTCCTCCAAAGATAATATCATCAACATACACAACCACTATCAACATTTTTTTTCCTTCAATCTTGAAATAGAGATTATTGTCTATGGAGCCTTTGTTGAACCTTTGTTGTGTCAAATACCTATCCAGCCTTACATACCATGCTTTAGGAGCCTATTTAAGTCCATACAATTATTTTTTCAAATTACAAACCATGTCTAGTTGATTTGATAACTGAAATCCTTCCAGTTGTTCCATGTATACCTCTTCTTCCAATTCTCCATTCAAGAATGTAGACTTAACATCCATCTGGTATACTTTGCAATCTTTGTGAGCAGAAAATGCCAAAAACATCTAAATAGCCTCCATTCTTTCCACTAGGGTTAATATCTCCTCAAATTCTATTCCTTCAACCTATGAATAACCTTTGCACACAAGCCTTTCTTTGTTTCTTACTACTTGACCATTCTCATTCAACTTATTCCTGAATACCCACTTTGTACCAATTATATTCTTATTTACCGGTCTAGGAGCCAATTCCCATGTCTGATTTTTCTCTATCTATTGTAACTCCTCTTTCATTGCTCTAACCTAATTCTCATCTTTGCATGCTTCACAAACTATTTTAGGTTCTATCTTGGAAAGTAAACACAAATTTACCTTAACTGAGCTACCACTTTGCTTCTTATCTTTACACCTTCGCTTCTGTCTCCAATTATCTGTTCTTGTGGATAATTTTTTTGTACATATTTTGGAGTCTTAGGAGGGTTTCAAAGCTTCTTCTTCTTCAATATGGTCTTCTTATTCCTTATTCTCTTCTTATACATGTCTACAAATAGGTTCATCTAGTTTAACTTCACTTATTTCAACTGATCCGTGCATATCTTCATCAACTTTTACATTTTCACTTTCAAAAAAATTTCTCAATCTTTTATTGAAGCATCTATAAGCTTTGCTATTGTTTGAATATCCAAGGAAAATACCTTCGTCACATCTTGCATCAAACTTTCCTAGGTTATCATCTTCTCTTTTTATTAAACAAGCACTAAACAACTGAGAGAGGGAGGGTTAATCAGTTGTCACAAAATTCAAACTTAAAAACTTCAATAGTTATCAATTACACAACCACACTATTATGTTATTAAGTAAGAGCATGAAACAAAAATAACAAAAAGTAAATCAACAAAATTAACACCATATTTTTACGTGGAAAATCCAATAAGGGAAAAACCATGGTGAGGATTAACTCACAATGTAAAGTAGTTTCAAAACCGAATGTATAAGGCTCACTGCCCTGAAAAGGGACTCACTGTCTGGATACAAAAGCTCACTGCTTACAAAAAGGACTCATTGTCCTATAGGAAGGCTCACTTCCTACAAAATATTTACAAAACAAGTTAGGCTATGCAGCCATAATGAACTGAAAAAGTGCACCTATCAAGTGTTGATGCAGTTCTGGTGATGCTCAACATATAGACTTAACACATTTCATATTTTTCACTCTTCTTCACTTTAGCATTCAGTTCACCAATTCCTCACTCTAATTCTCATTCCATCTTCAAGGACTGTTCAACATATTTATACTCGATCTAACCACAGGCATCAATTAGGTAAGCCTAATTAGATGCATCTCTTTTCTTCAACTTGTTGGCTTCAAGTATTTCCAAAAAGTAATTCAAACATCTAGCATGCTAAATTATGTTCGCATAGACCTAAAATAGGTCGCACATATATTTGCATAACCAAAATTAATCCACCATATCATAATTAACTCAACAAGTTGGCCAGAAATAGACTTCAAAGCAAAAGGCAACCAATAGAATAATGCCACTATGTCATATGAGCATCAATGCACATAATATTTTGAACATGCGTGCCTTCAACAACCATAAACAATTTTCCAAAACCACGAATAGTAATTGTCAACTGCAGAGGAATGTGGACTAAAATAACGGAGAGTGCATCAAAATACCAGATCTACCACCAAAGGAGGTAAACCTGTTCTACACATCGGTTCAGGGTATCAGACTAGTCTGCCAACATGGTTAAATCAATGACAACATACAGACAAATTTCTCCATTCTTCCAACAATCTCCCCCTTTTTCATTGATGGCAACATGTAAAATTTATCCTTCAATCTCTCCCACCGTTTCAAATCTCTCCCCATAACTTTATACTCTAGCTCTCTCCCCCTTTGACATCAATGGCAAAGGGAAACAAAAAGATGTAAACATGGTGACATCAAAATTTTAAAAAGGATTTCAACTCTTCAAAAACTTCCAGCTATCCAAAACTTCCAAACATTCAAAATTTAAGTAAAAATGGCATTCTTCACTTGAAATACCTTCTTGCACCTCTCTTTCATAACTAGATATAACTTCTTCCAGTTGAATATAGTTGAATCCATTCTTGTGCATGCACTTTCTAATAAAGCTAACAAAGTGAAAGAAGATGACCAATCTATAGAAGAGCACTTTTTTTCACGATCTTCTGCATCAATAAGTATTTTGGAAAGATGGTCTAACTAGACCTCAGCAATCTCCTTAAGGAGCCATAAGGTTTTCACCACATCATCTCTTTGTCTCTATACAATAATCAGTTCAAATTGTAATTCACCAAATATTATCCTTTGTTTCCCTTCTTTGTCTTTGAAGATATTAAATTTCTTTCCAATGTTGTTTATCTCAGATTCAATCGCTTCAATTCTGCTTCTGAAATTGTCTACTGCAACAGGCCACCAGAGACAATATTTGTAGATATTTGATATTTCTTTAATGCATTTATTTGTTTCCATGATAGATTTAGATAATATCTACTTAGCTTTACTACATCTCCTTTCAACCAAGGCTTCCAACTTGCATCCTTCCAGACCTTCAAGCAACATTCTTTCATCAATAACTTCAACTAATTTTTCTAGAAAGGAATCAGAAACAAATGATACTTAAATACCTTTCCAAAGTAGATATTCTACTAGAGTGTCATCAGTCTTGAGTCTATCAATAGGAGAGGTTTCATTCCATAACTCACCAATTTTTTTCATCTTTCCCTTAACCAACATAGACTGGATGTCATTAGGATCAAGGGATTCAGATCCAATCAGAGATTCTTTTTCCTTCTCTTCTAAAATGACTGTGATGTCTTCAGTTATAGCTTTTATTTTCTTTGATTCTAGAGGGGAATCACTAATGACAACTTCCAATTCTCTTTTACCAGAGGAAGAACCCACTTCAAACAAACTCAGTGTAGGTATATTAGAGCAAAGATTTGTTTTCAAGGATGTGAAATATGATTTGCACACACTTACATTATCTGTCAATGCTTCCAGATATCTATAAACTTGTTTCCCAATAGGAATACTAGATTCCCACACAACATTATCCTTTCTCAGTAGGGAACTCAAAAAGTAAAACGCCAAACACACAAGCAAGGATCCAAAACAAAAGGGATAACCCTCAACCAACGACATTCAACCATTTTCAAATAGATTGTCAAGTAATAAGCTACACAAATCAAACTAGTTGTTTTCCTTAACCATCATATGCACAATATAAACAATAATAGCCAAAGTTGAGCCTTCACAATTTCTAAAATAAATTTTGTAAGAAACGTTGTGCACAACATACCTAATAGTTGAATCCACAAGAGTATCTATCAATAGGGCTCGAGGGTCTTTACTAATGCTAGTCAGTTCATCCACAACTTTGTACTTCATAGTTTTCCTTCAGGGAAGATCCCCAATACTACATAAGTCAGTAATTGCTTTGATCACTTCCTTCATGATTAAGTAGGGTTTTTCTAATACAATACTACTGTTCTTGAAATGATTCAACAAGAAAAAAATAAACTCTTCATCAGCAAACTATAGAAATTGTGTCCATAAATCCATACCTAGGATTTTTATGCTCTGTAATTCATTTTCCTTTAGCCCTAGTTCTATTTCTTTCATCTTTCTATGATCAAATTCTTCCAATTCAACTCCTTTCAAGTTCAAAGGGATGATGCCACTCAATTCTCTATCCATTTTCATGCTTTCTTTAATTCATTAGTTGAAACCTCTTCGTTTTCTTGTTCCCCTTTTTGCAAACTAGGAAAAGATTCTAGATTACCCATGACAATTTCTTTGAATTCCCTTCAAAATTGCTTCAAGCAAACTTCAAGATTTCTCCAAGGCACCTTTCAAGTTCTTCAAATGCTTAATTAATCAAGAAGACTCAAAAATTTCAACTTATACACCATCGAATTTACCCTAAAATGCATTAAATGCAGCAAGCATCAAAAAGCTGCTAAAAACATTCTTCTCAACATAAAAAACCCTAATTCAGTCCGCAAATCATCATGACAACATTTTTTCTTCTGATTCTTTTTCCAAAACCTCTGAATATTCATTCTTTACATTCTATCCTCATGCCAGCCTCTGACACACCATTCTTCTAAGGGGTTTTATAATTTTTTGATAATGCCCCCCCTAAGACCATGCTAGACCTAAATTTTTGACTAAGTCATCTATACCAGATGAGGACATAGACACATCAGTAGTTTTAGGTTTTTTTTCTTTCTTCTTCCATATCTTATTCATCTCTTGCTTCATTTCTTCTTTTTTAATCTTCTTTACCGATTCAATTTTCTCTACCAGAGCAGACTATTTTTCCTTCTTAATTTTGCAATCCTTTGAGATATGTCTAGGTTTGTTACAATTATAGTAGACAACACTTTTCTAATTAACCTGACCTCCATTACTTCTTGATCTACATTGATTTTCTATATGTCCAAATTTATTATAGGTATAGCAGTAGCCATTAAAGGATTGATTCATTTTTCCTTTGTTAAATTTGTTCATCATCACTTGGCTAATCATTCTTACTTGAGATATGTATTCAGCAAATTTATCTCCAAACTTCTTACATGAAAAGCACTATCCAGAAAAGAAACCAAAGGTCTGATTCATCCTACTCCTACATTATTTTTCTTTGTGACCATATTTGTTGCATGAAAAATAGACACCATTAACAGAGGGATACCTTTGTGCATTAGGCTATCTCACAGGCGGTCTCCTTGCAAATTTTCTTAAAAAAAATTTTTGCTTCCCCTTGTCCTGATTCTTCTGATTATTCATTGTATTCTTCACATCTTTGGAACTTTCGTTGGTATCAATTCCTAAGCCACCTTTTTCTTTACTTGGTTTTTTTCTTGCAAGAAATTCTTCAAGCTTATCGGAGCTAGATCTGAAATTATTCTCATAGATTTTTACTTTTCTAGTTCAATTCTCAAGTTTACTACCTCTTGTTCAAGTTTAGAGTATTCACTAGTTTTTTTTTGCACCATTGTATTCAGACATTATTCAACTCTCTTCTTCTCTTCTATTGTCACTTTCAGTCCAATTATCTCTTGTTTCAACTGCTCACTCACTTCTCTATGTCTTTCCTTGAATTTATTCAATTGTTATTTTAGTTTCTGGACACATTCATTTATATCATCAAGATTCTCTTTCAGATCTCTATTTTCTCTTTTGAATTTGTTAGGATCCTCAAGAGTAGTTTGAAGCTCTCCTTTATCATCCATCTAATCAACCTTCAAGATCATCCTCAAGCAGTTAAGCTCTTCACCAAGGAACCAATTCTCTGTAACCAATTGTTAAATAGGCATAGCACAACTGAGAGGGGGGTGAATCAGTTGTCACAAAATTAAACTTAAAAACTTTAATAGTTATCAATTCCACAACCACACTTTTCTATTATTAAGTAAGAGCATGAAACATAAATAATAGAAAGTAAATCAACACACTTAACACCATATTTTTACGTGGAAAACCCAACAAGGGAAAAACCATGGTAAGGATGAACTCACAATATACAATAGTTTCAAAACTGAATGTATAAGGCTCACTGCCCTAAAAGGGACTCACTGTTCAGATACAAAATCTCACTATCCTATAGGAAGGCTCACTACCTACAGAAGATTTATAGAATAGGTTAGGCTATACAGCTAGAATGAACTGAAAAAGTGCACCTATCAAGTACTGATGCAGTTTCAATGATGCTCAACATATAGACTTAACAAATTTCATCATTTTTTCTCTTCACTTTAGCATTCACTTCACCAATTCCTCACTCTCATTGTCATTCCATCTTCAAGGATTATTCAACATATTTATACTCTATCTAACTGCAGGCATCAATTAGGTCAACCTAATTAGATGCATCTCTTTTTTTCAACTTGTCAGTTTCAAGTATTTCCAAAATCCAATTCAAACATCTAGCATGCTACATGTTGGCATAGACCTTAAATAGGTCACATATATCCACATAACAAAAATTAATCCACCATATCACAATTAATCCAAGAAGTCGGCCAAGAATAGACTTCAACACAAAAGGCAACCAATAGAATAATGCCTCTACATTGTAAAAGCATCAAAGCACATAATATTCTGAACATGCATGCCTTCAACAACCATAAACAATTTTCAAAAACTGTAAATAGTAACTGCCAACTGTGGAGGAATGTGGACTAGAATACTGGAGAGTGCATCAAAATAATGGATCTACCACCGGAGGAGGTAAACCTATTTTGCACACCGGTTCAAGGTATTAGACCAGTCTACCAACATGGTGACATCAATGACAACATACAGATGGACTTCTCCATTCTTCCAAAACTTTTGATATAACATTTTCTTCCAAACACCTTAAAGTACTTAACAGTAGGAATTTTTCCATGCCAAAGTTCATAAGGAGTCTTTGTGTTGTTACCTTTGATCTCAAACAACAGTGTAAGTTGCTTCTCTCTAGTATACTTTTGGTACATTTTCCTCTTTCATCATAGTCCTTGCAGCTTCTTGAACTGACCGGTTCTTCCTCTCAATAACTCCATTCTACTAAGTTCTAGGAGCAAAAAATGCCTCTTTATGCCATGCTCTTCACAAAACATATTAAACTCATTGGAAGTGAATTATCCACCTCTTTTAGACCTTAAACATTTGATTTCTAGGTTCACTTCATTCTCTACCATAGCCTTGAATACCTTGAGTCTATCTAGAGCTTGAGCTTTCTCCCTAAGAAAAGTAACCCATGTCATTCTAGAATGATCATCAATTAGAAGCATAAAATACTTGTCACCTAAGATTTCCTGGTCTTGTGGGACCATAGAGTTCTATATGAATCAATTCCAACATTCCAGTAGTTGATTTTTATTTTCCTTTAATGTTGCATCTTGTTTGTTTTCCCAACTGACAACTTCTACAAATAGTATTGGTAGGCTTTATGATTTTAGGCAGATCCCTGAAAACTTCTCTTGAACTAATTCTAATCAAATTGATAATGTTTACATGTCCCATCCTCCAATGCCATATCCAACTTTCATTAACTTGAGATACAAAACATAGACCATCAACACCCTTAAGCTAATAAATGTTTCCATATGTTCTTCTTCCTGTAGCTACCATAGTTTCAAACCCTTTTTTGATCTCACAAGTATTATCCTAAAACACAAACTTAAATAATTTGTTACACATTTTTCTAGCAGTCAAGAGATTATGCCTTAAGCCCTTAACATAGTAGAAATCATCAGTACTATGTTTTCCATCAAAACTAATTTTTCCTTTTAGAACAATCTTTGTGCCAGAATCATCTCCAAACATGACTAATCCTACATCATACTTTTTAAGTTTAGTAAACTTACTTTTGTCTATGGTCATGTGATTTGAGTAGCCATTGTCAATTACCCAATAATCTTCATCTTGTCTAGCATGAAAGTTAGTAACTAGAGTACCTTCCTTCTCTTACTTCTTGTTTTCTAGACCACATTCCTTTGCACATCTTTCATGGTTAGTTGACACTCGTTTATTCTCTAAGGCTAGAAATAAGCATTCATCATTATCACCCTCAATATCAGATTCATCATCAAAAATTTCAGCATCTTCTCTAACATAATACAACTTCTTGAATTTTTTGTCCTTTTGGTCTTTTTTTGTCTCTACTCTTCTTATGTATGGCTCTATTTCAACATCTTGAAGCATAGTGACCAATATTTCCACAACTGAAACATTTAAAAGGTAACATACCTTTGTACTTTTCAGTACTTTTTTTCAACTTCCTTGTAAAGTTTTCTTCCAGCTCCTTTGAACTATCACCATTCGAATCATCTTCTGTCTTAGTGGATTTTAAGGTTGTTTTTGTTTTCTCCTTTTCTCTTCCAAATTTCCCAATTTCAAATGCAGTCAAGGTGCCAAATAGTTGTTCTTTAGTGAATTTATTTGGATCATATACTTCCTCAATGGCTAAGACCTTATCACTGTAACTCTCTGATAGGTTCATTGGCATTTTCTCCATTACATCTTCATCTATCAGAGTACCACCTTGATTTTTGACTTCATTCACTGCAATGTCTTCCATTTTCAAGTTCTCATATTTGTGCTTACCTGTTAACTTCTTTGATAATTTGACTCTATCATTTCCTTCATAGATATCTTTCAACTTTTCCCAAGCTCCATAAGTAGTGCCCAAAGAAATAAATTTTTTTAGTTCAGTCTTAGATAAAGCACTATAGATTGCATACCTCGCTTTTTCATTTTCTTCATAGGTAGAAATCTCATCTGGAAAAGAAGGACCACTTGTCGGCTCAACATATTTTGTCTCAATATATTTCCAAGTCTTGTAACCAAGAGAGATTAGGTAACCTCTCATCTACACTTTCTAGAAACTATAGTAAGATCCATCAAACACATGGATTGTTAATTTGTGCACCATCGGATCTACCTCAAGTGGTTAAGCTCTTCTCTGAGGAACCAAGGCTCTGATACCAGTTGTTGAAATGCACAAGAAAACTGAGGGGAGGGGTGAATCAATTGTCACCAATCACATTCACTAATCTCAAACAATTATTAACTCCAATTCCAATTTAATCTATTATTAAGTATGAGCATGAAGTGTAGATAACAAAAACCAATATCAATACAAGAAACACCAGATTTACGTGGAAAACCCAATAAGGGAAAAACCACGATGAGGATTAACTCACAATATAAGAGTAATTGCAAAACCATTTACAAAGAGGCTCACTGCTAAAGTGATCACTGCCCAAGATAGGACTCACTATCTAGATAGGAGGCTCACTACATACATATAGGACTCATGTCCAAAAGGGAGGCTCACTACCTACAGATAAAGAAAGACAAAATAAAATCCACCCCAAAAATTTCCACACATCCGCAACCTTGATCAGAGAATTGTAGACAACATCAGCTCACTGCTTTTAGGAGTCTAACACGTTGAAGTTCTCACTGCCTCAATTCTCTTTCACATAGTCTCTTGTGACTATCTTGCTTCTCACATTTGTGGCTTACAATCCTTAACATCTTATCTTTTATTTATACCATCTTAAACCTTATAAACTTTCTCCAAGGTCGGCTACACACACTTTAATTTACAAATTCAAATTAGGTTGGAAACTCAACATTCCTATGGTAGAAGAGAATGAGAGCAGACAAAATCAACACTTAACCAAGACCCAAAACATCTCGAATCAATCACATGCTTTCTTAATTGATACTTATCCTTAGCATGACATGTAAACACCAGGTCGGACAAACCTAATGAAAACACTAATGAACTTTGAAGTGCACGCTTCTGCAAAAAGAGGATAACATGCAAACCACATAACATGTTTCATAGTACACTGGAACACATCTCAGATACCTTCAAATTCATCCATAGTAGCTAAACAACCTTCATACACAGAACACTTCACATCAGTCCATCTGGACTATACAAACACACACAGTAACTCTAAAACTAGTCTTCCAGAGCACCAAACCACGAATTCCTTTGATAGAACACAGATAATGACATTAAAATCATTCTTCCAAATCTGCAAGATCTGAAACAAACTAGTGGAGGACTACAAAGCAGATACATTTCTCCTAGTCCACAAGCAAACAACTCTTCCTAACTAGTTCACAAACTGGTGAACACAACTTTCACTCTTCATCAAACCAGCAACCATAATCCAGGATATATCACCCAAGGATTCCCATAAATAACTCTTCAAATCCGAACAAGCATGGGATCAACACAAAATAAATATGGAGCACATACCAAAGCACATTTTGAATGCACACACAACCCTTTCTTCACTATTTATTAATTTTCTCAAAAGCACTTGGTAACTCATCATATTAGCACACCTGCAACACCATAAAGATAGCTCATGTACTCACAACATCTCAATAGTATCTCAACTATACATGCATGTTCACCTACAATCACTTGATTCCTTTCTCTGCAACAACCTATACTTTGTTGACATCAATGACAATAGTAATGACAACACCACCATACTCATTCATACATGCAACAAATGTGTGCTATAAAATCTATGAATTTTTCTCCTTGTTGTTTCTTACACTTCATTAAGTTAGGTAGAGCCATCTTAGGACCAATTTGCACTTGGAAATGATTAAGAAATGAATCAATAAGCTCATTGAATGAGTGGATTGAATTATTTGATAATGAGAAAAACCATTCCAAGGCTATGTCTTTCAAGGACCTAGGAAAGAGTTTAGCCAAGAGCTTATCTTCAAAAATGAAGTCATTATGTAAGGTTGTATATACTAATACATGGTTGCTAGGGTCTCCTTTACCATCGTATTTCTCAAAGTTGGGTATCTATATTCCTTGTGGCACTTGTGTTTTCAATATCTCCAATGACAATGGGTTTATTTTGATATATTGTGAAGGTGTTCCATTTTTGTTTTGGTTCAATGTTTCTATTTGTTGTTGAAGGGATGTGACATTTTGTAAAAGTTGTTTTATGACAAAATAATTCATTATTTTTTGGGATGGAGGTGAATATGTGTTAGGTGGACAATTATATTGAAATTTTGTGAGAGGTGATGGATTTGGAGATATTATGTTTGATTTCACAAAACTAAAAGGATTCGAATAGAATTACCAAGGCTGGAGCTTTTTTTTTTTTTTGCATTGTTGTGGCAACCATTGGATTTGTATATGTAAGAATAGAGGTTGTGTGTATCCTATCCCATATTATTGAACCAAAATTAAATTGAAGGAAAAAGGGGTCATAGGCCCTAAAAGAAAAGTACCTAGGATTCAAGGGGCCTTTCCTAGATTTCACTATAATACCAACCACAAAGCCAAGAGATTGACTTTAAACCTCAATGGTGAGTCAATCATATTTAGGTTGGTAATTCTTTAGGGTCTTAGGATGATTAGGGAAGATTTTAAATAATGAAACTATATAAATTATATGGCCTAATATATAAAATGTAGATTCCCTTCGAAGATAAATAGACTCTAACAACACTTTAGAGGAAAATATGGGATATATCTGTGATAGGGAGATTTTCAGTACTAGAATACGAGCAGCAAACAAAGGAAAGTAAATAACACTAAAAACAATCTACACCTCAAGATTATCCTAGTTGGATTCAATACAAAATAAAGATGACAAAATGAAGCCTTTTACCTTGTCTCGAATCGATCATTTGGTTGGCCCTTCGATCTTTGGTGTTGTATGCTCCTTGGCTGACACAAGATGCAAGCTAAATGATGATATGAGGATGGGAATATGAGTGGAAATGGATGCAAATATGAAAAATGGCTAACTATAGCTCTTAGAAAAAATTTACAAGAGTTTGACTAAAATAAATGATCTCCCCCTAAATGAGATAAAAGAGGGGGTATTTATAGAGAATTTGGAATTCTCTAGGGAAATGGATGGTCAAGATTGAGCCACCAAGACCAAGATGTAGGCCTAAAGTGAGTTGAGAACTCACAAGCCCTCACATCTTGACATGTAGCATATGAAGTGGCTTAAAAGAGGGAATGTGTACATGAGGTGGAAGGATAGTACATGACATGGATGTGATACATAGTACCTTGGGATTGGACAAGATCTCCTTATAAAAGAGCTCTTTGTCCCCATGTGGGTGAGAAGACATGTGGAGAATTAAAAATTCCTCAAACATTCTCATGGGGATGAGAGAAGAAATTTTAAATTCCAAGAAATGCATTGGGGGATTAAATGTGAATTAAAAATTCACATAGGGAATGGAGTGTCTTCTTTAAAAAGATAAAGCCTTTAAGAAGGTTGACTTAGGACACATTCCATAAATGACATGGGGATTAGGTTGAGCTAACCAAGTGATTAAGGTTGTGCAAGTACTTGATTAGACTAATTAATAAAGATTAGAAACAAGTGGGAAATTATGGAGGATAGGACCCTAATGATGATTAGGGGTGTGCACATCTTAATCATAAATTAATTATGACTAAGAAAGAGGGTTAGATTGCTAGGAGGGATTAGAGACCAACTTGCAAAAGTTGGAGGATGTGACAATGAGAGAGAAAAAGAAGAATTTAAAATAAATTTAAAATTCCAAAGATAATATGACTAAATTAAATAAAGTGATATATTTATTTAATTTAGAGAGGAAATAAGGGAAAAAGTATTTATTAAATTAAATACTTTAGAAACCTTATGGAAGACATGAAATATTAATTAAATAAGTAATTTAATTAATATTGGTAAAGAGGACAAATTAAACAAGCAAGAGGATGATTTAAGGAGATTCCCTTGACCATATGGAAGTGGTCAAATTTAGGTGTCTACATCTTCCCCCTCTTCGAAATACTATTAGGATAATAGGGTTTCAAAGAAAAATAAAATATAGACAACCCTATGGAAGAAGCAACCGGAAAGGAGATGCCCCAGCATGGGAGAGCCTGCATGAACTACCCGAATGGAGAAGAGATAAAGAGGATGCCCCGATCCAGCAAGGGAAGGTTTATGATGGAAGATTGGGAGAGAATGGTAGGGTATGCCCCCTTGAGAAGGAAGACAGGAAAGGGAAAGGGACCCTAGGCAACTTCTCGAAAGTATGAAGTGGTATATGTTGTTGGAAAGATCACAGAAAATCGAGAAGATTGGCACTAGAATCGAGGGAAATAGGTTTATAATGTGCAAATGGCGGCCCCGAGAAGATAAGGGGGGGAGTGAATTAGTTGAGGTGAAAAAAAGGTTAAATAAAAGGAAAAAAATTCCTTTTATTTTAAAAAGTGAAAATAAGGGGGGGGGAAGCTATAAAAGGTAATTGAGGGAATTACTTCTCCTCATTTAGATAGCTGTAAAGTGAGGAGAAGAGGGAGAAGAGGAGAGAGCAAGAGGGAGGAGTCAAGCTACTAAAGTATGATTCTAAAATCATTCATCAGGGGGGTGAGAGACGACGATTCTTCGAGGAGTGTGTCATGCCACGCTAGGTTAGTTTGAAATCCCACCTTGTGATTTTGTGCAATTTGGCTAATTTTTTGCAAAAACAAAAATATGGGATTGGTGGGGGGGTCGGGAGGAATAATGGGTTAGAAGGAAATTTTTGTTTTAAGGACATTTTTGGAGAGGGGGGAGTTGGCTGATGGGTTTAGGTTAGGTTGGGGGGGCATTCAAGCCCATGTGGGTCTACCTGCGCTAGGCGGAGGCCCGCCCAGCCAGCTCGGGCAAGTCCCTTGAGCTCGGGCGGGACAACCCAGCTAGCCCAGGCGGGTCCGCCCCAACTCAGGCAGGTTTTCCCGAGCTCGGGCAAGCCCGCCCAACCAGCCCGGGTAGGTCCACCCCGGCTCGAGTGGGTCTTCCCAAGCTTGGCAGAGGCCCGCCTAGCTAGCTTGGGTGAGTCTACCCAGGCTCAGGTGGGCTAGCTCGTGAGCTCAGGCGAGTCCGCCTGGGTGCAAGGTGGGTTCGCCCAAGGGCTGGGGCGAAGCCAAGATGACCGGAAAAAAGTAGAAGATAGGAAAAACAATGGGATGAAGAAGGGGAATCCCAGGGCAGGAAGAAGTAGGACAAGTAAAATGGGGTCAAAACAACGCCAGAAGAAACTGACAAAGTGTCGTTATGATGGATGCAGAATGTTGAGAGTTTGTGGACGTGGGAGAGACGGTCTGAAGTGTTGACGAGATGCATAGCATGGATGACAGGCGCAGAGCACCAGAGACTGGCAGAGGTAGGATTATTTCATATGCTATCATATCCGACAATTAAGGCCCACAGTATCATGTTGAGAGCCCTGATAGAGTGTTGGGACTCGGTGACATCGACCTTCCATCTACTGACTAGGGAGATGACAGTGACCTTGGAAGATGTTTGGCGGATTCTGAGGCTCCATATAATAGGGATTGCGGTTAGCAAGTGTTGGTTAGTGGATGAGGCGCTGGATGAGTATGTGCATGTTGTTTTTAGCAGTGATGATCTACCAGTTCAGCGGGGGCAGGTGGATGTGGACAAGTGTTTGTCTTGCAGGGTACCGGCATTGTCTTTGTACCTAGTGGGACTAATTAGTGAGATCCTGGTACCAGACTGGAGTGGTCAATTTTTGCATCTCAAATTCATTGAGGTGATTCGACATATCATTGAGGGCTGAGAGGGGCAGTTTGCGTGGGAGACCTATGTGTTGGCGCAGTTGTATCGAGATATGCATTGGGTATGCTACAGGGAGGTGCAGAGTGTGGCCCATGTCACACTGCTCTAGGTTTGGGCTTGGGAGTACATCAGGGTGACTAGGCTGATTGTGCACAGATTAGGAGAGCAGCTTGACAAAGAGGTCGTGGCCTAGGGATGGGGGACAGAAGCGGGAGCGATACTGTGGTATCAAGATGTGAGAGATGTAGATGTATGGAGGAGACAGCTGGATGATGTGCAGGCAGAGATGATAGTGTGGCGTCCTTATATGATTCAGCACTTCAGAGGCTCGAGGGGTGATGAGGAGGCACACAGCAGCTACTTCTTCACCCGCTATTATATTATTGGGAGAATTTTTCTTATAGTGGAGCTACACAAACTTGATCGGGTGTCGCGGCAGTTCAGAGTGAGGCAGGATATTCCTGCGGGGCAGGTGATGTTTCGGCGACTGTCACGGGAGCGGCCATGGGGGCCTAGGCTGTACTTGGATGTAGTGTGGGCAAAGCTGGAGGCACTACATTTTGTGCCATACCCAAACAAGCGAGAGGGGCAGAGGGATGCAGGGCTGACAGATCGATATCGGTAGTGGTTCAGGTGACATCCAGTACCACGGATTACACCAGTGGTGCCGATTGAGGGAGCAGTAGGGTTCGGGTCAGAGGATGGGAGATGGCTGAGAGTGGTGGGACTGGCACCCCAAGGGCGACAGAGAGGAAGACAACGGGGGGAGGGACAGGAGGCAGTTGGAGGAGCTGAGGAGCCAATGAGGGCGGCTAGGAGGAGGAGACATGAGGCGGTTAGAGCAGCTAAGGAGCCAGTGAGGGCGGCCAAGAGGAGGAGGTGATGGTGCAGGTCCCAAGGGTGAGAGTATGAGGATAGGACTGCGGCACAACAGGATAGGGGGCCAGAGGTCTAGAGAGAGAGGAGCCCAGAGGCATGCGCATCCCTAGGAGGTCAGAGTCAGGAGAGGGGAGGAGGCTGAGACTAGTAGAGCACAGGAGAGACAGAAGGCAGACATGACCATAGGAGGGAAGCACCGATAAAGACAGGAGGAGGGAGAGGCCAATAGAGTGCAAAAGGGGATGACAAGGAGAGGGGGAGCCCCTTCAGTGATAAGTGTGGATGAGATGGAGGCGTCGACAGAGAGTGAGGGGTATGAGCCATGGGAGATGGACATTGATTTAGATGTGCATGACATCGCACCATTGTCGATAGCACCTCCCAGAGGAGAGGAAATTGTAGTGGTGTTGAGAGAGACTCTAGAGAGACTATGCCTTAGCGAGCAGTGAGTACGGCAGATAGAGGTAGAGCGGGTCAGATTAGAGGCAACGCTAAGCTAGCTACAGGGATGATTTTCCCAAGGTGAGAGAGATTATGCAGTCCTAGCCACACTAGTGTCAGAGGTGGAGAGGAGATTGATGAGAGAGATGGATGAGGCATGAGATGAGGTAGTTGATCTATGGGCGGAGATAGAGAGATTGCAAGGGGAGGTGGGTAGGGAGCATGAGGAGGGGGATGCAGTGAGATGGGAGCGATACCGCTTGGTGGTAGAGGCAGCGATACAGAAGGTTGTTGGAGGAGTGACAGGGCAGAAGCTGTCAGAGACTAGGATAGGGACTGGTGGAGGTATGGAGGGTCTGCAGGGACAGCTAGAGCAGTTACAAAGGGAGAGAAAATCTACAATGGGAGTGGACTAAGCTCAGAGATAGAGTGGACTATTTAGAGCAGACAGTTGGGGATATGGGGTTGATGCAATGGAGAGAGGAGGAGACAAGGAGAGAGATGTGGCACAGGCACAGGTGTAGGTCTTAGAGGCAGATATGGATGTGCTACAGGCACGTTCTCAAGTGGCCGAGAGTGAGAGGCAAGTGGCAGAGTCAGAGGTACAATATCTTCAGAGGGATAGGGATGTGGCGGTGTCACAGGTGTCAAGGCTTCGACGGGAGAGAGATTTTTCCAAGCTAAGGCTTCAAGCACTTCAGAGGGATAGGGATGTAGTGGAGGCCCAGGCACAGGCTGCGCAAAGAGAAAGATGTCGCAGAGATATGGATGCAGACATTGCAGAGCAAGCAAGACACAACACAGGCTCAGCTGCAAGTAGTGCATGGTACAAGGGGTGAGCTAGGGGCAGAGGTACAAGGGTTATGAGCACAGCTACAGGTTGTAGAGGTAGAGAGGGATAGGGCTATAGCATAGGTGCAGCACCTGACAGAGGCACAAGAGGCCTGGGCATAGGAGTAGAGGGCTATTAGTGGAGATCGGGACAGGTACAGACTTGAACGAAGTGTCGTTAGGCATCAGGCCACTCAGCGAGATGACTATATGCAGGAGGCGAGCTACTAGAGGTGTGGGTATAAGCATGTTGTTCCAGATCTAGCATAGCACATAACATGCTATATTAGATAGATACCTCATATGTCAGCACCATCCCAGTCATTAGGGACACGTACCAGAGGATACAATGACTGTCAACAGACTCCCTCCCCTCTCGATGGCTACTAGGGGACTCCCACCCAGGAGTATCAGGGGACTCCTACCTATGAGTACCAGGGGACTCCCACGCATAGAGGGCTAGTGCCAGATTCTCCTCAGAGATCAGATGTGGGTAGCTCACAGTAGGACAGCCAGAGATCAAATGGCAATATACCTATTTTTTTGACAGACACAGGATGGAGCATTTAGTCCTTATCTGTAGAGATCATAGATGCTCTACATCTCTAGATTTTGTACCTTATTGGATGATGTATGATGGATATATGACAAACATTGTATTATTTTGATTATGATATAGAACTGTCCTTATTGACACTATGCATTGTGCTTTTTGTGATGGGTGATTTAGTTTCTATAAGTACATGTATTTGATATTTCATACTTATATGGATGGACAATTTGATTTATTTATGCACATGTATATGACACTTCATGCCTATATGGATGTATGATTTGATTTATGTATGCACATGGATATGGTACTAAATGCGTATATGGATGTATGATTTGATTTATGTATGCAAATGGATATGATACTACATGCTTATGTGGATGTATGATTTGATTTATGTATGCACATGGATATGGTACTACATGCTTATATGGATGTATGATTTCATTTATGTATGCACACGGATATGGTACTACATGCTTATGTGGATGTATGATTTGATTTATGTATGCACATGGATATGGTACTACATGCTTATGTGGATGTATGATTTGATTTATGTATGCACATGGATATGGTACTACATGCTTATATGGATGTATGATTTCATTTATATATTAAGGTATGAAATGTAATTAGGATGTAGATGTTAACATGGACATGTATGGGTTAAATGAACTTATGATGCTTAATTTAATCAGCTTATGAGCTATGAAATGTATTGAACCTATAATGCAACATGAAATATGAATTAAACGTGAGTTCCTATAATGTAAACCTAAGTGTCAGTAAGGACCTGTATGGGAATGTAGATAGGCGATAGGTGTATTGTGGGTGTGATACTGCATTTGTCAAAAAACCATTAGTATCCTAAGAGGAAGATCAAGAGGGAAAAAGAGTTAGAACTTGCACAGCCTAAATCACAAGCCCTAGGTCATGAACAAGGCTAAATGAAGGGTGCATGCAGTGAAATGAGGTGCAGTGCAATTAAGAACGTAATTTTCCATCTTTGGAGCATTGATTTTTGCTATAGCATAAGATACCAAATACCCTGATATGTAAGACCAAGGTGAGATGGCATCGAATGCATGAAACAAACACAGTAAACAAAAAGGCTATCCCGACATCCCAAGGTCATGATGACCTTCGTCGGGCTAGGTATTGCGATACCACAAACACACAAGGATGCCCCAGTGTAACACAAGACCTCAGGGATCTTGGTGGATACTACGTGGGACAATCGAGAAGACAACAGCAAAGAAAAGAGCAAGATAAAACCCTATGTAGACGAGTCAAAGCACACCATGATATGACGGATCAAGGTGACCATGACAAGTGTTGATAGAGAGCTCCAATGATAAACAAAATCCAAAAATATCAAAAGATCACAATCAATTTCAAAATGTCCTTTGCCATAGGATCAGAGGGATGGATGGGATTGATGAGGTCTACTAGGAAGGATGCATCTTGTTGAGACCGATGATGGATACTAAACTAGAATGACCCAGTTTGACGCCAAATGTTTTTCATTAACTAACTCTTCTAATACTAGGAGATTTTATTAGTGAAGAATGAGCTAGACAAGGACACGGACTGACCCACCCTACAGACCTAGGGGCCTGGGGGCCGATCAGAGATTAGCCTTGCCTACGTGAAAGTGCAAAGCCCTCGTAGTTCATGAAAAAACCATGGATAAAATGGAGAGAGGAAGATGAAGGCAGATGATGGAAGACCAACACGTGATGGTCAAAATACCTTGGGGGTAGATCAAATGATCAGCCTTGCCTATGTGACAGAGCAGGGGCAACGTAGTTCAACTGACGAAGCGACAGGATGGGATCTAGATGGAGATCGACACGATGGATGATCCTATGTGATGACTCATACTGACTGTTGAGGAGACAAACAACATAAGCTCATAGTGGGATACTGAAAAGCTCAGGATGAAGGATAGACTAGATGGATCATCCAATTCTCAATCAAAATATACCAAGCGGCCAAGGATGGGACGGGTGAGGATGATAGTGTGGATGAAAGCATGAAATAACTAGGATGCTAGGAAGATAATGATTAGACCCTCTACATATGATGCCTGTTACCAGGTTTTCACCACCTGTACTTATCCAAGGTGCCACCAAAAAGGGGTTTTCACCATAGGACAAACTTATTTCTCTTTACTATTTTTGGATTTTTTTTGGATTTTTCTGATTTTCTTGATTTTTTGTTTGATTTTTAGGTGGGGTTTCCAAGCAGACTTAGGTGTAGAACCTCTTCAGATGCATGATATTGATGGGTTCTTCGAGGGGCTCTCCTTCAAGGGTAGTCAACCTGTATGCCCCAGATCCATATTTGGCGGCTATTATATAAGGCCCCAACCAGTTTGCTTCAAATTTTCCTTTCTTGTCTCAGTCTTGCTAAGTATGTTGATTCTCTTTGAGGACAAGATCACCCACCTGAAACTGTTGAGGGTGAACCTTTTTGTTGTAGTGAGGCTTGAGGCGGTTCTGATATGCTTGCAAGTGATCATAGGCTTGATTCTTCTTTCCTCCAGTAACTCTAGTTGTGCAAGTCGTGCAACACGAGCATCCTCCTCATTGATAAGATTTTTTAGAGAAATTCTCAGTGATGGAATCTCAACTTCAATTGGCAAGATGGCTTCGGCACCATAGACTAAAGAATAAGGAGTGGTTCCTGTAGGGGTGCAGATGGAGGTACGATATTCCTAGAGGACAGAATGAATATGGAGGTGCCAATCTTGACCAATGTTATTGACAACCTTTTTGAGGTTGTGGATGAGGGTCTTGTTGGTTGCTTATGTCTGACCATTACCCTGGGGGTAATAAGGCATTGACCAATGATGCTAGATGTGGAAGGTGTCACAGAGGTGTTTCATGGATTTGTTTTTGAAGGGTTTATTATTAGAAAGGATGGTGGATAGGATATCATATCTACGAAGAATATAGTAAAGGATGAATTTTGAGATCTGAATACCGGTGATCTGTGAGAGTGGGATTACTTCCACCCACTTAGTGAAGTATTCAGTGGCAGTAATTATGAATGTATGGTTGTCAGATGATGGTGGGTAAATCTTTCCAATCAAGTCAAAACCCCATTGAGAGAATGGCCACGGTGCTAGGAGGGGCTGAAGATCCTGTGCTGGAGCATGAATCAAATCTGCATGTTGTTGGCATGGAGGGTACTTCTTCACAAATTCACAAGCATCATGCTCTAATGAAGTCCAATAATATCCCGCTCGGAGAATCCTTTTGGCTAGGGCCATACCATTTGAGTGAGCTCCACAAACACTGCTATGTACCTCTATTAGTGTCGTGTGGGCTTCGGTCTCATTCAGACACCTAAGGAGGATCCATCATACCCGTGATGATAAAGTGTATCACCGATGATAATATAATAGGATGAACATTGAATAAAGGATTTCTTTTGGTTTTGTGTGAGGTCCAGAGGCAAGATATTATCATGGAGGTAGGTATATATGTCCTGGTACCAGGGGGAGGTGGGACCTACGATATTGCACACCATATCAGTCTCAGGAATATCATACGCGAGGATTAAAATTTGTTCAACAAGGAACTCACATTCTGTCCAATCTTTAGGAATGTCAATCAGGGAGCCGATAGTGGCCATTGCATTTGCTGCTTTGTTCTATACCCTAGGAATTTGATCAAATTGTATGAAGGTGAAATATTTCTTGAAATCATCCACCATATGTTTATAGGGCAACAGCTTATCATCTTTTGTTAAAAATTCATCATTAACCCACTTGATGACTAACAATGAATTCCCATAGACATTCAAGTGAGTTATATGCCACTGTTTTTCAATTCGGAGGCCGGTGAGGAGGGCTTCATACTCTACCATGTTGTTGGTACACGGGAATGCTATCCTGAATGATTTTGGAATGTAGTCACCTTGAGGGGTAACTTATAGAATTCATGCGCCTGATCCATTATGGGTATATGAGCCATCAAAATAGAGTGTCCAGGTTGGTGCTTTTGTAACTGTGTAAACTTCTTCATATGGGAATTCAGTGTCTAGAGGGTAAGCATCTACTAATGGTGCCTCAGCCAACTGATCAGCTATGACCTGTCCCTTTATGGCTTTTCACTCCACATACTCTATGTCAAATTCACTTAGGAGAATGACCCACTTTTCCATGCGGCCAGTCAAAGTGGTTCTAGATAACAAATATTTTAGTGGATCAATTTTAGCAATTAATTTGACTGGATGGTTGAGCATGTAATGTCAGAGTTTCTATGTGTTGAACACTAGTGCAAGCCAGGCTTTTTCCATGGGAGAGTAGTTTAATTCATAGCCAACCAACATTCGACTAATGTAATAGATTGCTCTCTCTTTTGATAGTTTATCATGTTGTTCCAATAATGCCCCTAGCGTGACTGAAGTGGCAGAGATATACAACAAGAGGGGTTTCCCTAGAAAAGGTGGCATTAAGATTGGTGGATGAGCTAAGTATTCTTTGATCTTATCGAAACCTATTTGACACTATTGGTTCCATCGAAAGGTGGACTTTTTCTTCAGAGGATAAGTGAATGGCTGACACTTATCCGTGAACTGGGCTATGAACTGACGGATGGGTTGCATCTTCCCTTGGAGGCTTCTTAATTGTTTCAAATTGTGAGGGGGTGGCATGTCTAGGATAGCCTTCACCTTGGTGGGATCAACTTCAATACCCCTTCGAGAGACTATGAAACCCAATAATTTTTCTGATGTGACACCAAAGACACACTTTTGGGATTTAGTCACAACTTGTAATGTTCCAACCGTTCAAAGATCTTTTTCAGGATAGTAGGATGTTCCACCCAGGTTCTAGATTTTCCTAACAGGTCGTCAACATAATCCTCCATAATCATATGGATGAGGTCATGGAAGATGACCGTCATTGCCCTCTAATATGTTGCCCCCGCATTTTTGAGACCAAAGGGCATAACATTGTAACAGAAAGTACCCCACGGTGTTGTGAAAGTGGTTTTGTGCTGGTCCTCAGGTGCGATTCGGATTTGATTATAACCAAAGAAATCATCCATAAGGGATAACATCTCATGTCCTATTGTGAGGTCGACCAACATGTCAATGTTAGGCAGAGGGAAGTCATCTTTTGGGCAGGCCTTGTTAAGATCTCCAAAGTTCGTGCAGATCAAAATGTCTCCATTTGGTTTGGCAATTGGTACTATATTAGAGATTGACTCAGAGTAGTCAATTGGTCTGATAAATCCTGCATCTAGTAATTTCTCCATTTCCTTCTTGACTAACAATGCTACCTATGGATGCATCTTGTGGAGCTTTTGTTTAGCAAGCTTTGCATGAGGATGAATGTCTAGGTGATGAACCACTAAAGCGGGGTCTAAGCTTGGCATATCTAAATATGACCAAGCAAAGTTAACAATACCCTCTTGGAGTAATTGAAAAATGACTACATATTCTGGATCTGAGAGTGACTTGGCCACATATGTGATCTTAGGAGTTTCGGTAGTATCCAAATTAACCTCTTGAGTCTCTTCAATTAGAATGGATGACTGTGTAGATAACTGAGTTCCCACAAGGGGAAGATGAACATCTCCATCCTCCAGCACCTCTTCGAGGTTTTCGCAATTGGATGCGTCCTTTATTTTTACTTTTTCAAGGTCAAGAAGTGCCTCAGGGAGGTTTTCACTAGATGACTGCTTTTTATTTTTCTTATCCTTATTTTTGCGACTGGAGTGTTCATACTCCCCCAATCCCATGAGGTTGACATATGTATCCACGGACATATTGACAGGTGTTCTATCACATAGGTCCCAATCAATAAGCTCAGGGTGACGAAGGGATAGGCTAATGGTACATATAGATAGGAATTCAAACATGGATGATAGGTCAATGTGATTGACATCATCGTATGCACGTATGATGGATTCCTCCTTGGGTATGTCTTCCAATGAGCCATCGTCCACAGAAACACTATTGGAAGTATTAAACGATGTTGCAGGGCTTTTCTAATTTTTATTGTATCTGATGCCTATGTTCTTTGGCAGCTTTGATGTATCAATAGGTTGCAACTGCCCCTATTCTTCTTTTCCTAGGCCCCTACCTTGGTAGTTATACTTTTCTGCAAACTTAGCTGACCAAGGATATGCTTCCTGAAAATATTCCTTTAGATGAGGATCTAGTTGGGGTTCTTTCCGATATACCCATTGACTTATATCCTCTTCTGGTGCATCAATCTTGATACTTAGGGACCTGAAAGTGGTAGTAGGAATGTTTTTTTCATTGAAGGTGATAGTCTTGTCTTCCTTTGGAGTAGCATGTGAAGGTTGGTCATACTCATGTGGTGACGGAGGCATGGTTGCTACTTTAAGTGTAGTATGCATTTCATATTCACCACACCCCTTGTCAATGATCTGGACTCTTATGACTGTAGGATTGGTGATGGAAGATGGAGTGATTGTAGTGGTGGAGGGTGGATTAGTAAATGATGACTGAGATGCCCCCATTTCAACCCCAGGACAATAATGTAAATGGGGAAAGGATGCCTCTAAAGCATGGCAGTATTCAAAGGGTTGGGGGTCAGCATAAATGGTGACCTCGTGTCCATTGATCAAAAATTTTAGGCACTAATGGTACGTGGAAGGGATGGCTTGCATAGTGTGGAGCCATGCGCAGCCAAGGACGAGATTATATGGTAAGTCTAGATCAAGGACATGACATGTAGTGTACTGAACTATAGGTCCAACCTGGATAGGAAGACTAATAATTCCTTCATAATTTTTTTCTGCATTATCATAGGCCTTGATCGTGATGATCTAATTACTTAAGTCTTCTTGAGTGTACCCCACCTTTTTTATGAATTTTAGAATACATAGATTGAGGGTAGAGCCATTATCTACAAAGACCCTTTTTATTTTATGACGAGCACCCACAACTTCAATATGCAAGGGGCAATTATGATTGGAATCGATATTAGGCATATCATTCTGGCTGAAGTGCAGCTGATGAGATAAAGCTAAGTGTCCTACCAAAGCTTGGAATCATGTAGGATCGATGTCATTAGGTACATGGGTTTCCTGTAAGGCTCTATTGAGGATTTCTTGGTGTATAGGAGAAGACTTAAGCAGATCCAAGATTGAGATCTGAGCAGGGGTCTTCCCTAGGTAATCCAGAAGGTTGTACTGAGAGTTCACAGGACTTGGCTGGGCGGATGCGGAGGCTGCAAGGATAGTGATGCAGGATCATTGTGTAGTAACAACACACTGAGGGTCTTTGGCTTTGACATGTATCATAGATACATGGGTTTCTACCTACTCAATGTAATGAATAATACCCTCATAATCGAGAGGTACATTCTTATAGTTTACGTTATTTGTGTTGTTGTCTTGGGGATTGCTACTAGAGGTGCTCGTGCCTTGATTATGGTTTGGAAAGGCATTTTGATATATCTACAATTGAGAATTGGACGACAATGCTAAACTAATGTCGACCTTGATATCTCCTCGATCAATAAGATCTTGGACATAGTTTTTGAGACCTTGACACTCATTCAGATAATGTCCTTTGATTTTATGGAACTCACAATATTCATTTTCCCTAAACCATGTAGGCTTAGGTTTGGATTCGTCAAGTAGTTTGGTGATAGGGTAGGTGATCGAGTAGTTGATCTGTAACAACTTATTGAAGACAACACTCAGGGGTTCTCCTAATTGAGTATACTGGCATTTAGCGTTCCCTTGACTATTCTAGTTGGGTTGTTGAGGAGGGCGAGGTGCCCCCTATGGTACGGATATAGCATTAAGTACGGATGGTTGTTGTCTTTGGGATGTATTAGCCACTTGAACATGCTTAGTATCAGTGATGCCATCATTTACTGCATTCTTGTTCTTGTTCCAAAAACGTGGCTTGTCACTGAATGACCTGTCTTTATCATGGTTATGTATTTTGATGTGCCCTTTGGCAACAAGGGCACATTCAAGGATAGGTCCCTTTTCCACTAGCTCTGCGAAAGTGGTGACAGAATGTAACCTAAAATTATGAGCCATGTTGGGATGAGAGTTCTCCATGAAAAGGGTGACCATGTCCTTCTCTTTTAGACAGGTTTTCATTCAGCTTGCCAACGCATGCCACCTTTGAAGATAACTAGCAAAGGTTTCCCCCTCACATTATTTCTCTTTTAGGAGATCCAGGGTGTCAGTGTCCTTCTAGAAGTTGAAGGAAAAATAAGAAACGAATTTTTCTGATAGGTTGGCAAAATATTTTATGGACCCTCTTTCGAGGGTCATGAACCACTCTAGGGAAATGCCTGTCAGGCTCCACAGAAACAAGCGCAAGAGATAATTGCCATTGTGCATAACTTCCTAACACTGGGAGTATAACTCTTGCAAGTGGGCCTTAGGATCTTTGTTCCCCTTGTATTTGTCAAATTTTGGTATTTCAAAATGCTTAGGGAAGGAGATCAACGAGCTAGAGGGATTGAATGGATATGGACATATGTCCTCGAATTTAAATGATTGTTTTCCAGTCCCAGCCTGAAGATCTTTCAAAGCGGCTTTAATTTCTAGCAGGTCCAAGTTGACGGGTGGTGGGTTGGATGGATATGGATAGTAGGACAATAAAGGATCCTGCTAAGAGAGCGTCAGATTGTTGAGATATAGATTTTGATAGTGGGATGATGACATCCCTTGTTGGTATGCCAAGGGATTTTGTTGATATGGGGGTTGTTGTGAGGCATAGTATGGATTCGTTTGATAAAAATGTGAGGTAGGCTGCTGAGGAGCTAGGATGTGATGTTGCAGATTGACCTGCTGATACTGAGGGTATTGTTGTGATTGTTGGGAGGCTCTATAAGGTGGTTGTTGTTGTGACTATTCTTGGTAATAATGATGTTGTGGTGGTTGCTGATGTGATGTGAGATGTTGCGTACGTCGAGATCGGATGTTATATTGTGTTTGAGCTCACGGTCAGAGGATGGATGCGAGAAAGGGAGATATGATTTGAGTGGGTGGTCGGGATGGATTGCTTTGTGGCTGGTATGGTGGTTGTTGCGAGGAAATTGGTGGGTTGTATAGCAGTTTTTGTTGTTGGGGCGACTGAGATAATGTAGGGGGATTTTGCAAGGGAGGTTGTTGGGTACCAATGGGGATATTCGAAGGTGGCAGGTTAGATTGGGGTGGTTGTGGAGACACATATGAAGGCGATGGTTGGTTTATGGCCCCAAAAGGGGGAGGCAATGCCGTGAATGGGTTGCCCCCAATGTTGATAGGAGGTGGATTTGAAGGGGGTGGTGTCATTAGCATTAGTGGTTGTGGTTGCGAGACATTTTGTGGCATGCCAAAGGAAAAAGGATCATTGGTATAAGTGATTTGGGGAGCCCTTATGACTGAGATTGTGGGATACAGGGGATTGCTAATAGGATACATAATGGTGTTGCCAAGTTCAGGTTGATGCCAACCTTCTACAGGAGGAACATTGGGGACGTGTGAACTTCTTGGTGCATTATGTGAACCTTGGGGTATGTTAGGTGTGGAGCCGTTATACTTGGATAGGTCGATTCCAGATGGTAGCTTGACACCTTTTCGATTAAGTGGGCCAAGATTTCTTCTTCATGTTTTTCAAGAAGACACTATCATTTGTGCATTGACTAGGTTACTAAAATGTTCCTCAAATGTGATTTCGGGTTGAACGACCATGTTTTCATCCCCGGGGGGTGATGTGTTTTGACTGTCGATATTGGATTGTGATGATGTACCATTGTGTGGATCTCGAGGGATGTTTGCACCATTATGGGGGTCTTTTGAGGCATTATCCACGTTGTTTGGATCTTGAGGGATGTTCACACAATTATGGGAGTCTTGTGAGGCATTAGCCGCGTTGTTCAGATCTTGAGGGATGTTTGATTGAGATTGTTGTTCGGCCATTTTCCTTGTTTGTGACTGGGTCTGAATGGGCATGCAAGATTGACTAGGATGACCTTGATGATGAAAGGACCAATTTGATTTGATGATTGATTAGCCGACAAGGATGTCGCTCGATAGCATTGATTTGATTGGGTGATTGATTAGCCAACGAAGATGTGGTTCGATACGATTGATTTGATTGGGTGATTGATTAGCCAATGAAGATGTGGCTTGATATGATTAATTTGATTTGAACGAGGTGGATTTGGTTTGATGAGATCAGATTGGGTTGATTGGTAGAAGATTGGTTGATCTGATGATTTGATTTGGATTGATGATTGCTTAGGATGAATGATAATGATCAGAATCTCGAACCGAGTTCAAGAGTGATCCTTGGTAATGCTAGGTGTTGATTAATCAATTTAAGGTTGGATGTATGATAACAGCACTGAATCCAACGTGAGATTGAATTGGATTGATTGGGCCGACGCGGATGACCAACTTAGGATGGATGAATACCCTAAGTCAGTTTTGAAGGATCACGATTAGAGACGAACACCTAAGTCAATTTGGATAACTACTCCAATGAGGTTTCAATGGGATACGGATGGCCCGAAACGGGGAAATGATAATCAGAAGGTGAATTTGAAATGGGTGAATGAGGACTTCGAATGGGTGAATGAATGAATGAGCTAAGAGGATAAACACTTAGGATAGTGAACGGGTTCTCAAAACGGGCATGCGGATGTTCGAAATGGGGAGATGAGTGATTGATACGGTGAAACAAGGGTCTCAAATGATGAAGCGGATGAAAAAGTCGATCATTCAAGCTTTAGGTCCACCCCTGTAAAGGTCAGGTCCACCCAAGGAACAAAAGATGGTCAAATTTGGTCAAAACAAGCCTGAAAGGGGTGGGTCAAAGGTCAGGTCCGCCCCTAGATAGGTTAGGTCCACATGTGGAGGGAAAATTCGCCTATCCAGAGGTCAAGTCCACTTGTTGAGAGGGAAGGTCTGCCAAGGAGCAAAAGTTGGTCAAATTTGGCTAAAAAAGGCTCCAAAAGGATTGATTTTTAGGTTAGGTCCACCCCTGTGAAGGACAGGTCTGCCCAAGGAAAAAAAGATGGTCAAATTCTATCAAAACGAGCCTGAAAGAGGGTGGATCAAAGGTCGGGTCCACCCCTGGATGGGTCAGGTCTGCCCTAGGAGCAAAAGTTGGTCAAATTTGGTTGAAAAAGGCTCCAAAAGGACTAATTTATAGGTCAGGTCTGCCCCTATGAAGGATAGGTCTGACTATCTGCAAGTTTAAACTTGAATTTTGACAAAAAAGACTAAGGCAAAGGACTCCAAACATAGAAATCATCAAAGAAAAGGATATGGCTGAGTGAAATGAATTAGACAATCACTAGTTTTGCACAAAAAAGATAATTCAGACAACACAAACCTAAGTCTAGTAGAGAGGGTAAGGCCAACAAAATCTTCTAATCTAGGATGAACATGGCTACTAGGGAGTCCTCGATATACACCCGGAACGTCAGCCCCAAACCGTGAACACCAACCCGTTGCAAACGTGAGTCGGGAACCTAACAGGCTCAGACCAACTCTTCACGTCATCTCGACGCTTTGCCAATTACAACACGATTGGATTAGGGTACAGATTTTGCTCTCCCCCTTTATATACCTCGTCAGTATGCGTGGTTGGAATCATCCCTTGGGGTGATGAAATCCCCAAGCAAGTCACGCTAAGAAAAGATAAAAAAGGGATGACTCAAAAGACGTGGTAAGCTACGATTTCTCGTCACCTAGGATCGTCGAATGGCGCAAGGGGATTGGATACATCAAATAGTTCACCCACAAACATAGCAAACAAGGTTAATTGACACCTCCTAGTTAAACCATGTGCCTAGTTGGGGGTTAAAAACCCTTAAAACAGCCAAAAAGATTGCTAAAAATTGAAATTTTACCTTCTAGAAAAAATTGTCTAGAGAAATTTGGTTGTGTAGAGGGCAAATCTGGCTATGAAAAGGTCAAATCCAGCTATGCAAAGGTCAAATTCGGCTATCTATGAGGGAAAATCCAACTGTCTGTAGGGAAAATATGGCTAAGTGTCAGGACAAATCCGGTTGTCTATGAAGAACTTTCCCAAAACACTTTATGGATACTGTGGAGGGCAAGTCCGCCCCTAGGAAAGGTCAGGTTCACCCCTGTAGGTTGGGTCCGCCCTAGGAAGGTCAAGTCCACCCCTCTATAGGTCGGGTCCACCCCCTATACCTTGTACCTACAAAAATTCAAAAAAAACAACAAATGTGAAAGCAAAAGACTCGTTTGTGGGTCCCACCGGGTATGCCAAAAATGTGATAGGGCGATTTTCAGTGCTAGAATACAAGTAGCAAATAAAGGAAAGAAAATAACACTAAAAACAACCTACACCTCAAGATTAGCCTAGTTGGATTTAATACAAAATAAAGATAACAAAATGAAACCTTTTACCTTGTCTTGAATCGATCCTTTGGTTGGCCCTTCGATCTTTGGTGTTGTATGCTCCTTGGATGACACAAGATGCAAGCTAGATGATGATATGAGGATGGGAATATAAGTGGAAATGGATGCAAATATGAAAAATTTCTAAGTATAGCTCCTAGAAAAAAATTGCAAGAGCTTGGCTACAATGAATGATCTCCCCCTAAATGAGAGAAAAGAGGGGGTATTTATAGAGAATTTGGAATTCTCTAAGGAAATGGATGGTCAATATTGAGCCACCAACACCAAGATATAGGGCTAAGGTGAGTTGAGAACTCACAAGCCCTCACATCTTGACATGTGGCATATGAAGTGGCTTAAAAGAGGGGATATGTACATGAGGTGGAAGGATAGTATATGACATGGAGGTGGTACATAGTACCTTGGGATTGGACAAGATCTCCTCATAAAGTAGGTCCTTGTCCCCATGTGAGTGAGAGGACATGTGGAGAATTAAAAATTCCTCAAATATGCACATGGGGATGAGAGAAGGAATTTTAAATTCCAAGAAATGCATTGGGGGATTAAATGTGAATTAAAAATTCACATAGGGAATGGAGTGCCTTCTTCAAAAAGAGAAATCATTTAAGAAGGTTGACTTAGGACACATTCCATAAATGACATGGGGATTAGGTTGACCTATCCAAGTGATTAAGGTTGTGCAAGTACTTGATTAGACTAATTAATGAAGATTAGCAGCAAGTGGGAAATTATGGAGAATGGGACACTAATGATGATTAGGGGTGTGCACATCTTAATCATAAATTAATTATGACTAAGAAAGAGGGTTAGATTGCTAGGGGGATTAGAAACCAACTTGCAAAATTTGGATGATGTGACAATATAGAGAAAAAGAGGAATTTAAAATTCCAAAGATAATATGACTAAATTAAATAAAGTGATATATTTATTTAATTTAGAGAGGAAAGAAGGGAAAAAGAATTTATTAAATTAAATACTTTAGAAACCTTATGGAAGACATGAAATATTAATTAAATAAGTAATTTAATTAATACTTGTAAAGAGGATGAATTAAACAATCAAGAGGATGATTTAAAGAGACACCCTTGACCATATGGAAGTGGTCAAATTTAGGTGTCTACAATATCAAAGAGCATGTATAAAGTTGTGGTCTCCTTAAACATATCATTTTGTAAGATTCTATTAAACAGTGCTTCAAGTCTCATTAGGGAATGAGGCCTTACCAATTTAGATTGTTTCTTTTCCTTTCTTTTACCTAGATTCTTCTTTGCTTCTGTAGTCTTTTTCTTCTTTGGTGAAGCCTTTTTGGCTTCCTTCTTATTCTCACTTATATGAATTTTCAATGCAGTTCTTTTTCCTTTTCTATCTCTTATTCACTTTCTATGTCAATTTTTTCCACTTTTCTCATTTTGGTGCTTGCTTCATCTTGCAAAGCATCACTTCTTATTTTTTTACTAATGGGGGTACATCTTCTTCTAACTCTTCTTCTTCATTAGCAACATTTATTCCAATATCCTTCTCTCTTGTAGCCTTTTTTTCCCTTACTTGGTTGGGACAATAGGTGGTGTAGTGGTAGCGGTATTCTTCTTCTTTTCCCTTCTAGCATGCACAACTAGAGGGGATTTCTCCCTTATTAGAGGATTGGTGGTAGACTTTCTCTTTTCAACAATGACAAGTAAAGCCCCGCTAGAATTTTGGAATGATGGTGGATTGGTAGTTGTTTTACCTGATCTCCTTGAGCTACCTAAAGCTTCCCCACCACTCATATCTATTATGGCTCTCTCTAGCATACCACACTTTCTCCTTAAAAATGTCACATTCTTGTGCATATATATCAACCATGGCATCAACATTTTTTTTGATCTATAGTTTCATTTGTTCCATGTGGACTTCCATGGACCTTTCCTCATAAGTCCCATACCTTGGTTTTGTTGTATCTTTAGTACTGTTGTGCCTATTGTACACACGCCTTGTTCAGAACAAGGACCCCCTTTTTGCCTTTGTTAGGGTGCTTTTTTCTTCACCTCATTTTGTGTGCCCCTAAATTTTGAGCATCAAGTAGTCAAGGGACCCTAAAGTCATCATCCTTTGTTGACTAAAATTCACCACCCAAAAATTTCCAAGTCCTTGGATTTTGTGGGGTTTCCTTGGTAGGTTTCCCTTAGTCTTCAAAATTGGCATCCTTCAACTCCTGTGGGTCCACACCTACGAACTTCCCCTTGCACATCACTACCTGCACTTCATCATTTCACTGGCAGCCATCTTGGGACATCCACCCGCATGGTAGGTCCCACATCCTTCTTGGCTGCCATCTTCCCGCCGCCCATAGAATGACAATGTCTCTAGCTCCTTCTGCATCGCAGGTTCCGCCTTTCTTGTCGCCGGCCTTTTGAAATTTGTGCCCAGCTACCCCACCAACCATCGTATGAGCATTCAATTTAGATCATAAATGTAGTTTTTTCTATAAATGTGTCCATTTGACTTGTCATTTTCACCTCATACCAGTTGGAAATCTGTTAGAGCAAACAACAATCGCCTCCCCTCTGCCCACATGACCTAGTGAGGAACCTAAAACTTGTTCTTCATCGCATCCTTCATGACTTTTAGGTATGTCTGCCGACCTGACTTAAAACATCCAAGGAGCCCTGTCGGTCTACTTTGCAGATTCTGACATTATCATTGCCTTTTGAGTCTTCAACGCAAGAATGATTAAGTGTGATGGTTTGCAGACCTATCCTTGTGGGTTTCCACTTGCGGTCCGCTACCATCTAGTTTATGTTTGCAGACAGTGGTGCCCTTCCTTCCACCCATGTTGCAAAGTTTGAGCTCTCCTCTACCGCTTAAGTTCCTTCAAGCGAAATTGCCAAAGTTAAAATGTCTTGCGGACTCACTAATGCAGGTTGCCTCCTATGCGCTGTCATTTCATTATTTTCATTCCTAAATGGCCATCTCCCAATGGATTTCCACCAATCCTTGCTCGCATGAACCAAAATGATCGAACCAAAAGGAGCCAAGCCAAACTTTCCTAGCCACCTGTAGGTCCCACATTGCGGGATTCCTCTTGCAGGTTTTTGCCTTGTAACCGTCATTTCTCAATGGCAATGTTGCAAATGTCCATGATGCCTCTAGCTTCTGTACTCCTTAAACCCACTTCCTTAGGCCCACATTCCTGTAATTGACCCAAATGAGCCTTGAACAATGAATGTTAATGGATTTTATGATCTTTTGAAGATGAATTATTAGATATAACCTTCATTTTGCAGGATTCAATCAATGCTTCCCTAATTTTTATGCAAATGTGCTTACTGCATCTTTGTAAGTGGGATTTATGGAATCTATTGCGGGACCATTGGGGAAGTATGCAGAGAAGGAAAAAGGAAAGAAGCCTACCAAAGCACCAAGGGGGAAAGAGGAGAAAGATAAAATGAAGTACCAATTTCATGGGGTGGATTGCACCTCCAAACTCACCTCCACATGGGATTTAGTGTCAGATACAAACCTTGGGTGGTAAGATATAGATGAGTTCTAACAGAGGGTCATAATCAACCCTACGACTAAAAATACCCAAAAAATTAGAAAGAGTAGCCTCGCCAAAGCAATCAGCTTTCCACCTGTGCTCATTTCTCTAGAGCTAGTTATGATGTGTTGAGAGGCCTACCAAAGCAATAGAAAGATCATAGATCATGATGGTAGAGTGCTGGCAGATTTTTCTACCAATTCCATAGGCCAAACATTTCATATACGTACATTCAACCCCATGGAGGAAACAAAGAAGGTATATGCCAAAAATATGTGAAAAGTAGACCCCCTAGGATGCAAGAAGTTGATCAACCAACATTGGTTAAAGGAAAAGAGGGGTAGTGCTGCTAAAATGCCACAAGAGTTGTTTAGAAGTGACTTCTCTGAGGAGCACCATGATTTGGTGACCCTATTGAGCAGAGTAATGGGCCTCCCAATTGTTGCCTTCTTTCAAGAATGGATGTTCTACCTCATTGACAAGATCATTCAGGGTAAAACCAAGTTCAACTGGGAAAAAATTATTAGCGACAACATACACAATCAGGTTATGAATGTAAAAAGGACATCCCAATTCTATATGACCTCTTATCTGGTATACTTCTTGGCAGAACTATTTCCATATAAGGGCCTCTTTGTTGCTAATAATTTAAATCCAGAGAGAGGAGAACTCAAGGTGTATGATCGCTACCCACAACTATAATACAGAAACTTCAAGAGAGAATATCAGAGGGTAAACAATGCCTCCATTGGGAATATCATTAGACTTCTTGAAGGAGACCCTGAAAGAAGAGTCTCGCATAGTGCTCAGGCATTCATCTAAAGATTCAGGTACTTGTTCATATAGTTCCCAAAGTTTATGTATATCATAACAAAGGGTTTCTTTCAAAGACCCTACAAGTTGTCACAATACCCCAATGACCGGATGATTATATTGGAGGTCTCCAAATAACTACAAAATTCCCATACTCTACTGAGTGATAAACACCGAGCAGGGGTCCCATATCCCTTCACTTTTGGGCAAGGAATGTATGCCTACCCCACTGCCCAATGCATGAAATATTCAGAGAAGGAGATAGAGGAATACAATTTGGACCTCCACACAGCCCGAGGGGGGATGGACCCATATGGGAAGCTAAATAAATTGGTTGGAAAGTAGTATGCCCATCACCACCATGTCAAAGATTTATGGGCTAACTGCAAAGATGACAAGGAAGTGCAAATGAGGCACTACATGCAGATGACAGCCCAATTTATAAGGTCAATAAACTTGTTCCTAGTTCTTGATCAAATTGTGGAAGAGGAGGACACCATTCTTGATGATAAATCCAATGCTATGGCCAACCTACTAGTGCCACTAATGGACTTGGATGAAGAAGAGGTCAATGACCTCGATATAGTAACTCAGCAAGTGCAAAACAAAACAAGGCAATGGGTAGATGCCCAAATTATGTAGCTTAAATTGTAAGGAGCCGTGTTGACTTATGGTGAGCTCGAGGACGAGCTCAAAAGTGAAATAGAAAGTGGATTAGTTGTTGCCTCAGTGGAAGAAACGCCTAAATCTCCTCTGGTAATGAGATCAAGGAAAAGGAAGGATGTGCATGAACGCCATCCCAAGAATAAGGTCTATACATGGAAGACCACGGAGGGAGAATCTTCAAAGAAGGCTAAGAAATCAGGAGGATTTGTTAGTGATATTCCAACCATTGAGGAGGATCCACAACATGAAGGAGAAGAGGAGCTTGGGCGACCACAATCACCACCTGCCACCTTTGCTCCTGCCATTACTGCTGCTATTGCCACTCCTCCACCTCATGCATCTCAAGCACTGCCTGTTTCCTCTTTGCCCACTATGGACATCAGAATCCACCTCACCAACAACCCCAATTATGGTGTTGGATTCCTCCTCAGCCATGACATATCTATTTTTGTCTGCCTCGCTACCTCCTCCATTGCCCACTCTCTCTACTGCAATGCCTTTAGTTTCCATGACTACTATTCCTCCTCTCACCCTACTAGAAGCATTTGTGAAATATATGCAAGGGGTACCCATCAAAAATATTGGGGGTGACAATGAATCCCACCATTCAAGTTGTGGTGGCTCAGAGTGCTGCTAACCTAACCATCCTTCCACCACCGACAGAGCCGCCAAAGATGGATTCTACCATGTATATATCAGAAGAAATGGAGAAATGCAAAAGGGAGGCTTCCAAAGGAATATTTGATGAACCTAAGGATCCTTTTAAGGATGATTATTTCGAGCACTCAGAGGGAAGAATGAGCATAAAAGTGGATAAGGTGGCACTCGATGAGGAAAAGTCACACTCTTCAAAAGAGGACATTAAATCTCTCAATTCCAAATACTTGATAGAGACCTCGAATAAAGAACTTGAAGAGGAGTTGTCCCAACAGCTCAAGGATATAGGAAAAGAGGTTGAATCTAAAAAGAAACCTTTTGAAGAAAAAGAAGACACCAATGTCAACGTGAAAATTCTCAAAGAGCCTCCACTAATTGGCCAAGACAAGGGCTTTATCCAAGAAGAAGAGGTGCCTCTTGAGAGGGAAGAAGGGGAGAAAGAAAAAGAAAAGGAAGAAGATGCACCAAAGAAGAGCCTTGAGTTGGAACATCATGTAGAGCTCAAACATGAAGAAGAAAGAGTTCCTCAGAAAGAAAGCATCGCTGAGGAAATAATAGCCACCGCTGAGTGGGAAAGGGAAAATTCTATACATATCAAGGAATCAAATGAAGAGGAGGAAAGAACTAAATGAGAATCCCTAGGCCATGAGGAGAAATAGCTCTAACATGTGCAAAGAGAGGAAGGTAATCATGAATCAGCAAAAGGGGAAACTCAAATGCCTAACTAGCTAGAGAGGCAGCTGCAAAAGAAAGCCCCTGCTCTTGTTGATCCAAAGGCCAGACTTAATGAAAGAGAAGAAGCCAAGAGTCTGCTCCCACATCACACTTGATGTATCCAAGTCAAGGACAATGTAAATTGCTACCCTAGTGATAGACAAAGGTGAAGGGGTCAGCTATAAAATTTCCACCATCAACTTGGGCTCAATAACTCGAGAGAAAAAAATTGATCAATTCCAAGGGTTGGTAGCCACGATCATGCACCAGATGAATAAGGAATAGTCCTCTAAGGAAGAATTGAAGGCACAAGTGGCAGATCTTACTACCTATATTCAATAGTGGACTTCCTTGGAGGAAGAAGCTCCAACAACATCCTCTGTGCCCCCACTTCTCTCCCAAGAAAAACTTACCAAGATGGAGAAAATGAGAAGTTGGATCAAAGCCACAGCAGATTGATTTCAGCATGTGCTATATAATGGTGTTGCCCGAAAAGACATGGGAGAGGGACTTGGGACTCGTGAAAGATGATCATTGGCTGGTAGAAACCTAGAAAATGGGCCTAGATCATAGAAGTGAGGTCCTAGAAAGAGTGTTGCATGAGGTTAAACTCGACCTCAAATGGGTCATAGAGCATAGAACAGACGGTGAGGATTACCTCAAGCTGATTATGAACTATGGTGTGCCTTCCCTAGAGCTAGATCCAAAGAAGATCAGGCCATTCTTCCATAAGAAGATGGAGCAAGGGGAAGTAGATGTGCTAACACTAGATTTCATGGACTTTACTGCAAGAGTCTTCACTCAGTCCGAATAGATAATCCAGGCCACACCAAGATGCACAAAGCACTAGGAGGAAATCATTGGTAGATTTAAGAGGCTGAACTTGCAAGTTCTTTAATCTGACATCATGGAATGGGACAAGCTTCAGGCACTAATTCAAAAATTTGTGGAGTATGCCACCCTGCAGGAGAACAAAGGAAAACCAGTGATTGATGATGAATTTCTAACAATTTAGATGGAAAAAGGAGGCAGCCACTCGAGGAAAAAATTGCTAAAGTGTCAGAACCACTAGAGGACGAAATAGGAATAAGACAAAAATGTATTTTATAATGTTATATTTTGGGTGTGAGTGAAATCGCAATGTAAAATGAATCCTAGCCACATAATGAAAGTAAATCTTAGCCATTCATTTCACTTTTGGAAAACTATAAATAGGGGTCTCCTCTCATTTTCAAAGAGAGTTCAGTTGTTGTGTAAATACATGTTGTAGAAATTTCAATAGAATTTCATTGCTTTGGTGGATTCTTCTATTTCTCACATGTTGTATGATTAATCTTATAAAATTTGATAGATTTAGATAGATTTAGTTTGTTGTTTTGAATATTTCAAGCTGTTTTAGTAGTTTAGTTCATGTTGCTCATTGATGGTGAAGAATGTTAAAGTGTTGATGCCTTTCTTGTTCATGCTTTTTGTTGTTTATTGATGATGAAAAATAGTGTAAATCTATTATGAACATTAACTTATTGTTGCACTTAAAATTTATGTATTTTTCATGTTTTATGGTGAATGGATAGTTGAAAATATGCATACCTTAGAAGATAGCACTAGTTTCATGAGACTGTTAGTTGATTTGGTTAAGTGGAACTTAGTTTTAGAATTTTTTGCCACTATAGCATCCTCCATTACCACTATTCATCATTAGTTCCACATCTAGGAACTCTTACCTCCCTTTTCCCTCTTGACCTTTCTTTGAAATAGTAGTTAAGGAAAAGTTCCAGCATCATTGTAAAGCCAAATCTGATGTTAAACATGGGGTTTTAGACTGCTATATTGAACTTGTAGAAATTGCATCTCACTTTCAGAATCTCATAAAACTCCACTTGAAGATCCAATTCCCTCCAAACTTAGTGAGCCATAAATTCCCTTTGTGATTACCAAAAAATCACATCAAAACAACTAAGCTATTTTTGCAAGTCATGACCTGACACCCAAGAGACCTTGGGATAACTTTTTGCAACTTGCTCGTAGGAAGTTTTCTTTCAAGAGAGGTAGCATACTTGTGTGTTGCCTATCTTGAGAAGTGCAAAAATACCCATCAACAAGTACTATTCTATAGAACATCTACACAACCAATTAGTTATGCCTCTGTTACCTCATAGCCTAATTCAAGAACCCAAACAGATCTTGGTTCCACTGCTTCCATGATGCAGTGATATGTAAAAACTAGGAATGCGATGTCATTTTTGTACCTTTCCACAATTTTCCTTGGAATCCTCTCTCTCCCATGCATTATTTTTGAAATAGTACAGAGAAAGTAGTAAGGGCATCATCTTGTGCATTGATATCTCCAAGGCTCCTCATGTAATCTATTATTTGATGTGCAATAGGCCTTCCACTTATCTATTTTATCTTTCCAATTATAGGAAGCTCCTTCAAAAAGTAGAAAAGTAAGCACATGACCAAAGTGCCATACTTAAACACATATTTCTTTTCCTTTGTTTAATTTATATTTTCCATTACTTGTTCACTAAGCAACTCACACAAGTCATAGTTTGCACCTTTTTCCATCACATCTACCACATTGATTACAGTGGCAGAAACAAAGTTATCTTGGTTAGTAAAGTAAATCTTGTAACCAATAACCATAGCAGCATACCTAACAGTTAGATTTCTAATAGGATTTACTACAAGGACTCTCTGGTTGAATATAGCACCTATTTTCTCCATCACCTCTCTATTTTTAGTAGACTTCAAAATTGGAACGAGTCTAATGGAGCACAAACCGATGACCTCTCTTATGAATTTCTTTGTGATCATGTGAGGCATATTAATCCTAAAAAATTGATCATGAAATTTTCTCAAATTTCTTATAATCCACTTGATATCATAAAATAAATTGGGGAACCACTACCATACATCTAATTTCTTCTCCGCTAAAATTTTGTATTTCAGCTTTAGGGTGAAGTCCTTACCAATTGATTCATTTGACCATATATCACTTAACTTATTGGGAGAATGCTCCTCTATTTTTACATGAATGAATGCCCTAATATCCTTAGTTAGTAAAACCCCATATGGAATGTGCGAGAAAGTACCTAGTGGGTCATCTTTTATGGCTTTCATAGAGTATCTTTTGAACTTAGGTTGTAGTTTCTCTGTAACCTCCATAACCTTAGGTGTAGCCATTGAAATGTAGATCCAAACTAATTTCAAACAAACATTTCTAAAAACTAGGGCATGCAAGATTCATAAAATACATTTTTACTTTGTTCACCCAATTAGGGTTTCGATGCTCTGCAAATCAAATCACCTTAGCACTTTTAATTATCTTCTTGTTGCTCTTATCCTCTTTAAATGCCTTTGTGAAATGAATTTGTCTTATTGAATTTTCTTATATCCCTTTAACCTACCCAAATTCTACAATAAATGATTCAAATGATAAATTTGGTAACACTTCATTTGTATGCACAATCTACTTTCAAAGCTCTTCAAACATTTTTACTTACATATTTTCTTCCCAATATTCACCAATGGATCAATCATTTTGACCTTTATTGCATATCTTCATGTTGTATCCTCAACACTTCTTTTTTGGCAGAGGACAAAATATGTTCATTAAATCCCCCCTAAGCCATAGCTCTTGGCTTAGTTTCCAAGGAAACATCTGCACTAGAGGATGGTACAGATTCTTCCTTGTCTTTTGTCTCTTGTTTCTCCAGATCTTTTCTATTTCCTTCTTTGTTTCTACTAGATCCACCTTTTTCATTGGTTCATTCCTCTTTACCGAATTATCCTTCCTTGTGTGTTTACTTATGAAAAACCTAGCAATATTTCTAGGTCTACTACAAATTTGACATACAACATTCTTTTGAAAAATCTTCCTTCCATTCATTCTAGATATGCATTGATTAGCTTTATATCCAAATTCATAGCATGTATAGCAATAACCATTGAAAGGTTGAATCATTCTACCATTGTTATATGCATTCATGATTTGAATTATGCATTCACTTGCTCTCTAACCAAATCTTTTACATGTAAAGAATTGACCAATAAAGGATGAAACATTTTGATTTAGTTTGCTTCTACATTCCATTGCTCTATGTCGAAATTTATTGCAAGAGTAACAAAAACCATTGAAATATGGGTACCTTTGATCATTTGGTTGTTTGATCAAAGGTCTTCTAGCTTCATTTCTTTGATTCTAGACCTTTCCTTTGTTCTTCTTATCTTCATTCTTCTCTACATTAGGTGTTTGATCTTCTTTTGAGATTTCACATTTTTCAAATCCCAAGCTACCTTTGTCTTTGGATACTTTCTAACCTGCAATCATCTCATCAAGCATTGTGGAACTCATTTTTATTTTTTCTTCATGAATCTTGATTTCTCCATATCTGATATTAAGTTTACCACTTCTTGTTCAATCCTTATACATTCATCAAATTTTATTTCTATCATTGCATTTAGACATTCCTCAACTCTTTTCTTTTCTTCAACTTGCACTTTCAAAAAGGTGATGTTTTCATTTGCTTGTTTCAACTACTCACTAACTTCCTTATGCCTCTCTCTAAACTTCTTGATTTTCTCTCTCAATTTTTTGACACATTCATTTGCTTCTTTGATATTTTCCTTCAAATCTCTATTTTCACCTTGAAATTTTTTCAAGATATTTAAGCACAACTTTGATTTCTCCATCTTTGTCAAGCATGCAATAATATTCTATGTATCCAATAGTAGGGATCTCTTTCATAGAAATAGAAAACATTTTATCATCCATGTGTTCAATCTCCAAGACCTTCCCAAAGTGGTTAAGCTCCTTCTAAGGAACCATGCACTGATGCCAATTTTTGAATACCCAGAATAGAGAGAGGGGGGTGAATCAATATTCTCTTAAACCATTTAAACATCAAAAATCAAATCACTAATGCATATTCAACTATAGTAAGGAAAGAAAGAATGAAACATTCACAACATCTCATAACACATAAACGCCAATATTTTTATGTGGACACCCAAAATGGGAAAAACTACGGTGAGGGTTAGCTCACAATATATTATATCCGGTTATAGTATATTACAAAAATGCTCACCATAGGTGGACTCACTGTCCATAGAGAAAAAAATAGAAGAGATATGGTGGCTCACATCATATTTTGAAATGTTACAATTGCATCTTATGTATGCTTGAATTATAGTTCCATTGAAGCACAATAACATTCTTTATCTAATTTTGGTTCAACACTCTACCTCGATCTTCATTTGCAAAATTTTGATCTTTAACTCAACATTCACAACTTAATTTTTCACTAATCTTCTCTAAAAATTCACATCACGCACATTACATGTTGCATTCTCCCATTCAATATATATCAAAATACCAAAAACGGTCCAACATATATATCTGCATCAAGTATAAAATCAATTAGGTCGACCTAATTAGATTTAAAACCCAAAGTATAGTTTGTTGGCTCCAAAAATCTTCATCCATAACACACCACAATTCAAATCTTGAAACACCTTAAGATAGGTCAGAATGGACCTATAATAGATCCCACATAAGATAAAAATACTTATTCATCCTTCACACTACATCAAACATGTTAGGTCGGCTCCATATAAGACCTAAAAGAAAAAAACCTTTATTTGTGTATCCACATCTTGACACGAGGATGTCAAAACTCAAAGCCATCAGGTAATCAATCTCTAATGACATATGGTAACTTATCTTCAACACCGCAAGGCCAAAAACTCATCCATGAAGAAGTGTGGATTCTCCCACATAAACACATTGTATAGAAAAATGACTATAATATGCTAGGACGAACATTGTTACTCATATCTCTCAACCTATTTGTCCAATCAAGATGAAATCTTGGATTTAGGTACATATTACATCCACCAAATTAATGTTAGAAGTGCAGAGTGATATCTTCATTTTCGGAGTGGTGTTGACCCCAAAACTGATGCATTGTAACATTAAACTTGTAAATTTGACACTTAGCCAAATTTCCATGCAACTGAACTTTTGAGACCAACTCAACTTGCAAAAATGTCTTCCTTAACATCTCAAAACATAACAAGATTAAAATAAATGATCCATAACAATGTTGACATCAATAAAAACATTGTATCATGTTGTTATGCACCATCCATGCTCATGTTTCCAATTAGCATCATCAATGATAACCTTCAATAATCTCCTCAAACTCCTAACACTACATATACCTTTTTTATTTGCATTCTAATGAAACAACACATCTAAAAATTGGGGAATTGATCTTAGGACTCCTTTCCCCATAATTTTTTATGTTTCAACTTGCACAAAAAAAGGATATAAAAGGAAATAAGATGCAAATACATGATAATAATAATAATAATATACTTTAAGGAGGCAATATCCAACATTTTGAATAAATGGGAAAAATATATTTACAATCCAATATGATATGATACAATACTTATCCTATAGAGACCACCCAATCCAATCTAACTACTATGACCAAAGAACATAGTATAGGCCAACTACACTTGATCCATGAGGATTTGAAGTATAATTGACCCATTATGCATCAGTCCCAATAAGATCATCCAATGTAAACTAAGCTAAGAAGCCATTAAAACTGACATATTAAAAATATGAAAGCTTCAAAAACACCTATTCTAATCCATTGAAACTTATCCTATTGGGGTAGTGATGTCGCATTGATGTGGAATGGCGACCCTTTCCCAATTCCTTAGATAATGAGCTTGTTTCGATAGATTCTATTGAAGAGAATCGACGAAACTGATAAAGATGTGTGATAAAACATGATGAAAGTTATTTTAACATGATGAATGCTAAGATGATCAGTATGAGTTTATGCAAATCTATTCTAAATGTATGCAAGCTTCAAAATATTAAAACCCTAGTTTCAAAACATACTAAATGGATGCAATTAAGTTACCATGGAATCCATTAATGGATGCTCTTAGCTAATGATGCAAGTAAAATAAGCTAAAATGGTGCTAAATATAAGTGCAAGTGAAAGTGGTTTTAACAACATAATTTTTCTCTTAAAAGATGGATTCATTTGTCTCTAAATAATGATCTATTTATAGGAGGACAAATCAGAAATGAAGGGTTAAGATTAAAAAAGTTAATCAATGGTCAAAATTGGAGTAAAGATGAAACAAGGATCAAGGATTCTCATCAATGGATGAGAATCAATGATCACATGGATCAAGAAAAAAAAATCAAGGGTTCATATTCACCCAAACAAACACACTTTCAAAACTTGCACAAGAAGCTTTGTTGAAAGTTTGTTGTAAGGAAGAATTTTCTTTTTTTTAAATGAGTGAAGAAAGAGAATATTCTCAAATAATATTCTCATGGGTGAGGAAAATTAGATATTTAGTTAATTAAAACCAAATTTAATTGTGCAAAAGTGATTGAATATTCCATGAGAATATTCCCTTTTGGAAGAATGTGAAAAGGAGGAATATTCTCAAGCAATATTCCCTTGCAAGTGGGAGGATTAGATTAATTAGTAATTTGGCAACTAAATAAAGCTTCAATTATGCAAATTAGGGGAATTTCATTATATTCAATAAATAATCAATTTAATGAAAAAGGGGAAAGTGATATGATATTTAATTAAATAACTTAGGGTTATTTAATTAAATAAGAGGACTTGGGGATTTAAATTAGATAAGTTGATTTGTCTAATTTAACAGGATGAAATATTAGCATGAAAGGGGGTGAATTAACTCGATTAGGTCAATTAGATTAATAGATGAACATGAGGCATTTGATTAATTAACTAGGTTAATTTAATCAAGCAAGCGAAAAGAGAATGAAATTCAAGATGAAACAATTTTAATATATCAGATTCAAGTGTGTATACCATTCACAAAATTTTTAAGTGTCTACATTTTTCCCCTCTTTGAAGTGAGGTACCTATTATGTTGGTTCAATGACTGACGCTTTTTGGATTAAAACTACTACTTAGACCAAAAAATTTAAAAATAACCTAATTTTCTAGATGTCCCATTGTTGCCCTAGTGGAAGGAATAAGCTAGTTCCCTACCCCTCGAGAGATCAGGTAGAAATTTTCAATTTTGGGTTGATCTCTCAAAAAATATGAAACATAGGTACAACAAAAAGAGCACTAGAAAGCTCAGATGTTTGATGCAAATAGATTTAATGATGTATAGATATTCATCGGCCATGGGTAGCCTCATGTATATTTGGATACATCACACATATTTGATACTTGGATAGAAATGTTAGTAAAGATAGAAGAATAAGATAAATGGATTGACTATTGATTTTGAGATTAAATCAAAAGTGCAACAAGTCCATGATCCATCGAGAATTTATTAGATATACTGATGAGAGATGGAGGTGTAAGGAAAATTAGATGCAGAAAACAATTCTCCTAACGTCAATATCTTAGGAAAGAATGCAGATACACTTTAAAATTTACAATTACAGTCAAGTTAAGATGCACTATGAAACAAATTACAAAAATAGAGTTTTGAAAATCACACAAGAACACCAGATATACATGGGAAAACCCTTACGGGAGAAAAACCCACCACACCAAGAGAAATCACTTTGTATTACAGTAATTGAGATTACATACAATTGACAGACTTATCTTTCTGGTGTCTGTTTATAGCAGCATTCACCATTAACAATATTGGACAGGAACCTTTACTGTTTATAGTCTTTACAGAATCAAATTCATACACTGATACAGTTTGAACTCTTCACACTCCACTATTGATTGAACCAACCGATCACAATCTGCAATCCCCGAGTAAACCCATGTCGAACTCTGTCTGTAGAACTTCCTCACGGAACCGTCGCAACTGACTGTCTTCTAACTGTTCACATTTGGCTCCTCCTATTCGTCCACAAGATGCCACATCGAAAGGTCTTACTCGGTCAATAGAATTCGCACTGTGTTGGCATCTCAGTGAGACACTAATAGTGTCTCGCCGATGCTGTATATCCTTCATACCGATGTCGCCAAGAGTCTCTGTTATCACTAAGATGTTCTATCAAGCTTCATGAGTTACATCGAGTCATCAAGCAGTCGCCCAGACCTACCGCTTTCGCCAAGAGATCATAGCGAGTCACCAAAGATTATACCAAAGTCTCAAGACATACCGAGCTCCATAGAATAGTCGGTGAGACTTAACACCTTCGCCGAGAGTTCATACTGAACTCCAAGATTTACCCCGAAGTGTTCATCCATCGCCAAGACATCACCCTTCACTAAGACTTTACTCTGAGATCTCTAAGCTATTCTAAAGACTATTCATCATCGGCAAGACTCATCAAAGTCGTTGGGACTTCTTACCAAAACCACCATATTCCACCAATGACCAACATTCACCAAGAGCTACACCAAAGACTTCAAAAGGTTTTTCTGTCGGTGAGACCTTCAACGTTCATTGAGACGTCTTCCCGGGACCTTGAGTTGCCCCAATAGCCATCAGCTATCAGCAAGACATCCTTCAATCGCTAAAACGTTTCTCTGACCACTTTGAGTTACTCCAAAGAATGCTTGGATGTGTCCCCATTGGCAAGACTTCCACCGTTCGCTAAGACCTCACACCAGGATCTATTTGTTATGGTGAAGACACCAGCAGTATTCCTATTGGCAAGACATTAACACTTCGCTGAGATTTCTTAGCGAGAACCCTTAGTTATCCCGAAGACCATGGTCACCAAGAGTCTCCTCGATACACGATTGAATGACCTTTCGGCCAAAGGTCTCTCGAGTGCTAAGAGGTCATAAAAAACACTCCTTGTCACAGGGATAGCTCCAAAGTGTAACCTTTCGGCAAGACAATAACAAGGTCATAGTGACCAGTTCAAAACATAATGAATCAAACTGCTAGTCGGCCAGACAATGAAGATGTCACACCGACTTGGCTCTAATGGAGGTTTTAGCCTGTATTGTTTGAGGCACATATTTCCAACAATTTCCCACTTGATGAAGATCATACAGGGACCTCCAGAGCACAATTAAAACTTACTAAAAATCATGGGCACTAAGGCCCATTGAACTGGCACACCACCTGAACTTGTCTGTGCTCATTGGCTTCATCAATGCATCTCAACATTCTCCAGAGTATCAACCTTTTCCAAATTGACCTTTCCATCCTCAAGCATATCTCGTACAAAATGGTACTGTACATCTATATGTTTCATCCTGGCATGGAAAGAAGGGTTCTTTACCAGACAAATTGCACTCTGACTGTCACAAAAAATAGTTATTTTCCCCTGCATCAAAACCAATGTTAGAACACAAATGTTTCAACCATACAGCTTCTTTACAAGGTTGAGTAGCTGCCATGTATTCAGCCTCTATAGTGGACAAAGCGACTACAGCCTGTCGCTTGCTCATCCAACTCACTGCACCACCATTCAACATGAAAACGTATCCACTGGTGGATCACCTACTGTCAATGTCCCCTACCCAATTAGAATCTACATAACCACGAATGTTGAGAGTCCTCTATGATTCAACCAAGTTCCCATGGTAACATAAAGAAAAATCTGAAGTCCCCTTCAAATATCTAAATACTCTCTTCACAGCATCCCAATGTATTCTTCCTAGATTAGCCATAAATCGACTAAGTACTCCCACTGCTTGGGCAATGTCTGGCCTTGTACAGACCATTGCATACATAAGACTACCTACAGCACTAGCATAGGGCACACTGGTCATGTCCTTCATCTCAGTAGGAGATTTTGGACAGTCCTCAACAGATAGCTTCGTTCCCTGCATGACTGGAACAACTAACTTCTTGCAATCATTCATACAAAATCTCTCAAGAACAGTCCTGATATACTTACTCTAACTGAGCCACAGTTTTCTATTCTTCCTGTCCCTGGTTATCTCCATCCCCAAAATATACCTTGCTGTACCAAGATCCTTCATTTCGAACTTAGTAGGCAACTGAGACTTAAGATCAGAAATCATTAGCTTACTATTGCCTATGAACATCATATCATCAACATAGAGAGCAATAACTAATACTTAATCACTTTCAGCTTTATAATATACACAGTGATCAGATTTTGATCTCACAAATCCCAAAGACAATACAAAAGTATCAAATTTCTGGTACCACATTCTAGGAGACTGCTTTAACCCATACAGAGACTTCTTTAATTTGCATACCAGTTTTTCTTTACCTTTTTCAACAAAGTGCTCAAGCTGGGACATATAGATTTCTTCTTCAAGATCGCCATGAAGAAATGTTGTCTTCACATCCATCTATTCTACCTCTAAGTCATATACTGCTGCAAGTGACAAAATAAATCTGATAGATGTCAGCTTTGCACAGGAGAAAATATTTCCCCATAATCAATTCCCTCTTCCTGGGAATAACCCTTTGCAACCAGTCTTGCCTTATACTTTTCTACACTACCATCCAAACCAATCTTTTTCTTAAATACCCATTTGTAGCCCAAAGTTTTTCTGCCTTTAGGCAAGGGCACCAAACTCCAAGTTTCATTTTTATCCAATGATTCCATCTCTTCTTCCATGGCTTCTAAGCAAGAGTCTGAATCAGACATTTTAATTGCCTCTTTTACAGTCCTAGGCTCATCAGTACTAGAAATCAAAGCATAGGCACAAGTGGAATCAATCAATGAGAACCCATACCTATCTGGTTGTTTTCTTTCTTGGGTTGACCTCCTCACTAGCTGAGGCTGAGGTTCTTCTTCTTCAGAACTTTCATAACTGCTTGAACTCTCCTCAGTTTCAGGTACATTTTGAATTTTCAATTCCTCTTTCTCTGGTGTTGGAGGAATTAATGCTACATCCTTATTGTTTTCTAACTTTGTCTCTAACTACAAATCCAAGGTGGAAGGTTTCAGCTCATGAAAGATTACACTCCCGATGTATACAACCTTCTCTATAACCAGATTCCAAAGCTTGTATCCTTTAATGTTAGCACTATAGCCAATAAAAATACACTTGACAGCCTTGTTCTCTAACTTAGATCTTTTTACATCCAGCACATGTGCATATGCCTCATAGCCAAAGACTCAATATGTCTAAGAGAGGGCTTCTTACCAAACCACGCTTCCAAAGGTGTTTTCTCAATGAGAGCATAATTTGGAGACCGATTAATCAAGTAACATGCAGTAGCAGTAGCCTCAGCCCAGAACTTCTCATCCAAGCCAGCACTACTAAGCATACTTCGTGCTCTCTCCATCACTGTCCTATTGAACCTTTCTACAACTCCATTTTGTTGTGGAGTATAAGGTGTAGTCTTGTGTCTTTTGATCCCATGGTCTTTACAATATCTTTCAAATTCATCATAACAGAATTCACTGTCATTATCAGTCCTTAAGCATTTTATTGTTTTACAGTCTGATTTTCAACAAGATTTTTAAATTCTTTAAATCGACTGAATACTTCTGATTTACTTTTCAGAAAATAAATAAATGCTCTTCTTGAATAATCATCAATGAATGACACATAGTATCTTGATTTAGACAAAGAAGGAACATCTACTGACCAAACACATCTGAATGAATATAGTCTAACAAACCAGAAAATTTATGAGGACTGTCATAAAATGAAACATGATGCTACTTTCCATATATACAATGTTCATAGAATTCAAATTCCATATTACAATCATCAAGCCCCTCAACCAGGTTTTTGTTCTTCAAGGTTTTTAAACCTTTTTCTCCTATGTGGCCTAATCTATGATGCCAAAGCATAGTCTTCTCTGTAGGAAGTTTTACTTCTATAGAGTTTACATAATTAGGGATATTTCCCTCTTTACCTCCATGAGTAGCTTTTAGTGACTTCGAAGAGACACTGTTACATTGAATAGCTTGTGCATCCAGCTTGTATAGGGTACCAATTTGAGCACCTCTAGCCAGCACCATTGAACCTCTAATCATCTTGTAGCCACTTCTAGAGAACAAGACTTGTACTCTAGTATCATTAAGCTTACTTACAGACAGCATATTTTGAGCCAGACCTGGTATGTGCATAACATCATTAATTCCCTTTACTCTGCCATCAAGAAATTGTATTTTGACTCTTCCATGGCCAACTATCTCCAAAGTAGAATCACTTGCCAAGTAAACCTTTCCACCATCATATTCTTCATACTTTGTGAACCATTCTCTATGAGATGTCATGTGGAAAGATGCTCCAGAATCAAGCAGCCAGACATCATCTGATGCCTGAGTAGCCAAGGTAGCAATGAAGGTGTCTGCATCACTATGAGAAGAGTCATTGTCGAAAGAATACTTCTTCTTCTTCTTCTTCTCCCCTTTACAATCCTTTCAGACATGACCAGGTTTCCCACAGTTCCAGCACTTCACCTTGGACTTCTTGCCAGGAGACTTTGATCTCCCCTCTGATTTTGATTTGGACTTCTTGTCCTTCTTCTTGCCTTTCTCTTTTAGTCTTCCTGTAACAGCAAGAGCTTCCTTCACCATCTCAAAATATTTCCTTCTCATCTCTTCTGACAGCAAAGAACCAACAACATCTTCCATCTTGAAACTCAATGTTGTACTCCCAATAGCCATCACCAGATGATCCCATGAGTCTGGCAAAGAACACAATAGAAGCATACAATGATCCTCTTCTTCAGTCTTCACACCAATAGATGTCAATTGAGCAATCAGCATATTAAATACATTCAAATGATCAGCTACAGACCCTCCTTCTGCATTCTCAAAGAATACAACTTCTTCCTCAGGAACAGTTTATTCACCAAAGATTTCCCCTGATAAATAGATGCCAGTCTATTCCACAAAGAAGAGGTAGTCTTCTCCTCATGCACATTCAAAAGGATTGAATCTACCAAATAGAGCCTTATCAGCTCCTTAGACTTCCTATTTGCAGGGTCCCAATCCTCTTGCTTCATGCCTATAGGTTTCATTCCAGACACAGCAATCCAAAGATCACGATCCACCAAGAGATCCTCCATCTTGAGTTTCCACAACTCAAAGTTACTGCCATTGAATTTCTCCATTTCAATTTTCCCAAATGTGCTAGCCATCTCAACCTGTAATCAGAAATAACAAACTCTACAAGACTCCCACTGAATAGAATTGACACAAAAAACCCAATGTACCCAAAAGGATAACACAACTGGCCAGGCTCTAATACCACTTGTAAGGAAAATTAGATGTGGAAAACAATTCTCCTAACATCAATATCTTAGGAAAGAATGCAGATACACTTTAAAATTTACAATTATAGTCAAGTTAAGATGCACTATGAAACAAATTATAGAAACAGAGTTTTGACAATCACACAAGAACACCAGATATACATGGGAAAAACCTTACGGGAGAAAAACCCACCACACCAAGAGAAATCACTTTGTGTTACAGTAATTGAGATTACTAACAATTTACAGACTTATCTTTCTGGTGTCTGTTTATAGTAGCATTCACCATTAACAATATTGGACAGGAACCTTTACTATTTACAATCTTTATAGAATCGAATTCATACACTGATACAGTTCAAACTCTTCACACTCCACTGTTGATTGAACCAACCGATCACAATATGCAATCCTTGAGTAAACCCATGTCGAACTTTGTCTGTAGAACTTCCTCATAGAACCATCGCAACTGACTGTCTTCCAACTATTCACATTCAGCTCCTCCTATTCATCCTCGAGATGCCACATCGGAAGGTCTTACTTGGTCAACAGAATTCACACTGTGTTGGCATCTCGGTGAGACACTAACAGTGTCTCGTTGATGCTGTATATCCTTCATACCGATGTCACCAAGAGTCTTTGTTATCGCTAAGACGTTCTATCAAGCTTCATGAGTTACATCGAGTCATCAAGCAGTCGCCTAGACCTACCGCTTTCGCCAGGAGATCATAGCGAGTCACCAAAGATTATACCGAAGTCCCCAGACATACCGAGCTCCATAGAATAGTCAAAAAGACTTAACACCTTCGCTGAGAGTTCATACCAAACTCCAAGACTTACCCCAAAGTGTTCATCTGTCGCCAAGACATCACCCTTCGCTAAGACTTTACTATGAGATCTCTAAGCTATTCTGAAGACTCTTCATCATCGGCAAGACTCATCAAAGTCGCTGGGACTTCTTACTGAAACCATCGTGTTCCACCGATGACCAACATTCGCCAAGAGCTACACCGAAGACTTCAAAAGGTGTTTATGTCGGTGAGACCTTCAACGTTCGCTGAGACATCTTCCCGAGATCTTGAGTTACCCCAATAGCCATCGGCTATCAGCAAGACATCCTTAGTCGCTAAGATGTTTCTCCGACCACTTTGAGTTACTTTGAAGAACGCTTGGATGTGTCCCCGTCGGCAAGACTTCCATTGTTCGCTAAGACCTCACACTGGATCTATTTGTTATGGAGAAGACACCAGCAGTATTCCTGTCGGCAAGACATTAACACTTCGCTGAGACTTCTTAGCGAGAACCCTTAGTTATCCCGAAGACCATGGTCGCCAAGAGTCTCCCTGATACACGATTGAATGGCCTTTCGGCCAGAGGTCTCTCGAGCGCTAAGAGGTCATAACGAACACTCCTTGTCACAGTGATAGCTCAAAAGTGTAACCTTTCAGCAAGACAATAAAAAGGTCACAGCGACCTGTTTAAAACAGAATGAATCAAACTGCTAGTCGGCCAGACAATGAAGATGTCACACCGACTTGGCTCTAATGGAGGTTTCAGCTTGTATTGTTTGAGGCACATATTCCCAACATGAGGATTTTCTCATATCTTGGGATTGGAATTTTCTGTCATTCCTTATTGTTTGATATAACACATAGACATGATGCATCAAGGTATTGAGAACCAAGATGACATTGTATTCAATGATATGGAATTTGACTCTGCAAACAGATAAGATAGTTCTTGTTCACACCTTGATATATGAAAACCTCGTCAGAATGTAGTTTGGTAGTTTAGAATATCTCAGACCAAAGAAATAGCAATAGTCAACAATCTAGTCCAAACAACCTCCCTACACACAACTGAGCAAGTATGCACCAATATTATTTTACAAGAATACCCACAAGCATAGAAAATGAAAGATAATGATCGATGCCCCATTCCTTTCTCTCTAAATCATTGAGACATCATGGAGAGGTCCTTGGAATGGATCAATAAGATAAATTAGAAGAAAAGATCAAAGACAAACGACAGATTTATCTATATCTCTTGTCAGTTTATTTTAGCTAAGGTGATTTCTGATGTTGATGTCCATTGTTGGAAGGATTCATCCTAAGACATGCTATCAGATGGTTTGATTAGGATTAATTGTGTGATTATTCATTAACAAAAACTCCATTGACTTGTTTACCTATGATCTAGACTATAGATTTTGACACTTAGGTTCTCACTTTATGACTTGCAATACTTTCTACTTGTTTCACCAAAGGTTGAAGATGACGATTTGATTTATTATGGGTGAAATTTTATTGCGGGTGAAAGGGAGATGGGATGGGTGGTTTTGGAGATTTTTGAATATTTCAATGTTTTGTTATTTTGAAAAAAAATTGAGGTTTTTTTTGGTCTTTTCAAAAGTTTATGTGAATGTTTAGGTTTTTGGTTATTTGAGGTTGTTTAGGGATTTTGAAATTTTTTGAATATTTTTGTTTTTTTTATTTGAATGTTTAAGGATTTTTGATATTTGAATGTTTTGGGATTTTTGAATGTTTAGGATTTTCCAAGTTTCAACCAAGAACCTAACCTAAAAGACTATCCTAGGGGCCTCAGGGGCTTATCAAAGATGAGCCTTGCCTACATTATACACACAAAGACCACATAGTTTGACTAACTCGACTTATTGACAATGAGATATGAACAATTGATGGACTATCAATTTATTATAATGGACTCCTAAAGGACTGATCTAGGGTGTCTCAGGGGCACATCAATGATGGCCTTGTCTATGTTCAAGTTCAAAGATAACGTAGTTTGATAAGGTTCCATTTTTGGATTTTTGATATTTTGACCTTTTTAGGGATTTTGATATGTTTTTGATGTTTTGGATTTTGACTTTACAATTTTTTGAATGCTTCTATATTTTAGTTGTACAGGAATTTGGATGTTTTTGGATTTTTGGTTATACAAGATTTGGATTTTTTTGGATTTTTTTATGAATGTTTTTAGGATTTTCAATGAGATTTATAATAACCTTAAGATATACAAGAACCCAATCTGATCTAGAATAGATTTCCCCTAGTGTGATGTGATAGACTACCTCAATATAGGCAAGGAAAGCTGACCTTTGGAATATGCCAAGTAGTACTAAAGGGTATATGGTACTTCACAATATCAAGCTATGATGCAGACGTGGATGGGTGATGGAATAAATAGGATGAATGATGTGATGTATGGATGTGATGCAAAGAATGATAGGATAAAGATCCAAAGAATAGATGGAGATACTTAATTTACACAAGGTGCCTATTTTCCAGGTTTTCACCAAGGTACTTTCCCAAAGTGCCACTGAAGTGGTTTTCACTAGAGGATGATTTTTTTTTACTTTTTCAAATCTTTTTTCCCATTTTTTTTGGATTTTTGGTCATTTTTTTTATTATTTTCATATTTATACCCTTCAAGCCTAGGAAAGAAGCAAGTTATTGGTGGGTTCCTATGTTCACCTTTAGGTGTTGATAATTGGTATGCTCTTAATCTATAGCTTGTTGTGACGAAAAATGGACCTAACCAATTAGGCTCAAACTTTCCTTTATTGTCCTGATCTGGAAGATTTTTTTGATTCTTCTTTAGGACTAGATCTCCTACCTGGAAAGACCAACTCTTGATCTTCTTGTTATAGATCTATATCAATTGGTTTTGGTATACTTGCAAGTGATTAAGGGTATCAAGAGAATGCTCATCTAGGAATTCTAGCTCATTCAGACAAGATACTTTGTACTCTTCATCAATGATTAGGTTTTATAGTGACACTCACAATGATGGAAGCTCGACCTCAATAGGTAGGAAGGATTTTAATCTGTAGACCAGGGAGAAAGGGGTTGCACTTGTTGGTATGCAAATGTTGGTTCGATGGGACCATAGAGTGGGATTTAACTGTAGATACCAGTCACGACCAACTTCATTGACTAATCTCTTTAGGATTTTTAGAATGGTCTTGTTCGTAGCCTCAGCTTGATTGTTTCCCTGGGGGTAATACAAGGTAGAGAATCAATGTTGGATGTTGAATTTTTGACATAGCTCTTTCACATCCTGATTCTTGAAGGGTGTTCCATTGTTTGAGATAAGGGCTTGTGAAACACCATAATGACAGATAAGGTAATTCAAGATAAACTTAGAAATTTTCTTTCCTATTATGTAGGTCATAGGAATGGCTTCCACCCACTTGGTAAAGTACTTAGTGGTTGTTATGATGAACTTGTGGCCATTAGATGAGGTGGGAGTAATCTTTCCTATGAGGTCAAGCCTCCATTGCAAAAAAGGCCAAGGTGTGGCCATTGGTTGTAAATCTAGAGCTAGAGCATGAATATTATCTTCATGGTGTTGAGATTCGACACACTTCTACACATATTGATTGGATTCTATTTCCATGGTTGGCTAGTAATACCCCATCCTCAACAGTTTCTTAGCTAAAGTCACACCACTAGAATGGGAACCACATATTCCATCTTGTACTTATATTAAAGTAGTCAAGGCTTCCTCTTGGTTAATACATCGTAGTAATGTCCCCTTAATGCTTCGACGATATAAGGTATCACCTAGGATCACGAATTGGGATGCCTTATTAACAAAGGTCTTTTTAATATTGGAGGGTGATATAAGGTATCACCTAGGATAACAAATCGAGATGTCTTCTTAACAAAGGTCTTCTTAAGATTGGAGGTGACATCGGATGGGATGATTCCTCTGCTAAGGTAGGTGAATATATCATGATACCACGGGGAACCAAGACCAATGATGATGCACACAAATTCAAATTTAGGGATTTTGAAAGTTGGTACGAGAAGTTTTTCCACCAAGAATTTGCATTGAAGGATGTTGTGTGGTATGTCTAACAATGATCCAATAATTTTCATAGCATTTGTTGCTCAGTTGTTCATGCGAGGAATCTGCTCAAAATTTATATTTATGAAAATTTCCTTGAGATTCTCTACTATCTTCTTGTAAGGATTAAGCTTTTCATCATTAGTTTGGTATTCATCATTAACTTGGTTGATAACCAGCTGTGAGTCTCCAAAAATTTTCAACTCTTGTATCTGCCATTGAACTGCTATCCTTAGACCTATGATTAGGGCTTCATACTTCGCAATGTTATTAGTACATGGAAACGATAGTCGGTATGACTTTGGAATGCACTCACCTTAAGGGGTGATAAAGATAATACCTTCCCCTAATCCATTTTGGGTAAATGTTTCATCAAAGTACATCTTCCACCAATCTAATATATTGATAAGGAATACTGATTCATTAGGAAATTTAGATATCAAAGGATTTTTTTGCATATATAGGTGCATCTTCTAGTTGGTCCATGATCATTTTTCCTTTGATTTCCTTGTGCTCCATATACTCTATGTCAAATTCAGTCAAGATCATTACCCATTTGACCATTTGCCCAGTGAGAGTTGCTTTGGATAGTAGGTATTTTCAAGGGTTGATCTTTGCAATAAGCATAATTTGATGTGACAACATGTAATGTCTTAAATTTTGTGAATAAAATACCACCACTAAGCATGCTTTCTCAATGGATGAATAGTTCATTTCATAACCCACAAAGGTCTTGCTGATGTAATAAATGGATCTCTTTCTATTTTCATCATGTTGCGCTAGAAGAGCACCCAATGCTGCTGATGTTGCTTAGATATACAGGATTAATGGCTTGTTTAGTGTTAGTGGCATGAGCTCTAGAGGTGTCAATAGGTAGTCCTTGATCTACTAGAAAGCTTTGCCACACTTCTCATCCCACTTGCAATTTTTTCCTTTATGGAGAAGATACGAGAAAGGGTGGATTTTTTCTAATAGTTGCGCTATAAACCTTTTGATGGACTACAACCTAACTTGTAACCCTCTCATCTACTTCAACATTTGTAGTGGTTGCATTTCTAGGATAGATTTTAATTTTTTTAGATCAATCTCTATCCCTTTTGTTGACATCATGTAGCCAAGAAGCTTCCCTGATGTAACTCCAAAGACACATTTTTTTTGGTTTATCCGTACCTTATACTCTTCAAGCCTGTCGAAGATGGGTCCTAATGCTTCTATGTGATCACTCCTTTTCTTTGACTTGGCCAAGATATCATCCACATAGTATTTGACTATTTTCTGCATCATGTCATGAAAGATGAGGGTCATTGCTATTTGATAGGTTGCTCCTGCATTCTTCAACCCAAATGGCATCATGTTTTAGCAATATGTTCCCCATGGATAGGTGAATGCAGTTTTGTGTTGATCCTCCTTGGTGATCATGATTTGATTATAACCTAAAAAATCATCCATGAGTGATATCATTTCATGTCTAGCTGTTAAATCCATGATCATGTTGATGTTAGGAAGAGGGAAATCATCCTCCAGGAATGCTTTGTTTAGATCTCCAAAATCTATGCAGATTATGATGCCCCCAGTGGGCTTGGATACTAGTACCAATTTTTAAACCCACTCAAGATAGTCTATTGGTCAGATGAATCCAACATCAAGAAGATTTTGTAACTCAAGTTTCACCAAAAGTGTTATTTGAGGGTGCATTTTCCTTAATTTTTGCTTCACTGGTTTGGCTTCAAGATAGACTACTAAATGATGCACCACCACTTCTAGATCAATCCCTAGAATATCTATGTATGACCATGCAAAGTTATCCCTTCGCTCTTTCAACAATGTTTCTAGGTTTTTTTTTCTTCATCCAACAAGGATTCAACATAAAAAGTGATCTTGGGTGCTTCTTCTATTCCCACATTGACTAGAGTGGCCTTTTCTGCTAGTATTGTTGACTTTTCTGGATGCATAGCACTAAGTGGGAGATTGAATCCCTCATCCTTGGGTGCCTCAAAGAGGTTTTCACCCTCAAATACATCCTTTATTTTTACTATTTTAGGATCAGAAAGTGTCACAGTGTGGTTTTCACTCAAAGATTTGCATGTTAGTTGCATTTCACCATTTTTGTGACTGAAGGATTCAATCATCTCCCCATAATATGCCCCTATTTCTAGTTCTATTTCAAAACCAAATTTGTGATATGCCCATGGTAAGTTGTCATGGATTCCCATGAATTTTGAGATTGCTTCATCATTTTTGAATAAATCTAGAATCAGTGGTCCTTGTTGATCCCAGTCAATGACTTGTGGGTATACTAGGCTTATTTCAGTGGGTTGATTGGTTAGGGTGAAGGATGTTGTGGATATCATGAAAAAGGAGTTATTCTTAAATAGGTCATAAACATCAAGAGGGAATTCGTCTAGGGTAGTATCACGAGATGTTGGTAACCAAGAGAAAGCCTCAGCCCATTTAGTAGAAATACCTTTTCCAAGAAGGGTAACCTTGTTAGTAGTGCAACCTAGACTAAGATTCTTTGGACGTCTCTCAATAACGATGGGTTCTAGCAAACTATTGTCATTTTTCATTTCTTATTCTTATTGTATCCCCAACTCTTCATTAGTTGCAAGCCTTTATTGTCATATTCTATGGGAAGAATAGGCACGGGATGATAATCTTGATATAGCAATTTAGATATGTCCTCCTCGTTGACATCTTCTTTGTTTAGATCCCCCTCTTGGTGAAGGTAGCAGTTTCCATCTTTATTGTTTCAGGGACTTTGTTGATAGGTGTGGGTTTCCTATGAGATTTGGGAAAAAGAGGTAGCTACCCCGACACAAAATTATCCTTCATTAGTTTATAGCTTCCACAACCGTCATCTTGGATCACTGCTTTGATGTTGGGAATGTTCTGCACAATGGGTGTCTTTGTTTCTGAGGTAGTTGCAAGATATGATGGGTCAACAAATGAGGAGGATGGTGTAGGCCCTTCATCATTTTGGGTATTTGGGATATCTTATAGAACTTGGACTCAAGATTTTTGCAATATTAAAAGGGCTCAAGATCTCCTAGGATAGTAACTTCTCTGTCCTTAAAAGGAAACTTTACACATTGATGGTAGGTTAAAGATACAACTTTTGGGGCATGTATCCAAGGTCGGCCAAGTAAGATGTTGTAGGGAAGATCAAGGTCTAACACTTGGTATGTAGTCTCTACAATGACAAGTCCCACTTGGATGGGTAGTGTGATGATGCCTTGTGATACCTACTCTTGATCATCATATGCTCTGATGGTGGTCCTCTTTGCTTTTCCAATAGTATTCTTTGAATATCCTAGGTTCTTGATCAGCTAAAGGGTGCAAATGTTCAAACCAATACCTCCATCTATTAAGAATTTTTTAACCTTAGTCTTATGAATAATGACCTCAAGGTGTAAAGTGTGGTTATAAGATGGTTGGGATGGTAAGTCTTGCTCCGAGAAGGTGAGAAGCTAATGTATAGTGATATATCCTACCATAGCTTGAAACTATTATGTATCCATAACCTCAGGGATGGATGATGAGGACAAAGCCTTCTCTAATATTTTTCTATGTGTGGGGGATAGCCTTAAAAGCTCTGATATTAAGATCTGTGTGGGGGTCTTCTTAAGCTAATCTAGGAAACTATATTTGTTGGGGTTTGATGTTGGAAAAGTAGGTTCTTCCCTAGGTTGAGATGGGGCTCCTTGAATGGTGACTTTTCCATGTCGCGTGGTGACTCCACACTCTGCACTAGGCCCTTTGATTGTGACAACGGTGATGACACTATCACAAGAAGTGACTACAATGGAATAGCTATGTTGCACGTTTGTGTAATCCTTACCTTTTCCATTATTGTTTCCTTTGTTGTGATCCAGCATAGGGTTCTTGTATAGCTTAAGATCCTGGTTATTGGCTGGTACTTCAATAGATATGTCTCCATTCTTGATACGGTCTTGGATAACACTCTTAAGTTTCATGCAGTTTGATGTTTTGTTTCCCTTGATTTTGTGAAAGTCACAAGGATATTTTTCATTGTATCATGATAGTTTATCTTAGGGTTCCTGGTAGTTTTCAAAATTTGGAAGTGTTATCAAGTTTTACTCTACCAATTTTTTCATGATAGTTTCAATAGGTTATGACATTTGCATGTATTTTCATTTCAAATAGTTGTTTCTATTGGGAGTCTGTCTTTGTTGCATTTTGATGTTATTGATCTAATTGTTTTGAGGTGACATTGTCTATTGCACAGTTGGTTGAACGTTATCTGTTGGATTGTTGTTTGGCCTAGGAGCACTTAGGATCAGCTTAGCGTCTACCACACCATCGTTAGTCACATTATTGTTCTTAGCCCAAACACAAGGCTTGTCATTTAAACTAGTTGATGGGCGGTTGTCTTTGTATGCTTGAGTATTTCCTTGTGAGATTAGAGCTCTCTCGATGTTAAGGGATCTATGGACAAGCTCATCATAGATGGTGATGCACTGCATTTTCAAGTGGAAGGATAAATCAGGATCGACATTTACTATGATGATCCCCACTTGTTTTTCATTGGGAAGTGGCCACTTGCTCTTACTATCCCTTTGCCTCCATTGTTGTAAGAAATTTGGTGAAATATTCTCCTTTGTTTTGTTTGAGAGTGTACAACTCTTCTAGGCTTATGTCCATGTCAAGATTAAAGGATAAGTGATCTATGAATTTATTGATGATTTCCTGGAAAGTTTTGATACCTGGAGGAAAATACAAAAACCAGACAATGGTTGACCCTATCAAACTTTTTGGAAAGAGGTGCATCAAGTAGGAATCATTATAGGTGACCTCCATACACATGATGTTAAACTCTTTGACATCATTCATAGGACTTACTCTCCCTTTGTATTTGTCAAATTTGGGTACTTCAAAATTGGGAAGGAATGGTACCATTGTCATGTTTTGATCGAATGGATATGGGCATAGGTTTTTTTGTGTATGGGGCTTCTTCATTTTTCCCATCCACATATCTTGCATTTCTTGTGTTAGCACTTTAAGTTGAGAGTTTGTTTTGTCTTGTGGGTTTGGTGGAGGAACATATTGGGGAAAGTTAGATAAAGTGTATGTGGGATTTTGATATGATGAGGTGTTGTATGGTGTGTATGGTGGTGTAGGATATTTTGAAGGTGATTGTGGTGGAGGCATATATATTCTTAACGTGCTTGGGTTGATGAACTTTTTTTGAGGGTTATAGTATAAACCTTGTTGTTGTTGTGCAAGCAATTTTTGTTGTTGGGAATATTGTTGGGATTTTTCTTGTTGTTAGGCTTCTAGGGATACTTGTTGTGCTGCTAAGGTTGCTTGATGTTGTTATTTTTGTTGTTGTGCCATGAGGACTTTTTGTTGTGCTCATTGTTGTTAGTGTTGTTGTGCTGCTAAAGCTACTTGTTGTTGTTTCTTTTGTTGGTGTGCTCCTAGGGTTGCTTGTTGTTTTTGTTGTGCTAGTGCTAGGTTTTGTTGTTGTGCTTGTTGTTTTTTTTGTTCTAGTAAGGTTACTTGTTGTTGTAGTTGTTGTTGTTGTGCCACTAGGGCTACTTAGTGTTGTTGTTGTTGTTGGTCGACTTATTGATAAGTCTGTTGTGCTTGTTGTAAAGTGAGGGCATGTGCTTACAATGTAGGATTAGTTAGTGGTTGGGACATCTATGATGGGTTTTGGGTGTTGATGTTTTATGTGGGTTGTGTATTGTTGATGAGAGGTTGGGGGTTACCTTGGTTTAACATTCCTTGCAATATGGTGGATTGGGATGGAGGAATGTAAGTTTGAGGTTCCATTTGATTTCGCATGACTTGAGGGATGAATGGTAAAGAGGATGATGGTGCCAATTGGTATTGCGATGGTAAGGGCACATTAGGACCTTGATTCCACTGGTTGAAAGGGTTCCTTTGACCAATGTTTTGGGGTTTCCCTTATGTTTGAGATGTGGCCAAGGTATTAACTTGGTTGATGGAATTTTTTATCAAGGGGTTTGTTTTATTTGAGTTGATGATGGATGGAATGGATGTGTTTTCGAAAACTGCTGGGTTTGATGTATCAATGGGAGGATTGGATGAAGATGTCCCATGTTGCGGTAAAGTCTAATTTTGTGTGAGGGTATTACCTTTCCCTTTTGGGTCTACTTGTGACACTTGGTCCACACTACTTTGCATGATGTTGGGCACACTTTTGGTACTCATAGGTATGGATGAAGAGGGGTACCCTCGATATGTTGAGGTTGTCAAGGATTCATGAAGTGTGAGTGGTTTATGTTGATGTAGAGGATTCTCAAGAATGATAGGAGTGTCAAAGGTTGGTGTACAAGTGGTTGTTTGGGAAGGATTGGTGTTGAGAGTACCCACAATTGTGTTGCTTTCAAATGGAAGAGTGTGGCCAAAGTCCTTAGCAAGACTAGTTGCAATACTATGAATTGGTGTTTGATTTAGCCCTAGTGATGGAGTTGTTTGAATAGTGGATGAATTCAAGCCTTGTGTCAATGATAGGGAAAAAAAAGATTGGGAAATTGGAGCTACATTTTCTAAGGCTTGATTTTCTTGTTTGTACTCCATGATTTCTTCCTTAGTAAGTCCAAATGGGTTGTTCGTGATGTCTTCTATCTCATATGGACATGATGGAGACGAGGGTTGTTGTGATGGGGTAACATGACTTCTCGGATCAAATTCTTGAGGATTGGGATCACTTGAGGTGAATGTGACTTTGGTTTTTTCCATGATTCTCTTGTGTTGTGATCTTATTTTTACCATAAATTGTGGGTCGCCTATGGGAGAGTTATGTTGAGATTTGCAATGTTTAAACTCTCTAATTGACTCAAATTTTGTAGAAGGGATGCTCTAAGTATTTTTGGAGCAATGGTGATAATGGGGGATGAAAAGGATGAATGATATGGGGAGTGATTTTTTCAATTTTTTTGGGACAACACTTTTAACTTAAGGTTTGATTATTTTGATGTTGGGATAAAAGATGTTAATAAACTTGTGAATCTTTAAGGTAGACTTGTGACCTTCAAGATAAACTAGTCCAAAAGTGATAATTAACTCAACAAAATGCATGGAAAATAATTCATTTCACATACAAAGTAGCTAATTTATGGTTTGGGTTGATAGGTTTTTAAGTCCAAAGTGTTGGTGTACTCAAATTTTTTTGCAATTTTTGGTGAGGTGAAATGTGAAAGATGATAAGGGGTGGATGAAATGTCTTGACCCAATGTTGACATAGTGTGAACCTTTTTTTTCAAAGACCAAGGTAGTGAGTAACATGCTATACTTCTAAAGTGTTAAAACCCTATGATTAAGGAGAAGTTCTTGTGAAATGTGTAGATATGGGTCGTTCATGAAATTGCATAAAAAATGTCTCCTTTGTAATTTATCTCAGTTGCAGTAATTCCTTAAGATACATCTAATATACTTTGAACTATGATGTCTAAGTTTGAAGTAGCTGCATGTCAAACTTCTCTTAGGGATTTTGATTTTGTGAGAGATCATTTAGAGAAGTTCAAGATCATGAAAAAGAGGATATTTATTGCCACACAGGAGGTGGTAATATGGGCCATCTGACCACAATATTAGCTTGTTCCTCTTCTTTTTCTAAGATGTATGTTATGTTTCTCCACTGGGTTGGTTTTTCCTTTGTGTCAAAAGTGAATCTCATCAAACTACTAAATATATCTATTTTTTCTCTTTCAATTAGTTCAAAGTTTGATCAAATAATAGCAGGCATAAGTTTTGGTTGTTCAATCAGAGAGATCAGACACCAAATGGTCATGTGGGGTTCAATTTGTCAATTTATCTTGCTTAAATAAGTTTCTTTTTACCAAAAACACTTGTCTTTCTTAAGTTCAAACTAAATGTCTATGTCAAAAACATCATTCATCTCACAAAGTCCATTTTTTGAAAAGGATGAAGTTAGGGGCATAGTTACCTAGGTTAACTTTGAAAAGTATGGATTGAGATGTAAACCAAAATATTTAGAAGTATCTAAGGATATAAATCCTTAGGAAAAACATCAATATCAAGGATTTTTCAAAGGGTATCCATACTTAGACCAAAGGGTTTGAAATTTTGAAAAGACTTGTTGATGTTTGTTTGCAATTTTGTTGGAACCAAGCAAGTGTTAAACTGACTCACAAGCATTTACAATCCTAAATAGAGTGGTTAAATATTTCTTAGTAGGCTTACCATCATTCCCTAAGAGATGATTAATCCATGAAGATGGAGTGGATAAATAGGCCATGTTAAGGAAATGTATTGTCTTGACAAGCCAAGTAAAGGAGTCCCTTCCCCATTTTCTTTATTACCTCAACCAAAAATCAGACATGGTAAGTAACTTTTAGGATTGGTGCTCCTCCCATGCACTACCTTAAAATATGTTTCAGAATTGGACTTGGTTAGCTACTAAAAAAAGGATTTTAATGACCATATTCGAGATAAACTGGTGCTATACACATGGCGATTCACTCAATTAAGAGGCCTCCTAACCCTTAGAAATATCTAAGGGTTTTAACGCAGCACAAGGATACTAAGGGAGACTTTCATCGGTATAAGACAACCACAACCAGCTGGTTAATGACTTCAGTCAGGACAATTAGTTATATAGCGGACTGAAGTGAAAGCAGTGCATGGGTTGTTCCCTCTCAAAATTTGGGAGGTAGGCCCTTCTAAAGGTGACACATGTTTGAAGCGTAAAATGATTTTCATCACCCAATTTTTCCAAAAGGCAGAAGGGGAGAGGATAAGTGCTTCCAAGAAGAAAAGGTATACTTGTGTGTTACTCTTCACCTAAGATCGCACGAAGCACAAGGGGATTGGATACGTACAACAAGCATACTTAAGCAAGTCAAACACATGTTCATTTTAATTTTTCCAAGCACGATGAATTCATTTTAAGCACCAAACAAAGTGTGGAAGTTGTGTTGGTCAATTTTAAACCAGCAAGCATAATGATGTGAGGGTTTAGTTTTAACCAATTAGAATGTTCATTTCAAACCCAAAAGAAGTCTAGTTTGGTCCTAAAATGTGAAATAAACCATCATAAATGGGTTATAATTTCCCCATAAGTGTCGAAACACTTGTTAAAATTATAAAATCAAATGAAAATATACTCCTTCACTTCGAATTTTATTTTCCAAACCTACAAAACAGTTAGCCTCACAAAAAATGAGAAGTTAGTGACATGTTAGCAATCAAATGAAGTCAAAAAATTAAAACACATGTCAAAATTAAAGTTCTATTTTGTTTACCAGTAAATCACAACACTAAAATCAATTACGTTGTTGAGTTTCATCAATAGCATCACCATATAGCAAGTGCATCACTGTATTGAAAAATCAATCACATCGCTTTGCAAAAAATAGTGACGTCAATAGCATCGCCCAATCAATTGCATCGCCATATTAAATTCATGATGCGCTAAAAAACAAGTTTAGCATTACTATTTAAATGTGTGTTGGCAAAATTTAATATGCATTGCTAAATTAAACATGCATCGTTGTTTTTAATATCAAATGAATCATTGTATAGCGACACATCCAAGATGTGTCGGGGAATTTTTAATAGTGTCGTTGAACCTGAAAACACAAGCAAATGGAAATTTAACAAGAAATTTGTCAGATTGATTAGTTTGAGACCTCCTTCTAGCGCCAAAATGTGACTGATGAACGTAGTATAGGCCAACTACACTTTATCCATGAGGATTCAAAGTATAATTGAGCCACTATGCATTAGTCCCAATAAGATGATCCAATGTAAACTAAGCTAAGAAGCCATTAAAACTAACATATTAAAACACGAAAACTTCAAAAACACTTATTCTAATCTATTGAAACTTATTCTATTGGGGGGAGTTGTGTTGCATTGATGTGGAATCATAACCCTTTCCCAATCCCTTGGATAATAAGCTTGTTTTGATTGATTCTATTGAAGAGAATCAATGAAACTAATGACAGATGTGTGATAACACATGATGAATGCTAAGATGATCAATATGAGTGTATGCAAATCTATTCTAAATGTATGCAAGCCTCAAAAGATTAAAACCCTAGTTTCAAAACATACTAAATGGATGCAATTAAGTTACCATGGAAGTCATTAATGGATGCTCTAAGCTAATGATACAAGTAAATTAAGCTAAAAAGATGCTAAATATGAGTACAAGTGAAAGTGATTTTAACAGCATAAGTTTGCTCTTAAAAGATGGATCCATTTGTCTCTAAATAGAGACCTATTTATAGGAGGACAAATGAGAAATGAAGAGTTAAGATTAAAAAAGTTAATTAATGGTCAAAATTAGAGGAAAGATGAAACAAGGATCAATGATTCTCATCAATGGATGAGAATCAGTGATCACATGGATCAAGAAAAGAATCAAGGGTTCATATTCACCCAAACAAACACACTTTCAAAACTTGCACAAGAAGCTTTGTTGAAATTTTGTTATAAGGAAGAATATTCATTTTTGAAATGAGTGAAGAAAGAGAATATTCTCATGGGTGAGGAAAATTAGATAATTAGTTAATTAAAACCAAATTTAATTGTGCGAAGGGGAAGGAATATTCTGTCAGAATATTCCCTTTCCCTTTTGGAGGAATGTGCAAAGGAGGAATATTCTCAAGGAAAATTCCCTTGCAAGTGCGAGGATTAGATTAACTAGTAATTTGATAATTAAATAAAGTTTCAATTATGCAAATTAGGGGAATTTCATGATATTCATTAAATAAATGATTTAATGAAAATGGGGAAAGTGATATGATATTTAATTAAATAACTTGGGGTTATTTAATTAAATAAGAGGACTTAGGGATTTAAATTAGATAAGTTGATTTATCTAATTTAACAAGATGAAAGATTAGCATGAAAGGGGGTGAATTAACCCGATTAGGTCCATTAGATTAATAGATGAACATGAAGCATTTGATTAATTAACTAGGTTAATTTAATCAAACAAGCGAAAAGATGATTAAATTCAGGATGAAATGATGTCAATATATCAAATTCAAGTGTGTATACCATTCAGGACATTTTTAAGTGTCTACAACTACCTATATAAAACTATATATATGAAAAATTGTTTAATTAAAGGCTTTTCTGGTCACAAGTTCTCTACACATATCACAATGAATATTATAGCTTAAGCATATAATTGTATCTAGATTTAAGCATGGTACAAGAAAGATTCATTAATTAGTAGTTAAAAGAGTTTTGAGATACTTGTAGGACAACAGAAAAATTAGTGGAGCCTACATCTTACCATTCAACTATTTTTACATTCTTCGCATGTGTCAAATTCAACCACATTTGATGGATTTTCTATCATCTTGAGACATAATAAGATTATCTTGGAACATTAAAAAATTTATTATATTTGACATTTATATATTTGTAAAAATATTATCTAGCATAGAAAAAGGACATTAGATGATAGGTGAAGAAGAGGAAGCATAAAAATTTCCATGAAATTGTGTACATACATATAATAGTAATTGTTTTGAATCAAAATTGATGGGTTCATGTATGTTGATAAAATTTAATTTGTATCTATATTAATGATGACATGAGGCCTACCTTTTAGAAATTACATGGGCACCACCTCAATAAAGAGTAATGTAGTATTAGGGGAGAAGAATTGAGATATATTATGTGATTTACCTCTTAGTAAGAGGTTGTTAGGGTTTAATAATTGTGAGATTCTATGAGGAGTGAGTATGAGTTCATCATGAACAACAAAAAGAATTTGGAATCTTATATATTTTCTTCTTGGAGCAAAGCCTATTGAAGAAAATGGGTCTATAGTGAAGTATAAGGTAGACATGGATCAATGGAAAAGTACAAAGAAAGATTGGTATGCTAAAAAACAAGGAATACATTATGATGAGATTTTGACTCTTATAGCCAAATGGGACATAGCATGAGAATGGTTTCATCCAATTAAATACAACAAATTTGAGGATGGGTGCCTAATACAAGTGAGGAATAAATATTGTATCTTGGTGTTGTAAGAACCTGACTAATTTTATAAGTGTTAGAATATATTGCAGCATAAAATGATTCAAGAGAGATAATTAAAATGCCAACAAAATAAATAAATAGAATTATATTTCTTAAAAAACAAAACAAATAAATATAAAATATCATTATCCCATAATATTAATATCTTATACTTGATACAAATAAACCGACAATATAATATTCAAAAAACCCTTCAATCAAATCAAATTCTAAAAAGTTCATAAATTACTTAAACCATATTTATTACGCCAAGGTAATTAAGTCGAAAGGCTTCTTACACTCACATCAATGAGTATGTGTACATTTTTATTCTCCCCATTAAAATTGACGTCTATTAACCCGTCGCAAAGTAATATTATATTTAAGATTTTTTATACATGTAAGCTTTAAAAGCATGCAGTAGCATCATCTTTTTATAGTTTTACTATATATGAAATTTTAAATAAAATATAATATAGTATTCTAATTTAAGAAAATATAATATAGTATTCTAATTTTAATATATATAATTTTACATTATTTTTAATTTATAATATTTGTTATGGAAATACATATTAATTTACAATATTTTCATGCTTTTATAATTTTTAGCAGATTTTTAACAAGATAATCTTAAACATCCAATAAAAAAATTAAAAATAAATACAATATTATATATATATTGAAATCAATATATTTTTAAAGTTGTTATAAAACTGTTTGAAATTTTAAAGAAAATATAATATAGTATTCTAATTTTAATATATATAATTTTATATGATTTTTAATTTATAATATTTTTTATGGAAATATATATTAATTTACAATATTTTCATGCTTTTATAATTTTTAGAATATTTTTAACAAGATAATCTTAAATGTCTAATAAAAAAATTAAAAATAAATACAATATTATATATATTGAAATCAATATATATATTTGTTTGGAAATGGAGATACAAGAAACTTTTGCTTTGTTTTTAAAGTTGTTTTAAAACTGTTTGAAATTTTTAAGAAAATATAATATAGTATTCTAATTTCTAATAGTAATATATATAATTTTATAATATTTGTTATGAAAATACATATTAATTTTCAATATTTTCATGCTCTTATAATTTTAAGAAGATTTTTAACAAGATTATCTTAAATATCTAATAAAAAAATTAAATAAATACAATATTATATATATATATATATATATATATATATATTGAAATCAATATATATCGTTGTTTAGTAATGGAGATGCAAGAAACTTTTGCTTTGTTTTTAAAGTTGTTTGAAAACTTTTATTTTTAGTATTATTTTTAGTTTTAAAGCTGATATTTTTTATTTTATATGGAGTCACTACGGTGTGCATCCCTATATAATGCACAAACTAGAAAGAATATTTGCTTTCCTTTGATATATAGAATTTCACATTGCAAAGGTATGCCTGTTCATTTTTCCCTGCTTGAAGTTGCATTTCTAGCTAGAAATATTAATGTGTGATTTTTTGAGTTTTCTGTGTAGTTACCATTGCAAAATCGTTCATGTTCTCATTCTCGTTAATGAATAGAATAATCTCTCTTTTAATGTTTTAAGAACAAAATTTATGTGCTTTAGTTTATTGTTGATTATGTGAAGTCGATATTGTTTTATGTTGATGTTACAAAAGGTGGAATAAAGGAAAGCATCAACGATTAGGAGAGGCGGAATTTCATATTGTAGAGGTATTCATGTTCATTTGTCCATGCTTGAAGTTGCATTTCTAGCTAGAAATATTGTGTGATTTTCTAAGTTTATTCACATAGTAATTAATCCACATACAGTTTCCTTTTATATTAGCATAAATTAAGATCAAAGGAATTGCATGCATGAACCAAAAGAAGAGAACTTTATTACCTTAGAAATATTTTCATTAAGGCAGAGGGCTAATTAGATAGACTATATGCAAGAAGAAGAAATAAATGCCTAGAAAAATGTTTTAGAAGAAACAATAAGTAGGTGGAATCTATGGTGATTGTAGCTCTTTGTTGTATTTGTTGTTGCTCTACTCTTTTGTGACTCTTTTCTCTTTCCTCCTTGCCATTTTTTGGAATGGTGGATGCCAAAATAGATTTAAAATTACTTTTATAGGATTAGGATTTGTTATGATGTTCATTTTTAAAAAAAGGTGAATGTGTTCATGCAATATACAACACTGTGTGGTGTAGTCTAAATAGGGGGTCCACTAAAAGAGTATAATAAAACAACCTAAACAATAAAATTTAAAACTATATTGTTATAATAAAAAAATATTATCATAATATTATTGAACTGTCTCTTTTGTACAACTAAAATTCTTGCATTCTTGAATGTGATTTGAATTTCATGCAATGAATTTTGTATCAGAAAAGAATCTCGATCCATTATTATATTTTAGAATGAGGTTCCTCAATCCTTCACCAGGCCAGGTCGCACTATGTTAGCACTACATCTTTCTGCAGCATTGTTGGGAACTGTAATTTTTCGTGGGATTTCTTCTTCCCATAGTAGTGATGGATGGAAATGGAGGTTGGAGCTCATTGATTTGATATGCAACAAGACATTACACTTGACGGTATGTGTTTCCACACTGTTATCTGATAACAACTAAGATGTCCCATTCATGTCTTCAATTTCAAATTAACCATGCATGTCAAAAAAGACAACCAGAATATGAAATTTAATATATTGAAATAAAGAAAAGATGGTATAAAGATCATTGTTACCATAAAACCAATCCCATCTCTAGGTAGTGAAAATTTGTCTTGCGCCCCAATAGTTTATTTCTTCAAAATTATATGGGGAGGTTGATCAATTCATTTCTTTAACAAGTTCATTTTCATTTTACCTAGACAACACTTATGCTCTGGAGATCAAGTTTGTTCAAGCCATGTTTGACTTTAAGCAAGCATAAATTGAATGGACGGATTGATTACCTTTCAGGCATAAGAAAAAAAGGGTTTCATTGTCCAAATTGTTTTTGAATGATTGTAAATCTTAAAAATAACTCCAACTCACTCAATATATAATTAGTATATATAAATTGTCAACAACATTTGTTTTGGAAAGATTTAGCTCATCTAGGGTTTTTTAGATTTCTACTATAAATCTAATATATTTTATTTTGAATCTTATTTTCTTCTTGGAATATAATGAAGCCAAAAGAGAAAACTCGAATCCATAAAGATCAAGTCCTAATTCCAAGGAATGAATCCTCAACTGAATCATTCCTTTAGAGGATGTATTTGTAGTTGTAAAACCTCTGATAAAGGGTTGCATGATCCAAGGGGGAGACAATGCAATTCGTGCAAATTGACAATTTGGAAACCCTTAAGCATTCTACTCATTTGATCTCCAAAAGGTGTGAGGATTTGGCCTTATGTAGCTAAGATTTAGCTATGTATGTTGATAACCTTTGAGGAATTCCACATGTTGGATATCTGCAAATTTCCAACCTTTTTATTCTCCCTGCCATCTCTAAATATGGTGTAATTGGAGACCTGAGGCATGAGTTTTTGGAGCAAGGGATTAAGGTGGTAAAAAAAAAGGATGGTAGTTTGGTATTGGAACTTTCATATTGTTAAAAGGTGGGAGTAATTACTTATTTTTGTATGTATTCCTTTCTATCTCAATATTGTGGGGTATTTTTTATGTAGATATTATGTAATAATCATCCTGGCTTATTTCAGTTTTTATGTCCATATGTATTAAGCTTTTCTTATATTTGATGTGGACCCTATAGTACCCACAATTAACCTATCAAAAAAATATTTTAAGTTTCACATCTAGAGTTTAAAACACTTATTTTAGAATTTTGGATTTGCTTGAACATTCAGAGTAATGGTCGTATAAATTTATACAGTAAAGATTTAGATGTCAACTTTCTGACTTAGCATTTCTATTTCCATCATAGTGTTCACAACATTCTTCCAAATAGTAGTTAAGTTCGTAATATGTCAGATGTTTCACTTGTGGTCTTTGTTTTAGAGTTTGCAAGATAGGAGTGTAACACATTACTTTAATTTAATAAAGATAATGCTACTAATTATGTAGCAGCCTGTAAAATATCGAAGGTAAAACAACTTACCTCATTTTACATCCATGTGTATCCAATTGCAAAGATCCAATCTTAAACATAGATATTATTATTGAAACTTAAGAAAAAAATTATACAATTGCAAGTGAATTTATTATTAAAATAAATAAATTACATCGCATTATGAAATTAAATAAAAAATACCCTTAATGATGAAAAATATGGGCCTCAAACAAGATAACTTCCGGCTTATTTTATATATATTAATATTTAATATATATATGCTAGTAAATATATTCACATAACCTTTAGAGAAGTTCTACACATAAAACTTAAGTCAAAAGAATAATATATTGAAAATATTGATTCAAAACATAATAAACACCAGTTTGAAAACTTAAATGCTAAAAATGATCACTGTTAAGGGCATGCCGGCTTACGGTTATTGTTATGAAGTACCAGTTCTGATAAGCTGTTAAAGTACAATCAAAATCCATGTTGTGAAAGAAGCATTTTAAAAATAATAATTGACATTAACATTTTTCATATTGGTTGTGTGTATAAACGAGTATAGCTATCTTAGCTTGCACTTTCTTCCATTTACGAAGATCAATAGAAAACTTCTAAAAACTGATTATCGCCTGGCCTATGCAGGTCTCGAACCTGCGACCTTCGCGTTATTAGCACGACGCTCTAACCAACTGGGCTAATAGGCCATATGCTTAATAATGCGTGTATATAAGTTCTACATTTATTTAAAAGTTTTACAGTGCCATTTCGAACCATCTCCAAATGGCCTCCGCCTAGGAAATATTTTGAAATTATCGACGTTATGAAATATTTTGGTCATATCTTGAAAAAGAACAAAGGCCACATTGGGACTAGTAAATCTGTATTATTTCATTTTTAAAGTTTTGTAAAATCAAGTTATAATGATATCCTTTATATAATAAAACTAGCTTATATATATTTAAAAATAATCTATATAGTAACTCGACAGAGATCTTTTTTCCATATTTTATGTGAGAGCACATTTAAATATTATGATAAAATTAGTCGAAATAAATCAATAATAGTCTAATTATTTTTTCTTGACTAAAAAGTTGAGAAATCATATACTATGCAAACGGATTCTTCTTTACTCTGAGATAAAAATTTGTCGTCAATTGTGCAATTTCAAACTAAAACAACTTATCTCAACTTGAGTGTTTTTTTTATAATCTCAAGGCAAATTTGGGTGTGGGTCACAGACCACGTAGCCCAGCACCCGCTCTGAGGAAGTAATACCCGAGGCCAATCATCACTAATCCGCTCTAAAACAATAATCCCAATTTGCACACAAACTCTAACTGAAATTTATATGAAATTTCTAACCATTTTTACGGTGAGGATTTATTATTAATCCGAGATTTAATGTGGAGTTTTTTTGTACACGAAATCTTTTAGTTCATGTTGTGTTGTGATTGTAGGAAAGCCTCTTGACTTAATTACTAAACATGTCAAAAATTAAGTTATAATGATATTGTTTATATGATAAAATTACTAAACATGTCAAAAGTTAAGTTATATTATTATTGTGTAGTGATATTAAGGTTTTTATAAATAATTATATTTAAAAATGATAGTTTTTTAAAATAATTTGTAGGAGTTATATGGTATATTTTGTTTGTATTCATTTTACGATAGTTGTGTATTTAGAAAGAGATATACAAGATCTATAATATTATTGTAAAATTCAATAGAAATTTAAGTACACAATCTTGAATTTAGGTGTAGGAAGAAAGTAACAATAGTTGCAAGAAACAAATTATGCAAACTACAACACAAACTATTTCAAAATAGAGGAAATCAATAATCAAATAAAAACAACCAAATAAACCATTAAATGAATGGATGAAGTACATATAAATGGGTCGCTTGAATGTCTAACTCAAGAAAATGATGTGTCCAATGGTCATGATATTTACTACTAATCAGTTTACTCGATCTAATTATGCAATCAAGAGTTAAATTGTTGGCAATTCACTCAACTTATCTAAGACAAAAGTGGTCTTGACTAAACAGAGATAGCACCTAACTACCATGAGTCAATGATTGATGAGGTAGTGTGGCACTGTTGTAGCTCAAGTCAAGGTATACGCATGTCTTTATTAGCTTCTTACATGAGAATAATTAAATATCTTGATTATCCTAACTAAACTTATTAAATAGGTACACTATACACTTGGAATAGAAATATATATGGTGAAGTAAATAATATACCAACACCCCCCATAAGTGTAACTTAGGAGAAATTATCTAAATGGTTCCACACAACTAGGTTTGATGAAGTGCCCATGAACAATGATAGAAACCCCACCAAATTAAGGGAGAGTAGAACCTTGCTAAAGAAGAAAAAATTGTAGGAAAATATTTATTTCATGGAGAGGATGATGAATGAATTTGGAAGTTGTTTGTGTACCTTGATGTTAATATTAATTATGACTAAATTCAATCTATAGGAGAAAATACCATGTAGGATCCAAGAACATTGACCATAATTAATGGCTCTAAATTTGATATAATCCTATGTGAATAAGATGGGATATTTAAGATCATTTATCATATGGCTCTCAATCTGAGATATGAACCCAAATATATGAAGTCATAAGAAATATGTGGTGCAGAGAGAACTAGAAGATCCAAAAATTATGTAACTTAATGTGAACTTTCATGAAGATAGAGGTAGAACTATAGTCTGTTTCATTCAACTACACTTGCATCCCCTATTATGTCCTACTATCTAGAAACACTAGAATTCGATGCATGAATCCCCCCAAGATAGAACTTTTATTAAAGGTCATGATTCACAAAAATTGTGTAAGCCCCCTCAAAAGATAAGTACATGATATGTGGAACTTTATAATCTAAGTGCATTTGCATAAATACCCCCTCAAATATCTCAATATAGACACCATTGTTTAGTAATGTTTGTGGTGGTTTATAATTTAGTACAATTACAATACTTATTGTGAAGCTATGAATTCTAACCTAAAAATGCAAAAAAAAACACAATGAAATGCAACAAAGAAAATCACAAACCTACACTCAAGATTGGCCTAGTTGAATCTAGACAAAATAAAACAAAACAAGCAAATTTTACCTTGTCCAAATTGATCCTTGATTGGCCCTTGATTTGTTGTAGATGTATGCTCCTTTCTTTAACAAAATGGCTAAAACCTATATGATATGGATGCACAATGTCATGGAGAATGCAATGGTGAGATTGAATGATGGATTGGATGCAAGAAAGAAGCTTGAAATGTTGCAACAATGGAAGCCAAATGGCTTGGGTGCATGAGAGTAGTTGGATGCAAGAGAATGTGTTATCAAAATGAGAGAATTTTACTAAGTATTTAGCAAACATGTCTCTAGAGAAATGGATGTCCAAGATTAATTATAGGTCAAATGATCAAGGGTTGAGATGTCTTGATACATCTCAACTCATCTCATGAGGACGTGTGGAAGGTGATGTGGAAAGAGGAAGATGATGTGGTGATGAGGTGTAGGCCACATAGAGGTACTTGCAAGTACCTTGGGGAAGGGTGAAAAGACTAGTCTTGTCTCATCTTCCCCAAATCATGGAGAGATGTGACAATAGAAGGATTTTAAAATTCTTCTAAAATCTCCCTTGGTTTTGGAGATTAACCTTGGGAAGAACAAGGGGAATTAAAAATTCCCCTTGTAAGCACATGGGGATTGGGAATGTGTATTGTAAATTAGGATTATATTTCTCCAAGAAGGTTGGAAGAATATAGTGGAATTAAAAATTCCACATAGGATGCATTGGAGGGATATGTGGAATTAAAAATTCCATGTATGCATGTTGGGGAAATAAAAAGGAATTTTAAATTCATTGGGGAATGTAGATAGGTTCTCCAAATGGAGAATGCATTAATGAGGGTTGACCATGGTACCCTTGCCATAAGTGGCAAGAGGACAAGATTAGGGGCTAATTAACCTTGATTAGGGGTTGTGCAAATGATGAGGAGGGATAATTATGGATTAAGGGAAAGTTGCAAAATATGGAGGATGTGACACTAATCACAATTAGTGATGTGCACATCCTAATCATGGGTTAATTAAATTAATCTAGATTAGGGGAGGTTTATGGAGGATGTTGATATTAGGAGAGAGAAGGAATCAATTAAAAATTAATTTAATTCACTTGGCTAAAGTGACTAAATTAAATAAATTGGACTATTTATTTAATTTACATAAGAAGGGGTAAAGCATTTAATCAATTAATTACACACCTTGAGGCAAATTAGGAACAAGATGAATATTAACCAAATAATGAATTATTTAATTAATATGACTTATGGATATGGGATAGAAGAATACAAGAGTGAATTTGATCATATGAGGATGGTCAAATTCAGGTGTCTACATTTTTCCCCTCTTCAAAATATTGTTAGAATAATGATGTTTTGAAAAAAAATAAAGTGCAAACGACTTGATAGAGGGAGGACTTTGGAAGATGCCCCAGTATCACAGGTAGGGTGATAGATGAGAAAAGCGAGGAAATATGATGGGTGATGCCCCCTTGAGAGGGCGGATGTGGAAGAAAATGGATCTCAGGTGATGTCTCAATAGGAATAAATGGACGGTGTCATGTGGAAGAGGATGAAAAAACATGAAAAATGGCTTTTGAACAGAGGAAAACGGACAAACGAGGTGCAAAAGATGACTTGCAAAATAAATTAGGTCAAATGATTAAAAATGGTAAAAATTTGAAGGCTAACTAGTGTCAAAAGTTAAATATAAATAGTAAATTAGAAATGTTACTATTCACTTTATTTAAATCATTATGCACATGTGGCAAAAGGAGATTGGACGAGAGCAAATGAGATGGAAGATGAGAAGATAGTTCACCGAGTAGAAATTGTACGAGATTACTACCACCTATCAACTGTTTCGTAGGCTCTGAAAACTAATTTGCATCCTTTGATTTCAATTTTGCACATGTTTTTGATTTTCTAGACAACCTAGGTAAATAGGCAGGTATGCTAGGGGAAATATGGCTTGATGCGGGTGGGCGGATTTGCCCATCTATGAAAACATATTCGCCCTTGTAACCAAATAAGAAAATGTGAGAGTAAACAAGCATATGTGAATCCAATGGGAGAATGCACAGTGATACAAGGGCGATTCCATAATCACCCCTAAAGGGAAGGGGGTGAAATTGACACAGAGGGGAAACAAAAACGCCCCTCCAAGATAAAGGGAAAAATTGAGATAGAGGGGAAATTGTGAAATCACCCCTCAAGGGAAAGGGAGAATTCGAACTCGCCCAAGGGTATATAGGGGTGAGACTACACCTGAGAGGAGGAACATGAAAATTCACCAATAAAAAGATGAATGTGCAAAAACGAAGAAAGTGCAAAAAAGGAAAATACACAAAAAATGTGAATGTGCATGCCATAAGGGTGAATGCACAAAAAAGGTAGAAAGGACGAATGTGCATGCCAAAGGGACGAATGTGCAAAAACAAGGCTAGGAAGAAAAATGATAAAGAAAATGGTAGAAGATTTGACAGAATGATTGTGTCCATGCAGAGCATAGATGGTTTAAGGACTCGGGAGTGACATTCGATGGCATTGACAATTGAATATTTCATAGACATATATTTTGAGACATTAGAGTAGGCGGGGTTGCTTCACATGTCAATATTTCCATCCATTCAAGCACATAGGCCCCTACTAGTTGCATTGATGGAGAGACAGAGTTTTGAGGCTTGCACGTTCCTCCTCCCCATAGGGGAGATGAAAGTCACACTGGAGGACGTGTGGTGTATTTTTCAACTTCCTATAAAGGGGTATCTAGTGTGTGATGGTGGGGCAAGGTGATCGATAGAGGAGAGTTTGCATGCAGTGTTCAAGACATATGAGCTCTCCTATGCAGGGAATGAGTTGGACATTGATGCATATATTGGGACAATGCCACCATTCCCACTTTTCCTATGTGGATTGCTCAGCAGGATCCTCCTCCCAAATAAGAGTGGTAGATTCTTCAGCCTCAAGATGATTGAGGTTGTATGACATATTGTGGAGAGGAGACACGGTGTATTCACATGGGGACCATGCATTTTAGCACAACTATATAGAGATATGCATTTAGTTTTATATAGGGGAGTGGTGAGCGTGACACACATGACCTTGCTTCAAGTGTGGGCATGGGAGCATATCCACACATGACCGTATATTATGGCAATAGTGAGAAGTGAGGAGGAGACAACAAGGATACCAGTGGTATATGAGTATGGGGGTATCATCCAGTTCAAAGAGGTTTGGAGCCTAGCCTACTAGCAGAGAGTTTTTGATGACCTGACCTATGATCAAATTGTGTGGAGACCTTACATCCACCACAATTTTTCACAATGGATCACAAATACCCAGTTATAAAGAGGGTTTATGTTCAATCGATGCTACCTAATAAGGTGGGACTTATATCGTTGAGCTAAATAGGCCAGATAGGGTCACCCGATAGTTTAGGGTGCAACAAGACATCCTAGAGCCAGTGGAGAGATACAAGAGGATTACTCAGGAGAGAGGTTGGGGGCATGGAGTGCCATTTGTGTGAGCACGACAAGTATGGGATGAGATGGTAGAGTAGATATGGACATGGAGAGACGACTCTGCTGATGCAGGGTTTATAGCCAGATATGCAACCTAGTGGAAGGGGAGGATTCTTGCAAGGATTACATCAGTATTCTAATGAGATGACTTTCCAGTGTGTCCACCAATGGCACTAGAGGCGAGGGCAGAGGCAGAGGTAGTAGAAGGAAGAGGCAAGGGGGATCAACCCAGAGAGAGGGCTATAGTGTTATGCCATCAGCAACATAGAGATGACACAATAGAGAGGTTGGAAAGGGCACAAGCACAAATAGGAGTCCTACAAGAGAGGCTGAGGATAACACATGCAGAGATTAAGAGGCTACAGGCGAAGGTAGAGAGATTATAAGGAGCACAGCCTATGGAAGATGACAAGGTAGCAGCGGAGGTAGAGAGGCTAAAGGGGGAGGTGGAGAGATTGTAGGGTGAGATGGATGAGGCAGTCGGATGGGTGGGGTAGGCTGAGGGGTAGGTAGAAAGCATGAGATTAGCCTAGGATTCCTAAGATCTAGAGAGAGGCAGACTATAGGGGTAGCAAGATAGATATCATCAGGAGAGGGATACAATACAGGCATCACCATCCCTATATGATGGCGTTATTTGAGAGGAAGACTATTGGATGGGAGCCTATTACATAGCTCTAGCTGATCTTGCATGGAGGGTGTCTCCATATGTATGTGCGGTTGGTGTGAGGGAAACACCTTCACAATTGGGGCCCATGCAATCTAGAGACTCAGGAAACACCAGTGCCTATAGGGAAACTCTATCAAGAGATAGGGGAGAGTGCCTAATTCCTAACAACGATTGAATATGACCAGTAGTAGTGGTGGACAAGGATGACAGAAGGATAGGTATAGGGTCCCACTTTTGACAGATACCTACTAGATATATATATATGTATACGAACAAATTTCATGTATAGATTCTTTTGTAGTTGGAGGCAGAGTTTGGTTTATTCATTTTGATTCAGGGTTGTGTGATGTGTCAATTGTACACAGATTCCTTTCAACATTTTTATTCATCTGTACATGTACTGATTATTTTGATGGACATTATATGGACTTTATTATGGACTATGTCATGGATTTTATGGACTTTATGCTATGGATGTTTATTGACCTTATGATGGACATTGTTATGATTTATATATGATATGGATGATTATGATGATACCCTACATGTGATGTTTGTGTGATGTTTTTGATGTTTGTTATGTATATATGTAGGAAATTATGATTATGATGGATGTACATGATTATGATTATGGTGAATGTATTTATAATGACATGCATGATATGGATGGTATGGATTATGTCTAACACTTTGTGATCAGGGTCAAATATTTTATGATTTATGATTTATGATATGAATATGATACTAATGATTTGTGATGCAGTTGGAAATGTGATTGTGATTTATTATGTATGTGTATGAGATGATGGTATGTAATTATGTATGACATGTATGTTTATGTACATGAAATGATGATGTATGATTATGAATGTATGATATGACATGAATGTGGATTATGATATGCATAATGGATGAAATATGAATATGTATAATGTCATAGATGGACTAAATGAATCTAAAGTAATGGAATGCATTTAATGAAATGAATGTAATGAAAAAAGATTAATATGCTTAGAATAAAAAATATATATCCTTCTAAACAACTTAAAATGATGATGAAAATGGAAATGAAATGGACTAAGATGCTTAGACTAACAAATCTATATTAATCTAAACAACTTAAAATGATAACTAAATGAAAATGGAATGGATTAAGATGCTTAGACTAACAAATCTATATTAATCTAAAAAACTTAAAATGCAAATGCAAATGCAAATGAAATGGATTAGGATTCTTAGACTAACAAATCTATAGTAATCTAAACAACTTAAGATGATAATGCAAATGCAAATGGGATGGATTAGGGTGCTTAGACTAACAAATCTATATTAATCTAAACAACTTAATCAATGATGGAAATGGTAATGGAAAATGAAATGATGATAAACTAAGATGCTAAGAATAATAAATTTATATTACTCTAAACAACTTAATTGATGATAGAAGTGAGAATATAATGTAATGAAATGATAATGAAATGGACGATGAAATGGATAGTGCAACCTAATTATATGATAATGCAATGGATAATAAAATGGACAATGAAACGAATAATGCAATCTAATGAAATGATAATACAATGGATAATGAAATGAATAATGCAATCTAATGAAATGATAATGCAATGGATAATGAAATGGATAATGCAACCTAATGAAATGAACTTAAATGACAATAGAGATGCAAAAATGAAATGGATAATGATGGGTGATATAGTTTACCTGTCAAGACTATAGGGACCCTGATAGGAAGAATTGGTGGGGAGATATCATTTGCCCAATCAAAAATCAAATATCATGAGCTAGGGAAAATGGATTAGGATAAATGCAATGCAATGGGAGGATGAATGAAATGCAGCTCTAATGCCATTCTATCATATTAGGAGCACTAAATTTTATTATAGAATAGGACACGATATGCCAGGGTATGAAGAATTGAGGTCAATTGGTGTCCAATGCATAGGACTGACACAACAAACAAGAAGGTTATACCAACACCTCAAAGTTGCAAGGGCTTTGGTAGGGCTTGATGTTGGAATAACCACAAGCATACGTGGGACAACTAGGAAGACAATGAAATGCAAGGATACCCCAACATAATACAAGACCACAAGGATCTTGGTGGGTACTACGTGGGACAACTAGGAAGACAAGATCACATAGAAAATCAAGATATGCCCTTATGTCTACTAGTCAAAGTGCACCATGATATGATGGATCATGGTGACCTTGAGTAGGTATAATAGGAAGCTCAAAAGATTAAAAAAAAAATGAAAAAGCACCAAAAGATCACAATACATTTCAAATATCCTTTGTCATAGGACCATTAGGTGGATGGGATTGGTAAGGTTTGATATGAGGAAGCATACATCTTGTTAAGACCACAAATAAATGGGGGTAGATTGTTTGATCAACATGACTTGGGATAACTAAAACAAATTGAACCTCATGGGGCTAGTGGATTTTTCTGTTAGGAACTAGCTGGATAGGGAAACTCTTGATGACATGACACAAAACCAAGACACACCCTAAAGGATAGACCTAGGGTCTCGAGGGTTGATCAAAGATTAGCCTTGCCTATGTGAAAGCACATAGACCTCGTAGTTCGATAAAAAGACTGAGACCAATGATGGATAAAGTGGAAAAATGTTGATGAAGACTCAAATGGACAGAAAAAAGCCTCAGCAGCTCATCAATGATGGCCTTGCGTCCATGAAAGCACAAAGGCAACGTAGTTCAACAAAAAGGACTAAAGACGACACGAGACCCAATGAAAAAGACACGATGAAGGATCCTAGGTGGGGAGGTGAAATTGATGACACAACACCATATATAAGTGATGAAAAGCTCAGGATTTAGGATAGTAGATCTATACCGCCTAATGCTCAATCAAAATACACCAAGTGGCGGATGATAGGATGTCAATGGATGATGGATACGAGGATGTGTGGATAGGATGATGGACACTCAAGCACATAAGAAAGAAATATGCAAGGTAGATAATGATTAAGCCCTCTATGAATGGTTCCTATTGCTAGGTTTTCACCAAATGTACTTATCCAAGGCACCACCAAGGGTGGTTTTCACCATAGGACAATTTATACTCTTTGCTATTTTTTTTGAATTTTTTTGACATATTTTAATTACTCTTAAATGCTCTTGTAAAATCTTGTAAGTGCTCTTATGATAAATTTATGACTTGTAAGCTTTTTAGGTGAAAATGACTAAAATAACCTTGTATTTATACTTGTTTATGCCAAATTTCTTGAAATTACAACACTACAAGCTAACATCAGATCTAGGAGAATAAAATCCTATAAAGAATTTGAATTTAATTTAAGTCTAAGATAAGTGGGACTCATACACCAATTGTGGTGTATGAGTCCCATTAGGCTAAGCTTGGGACACATTTTTCAAGAAATCCTTAGTTTAATGTGAAATCCATATTAAGGTCGTGAAACCTAGGTGGGACCCATACACCCAAGGTGGCATATGAGTCCTAGATCACTAAATTTGGGCCATACAATCCAAAAACACATCAATTATGATTGGATATTGGTAAATTTCAGGATTATCCTCAAAAAGATGCATTAATTAAGGCTCGTGGATATAAAATAAGGCCAATTAAAGCATAAAGAAGCCCAATTAATTAATAAAACCATAGATTAGTGTGAAAGTGTAAGGAAGCACTTTACAACGCCCTAAATAAGGCATAATTAAGTCCATTTAGTTCACAAGGGCCCAAACAAGTGTGAAAATGTAGAGGGATACATTTTCCTACACTATATTTAGGCCCCACTTTAGTGAGAGGAGGCACTTTCTTCAAACTCACACTATAGTAGATGAAATACACATCAAGAGGGGTCCAAATGTACCAATGATAGTAAGATAGGATGACAATGACCAAGAGGGTTGTGCAAGCACCTAGGATCAAGATCCTATTGAAAACCAACATAGGCACAAATAAAAACACATGAAAGTAATGTAAGGAGAAACAACAAGGCACAAGCATACACTGTCAAAGATATAGAGAAAGACAAACAAAGACAAAAATAGAAGGGGTGGATCAAGCTTCGACCATTTGTCCTACACATTGTGGATCAAATCTAAGTTGTTTGTCCAAGAAAGTTTACAAGTGGAGCATGATGTCCACCATGCAAACCACACACGTGATCACAAGGGCTAGTGGAACCTCAGGGCATCCACTAGGTGAGCCCCTAGCAAGACACATACGCACATGGTTGGTATGTGCTCACACAAACAAGCAAGTGGCTATGGGAAATTCATACCTAAGTTCATCTCCCATACACACAACCATACCAAAGCTATACCTCCTAATAACTTTGATAAGGTTCCACACAATAGTGAACTTCAAGCTTCATGAGGCAAGCAAAGCTTTGTATGCTTGAAACTCATGAACAAATTGTAAATGAAAATAGTGTAAAGTATGTTCAAAGGAGTTTTCCTTAGTTCATGTAAGGTCTTAACTTAGGGAACATTGTGCCTAATGTCTCCAAGAGTGGACCAATTTAAGAATAGAAGATTTGCGGCTTAGGGGATGCAGTGTGTCGCATCAAGCCACTAAGAGGAATATAATATGCTAAGAGAGATCACGCTCTTGAGGGACATTACACCCAATGTCACCAAAAAGCAAAAGACACATTGCATGAAGTAGGAAGACTACACAATGAAACATGAAATGCAAAAGAATAATGCCAATGTATGCCCCCACTTTAAAGCAATTGCAAAACACCATGTTGTGAGCAATTATTTTAAAGTAGAAAATGCTCAATGCTAACAATAAAGAGGGCATGAAAGCGTATTTGGGAAGCCCTATGCCAAGTCATGTTTCCAAATAAAGCTACATCATGAAAAAGGAAGGCATTTCCCCCAAAATGAAACTCCAAACACATGAGGGATACATGGATTTGGGGTCAGTATGTTCTTGCTACAATATTTTTAGAGAGCTCAGAACTGTCATCATTCCCCAAATACTCATGGAACAAGAAGAATGGCATAAAGAGAGAAAACAAGAAAATCCTTTTAGTTCAACATAGAAGAGACATGAATGTATTGACGCCTTGTGTCATCCCCAAAAGGAAAACACAAGACAAATTAAAAGATAAAGGAGTTATGACATATAGAAGAATGTAGCTTGGGACAAATAGAGGAATGCCAAAAGGAAAGAGAAAGACATTAAATAGAATGGTATGGGGAGATCACATTACGCACATGCAATCACATAAAAGAAACACATGAAAGAGTAAACAAAGCAAAAAGACTAGTAAGGCACATGCGATTTAACCTATAGCAGGTCGTTTGCATCCCAATCTTGTTCATCGTATACAGAAGGAGGACAACTAGCCAAAGGGACAACGACAAATGCAGTACTAGGACAAGGCTATCCAATTCTTTCCCCCACTATGTGCAAAACAAGAATGAGACGAGGGAGATGATGGGAAAGGGGCTCCTTCCATTTTAAAATAATTTGTAATGAGTGTAAAGCATGTAATAGTGAGAATATGATGATTCTACAACTATTACATGGAAAGGAGCAAAAGGACATGCTTTAAGGGACTATTTCTATGATATCAAACTTTTTAAATATATGTTTTAAATCATAACAGTCATTAGTACTATGTCCAAGAACTCTATGGTATCGATAATGTGGAACATTTGCATCTTCAGGGTATAGTTTTTTTCTTTTTTCTCATGGGCAGTAATGTTATAAGTCCTTTGTTTAAAATTATTTGTAAAGTTCTTTTAGTGGCAAAGGCGGATAAGGGAATTTTAGTTTATTTAATTTGTAAGGCCTATGTTGCTTGCTAGATTCACCAAATTCTTATGTTATGTGTTGAGGAGGGGGACCTAGGATGATCCTATCATCATCGTTACAAGGAAATGGTTCTCTAGGAAGGAGGACACTCATGTCAGGAGGGGGATCTTGATATCCTAACCTTTTGGTATCTTCAGTTGGTATTTGTTCTAATAGTTGATGAATTTCATGTTCGCTTGTTGTATCACATCCTTGTTTAATTAAAACTGTGAATCCTTTTCCATATGTATCTTCTAAGTTGATTGGAGTGTTTGATACCTTGTTAACATAGAATGGTTGATTTTTTGCTTGACTAGAGGAACTAAGTTCACCTAACATAGGGAACTTAGGCTCAATTTTTGTTTCAATTTTAGGATGTAAATGACCAAACATCTCAAGTGGTGGGATGATGGGAGGTTTTGGTTGTTTTAGTGAAGGATAAAAGGATGCATGAGTCTCAAGGTTGTTAAGGAAATCATTTAGAAAGTTGCTCATGTTGTCGTCATCTTCTCCAATGATGTCAACATCACGAGGAAGACATGCATTAGGAGTTGAGTGAGCATGATCAAGTTCAATTTCATTAGGGTCATTTCCAAAAGCACAACTTGACACATCCACTAAGGATTTTAGGGACATCCAAAGCCTACCAAAGCACATATCCATAATGAAATGTAATACAATAACCTAGAATGCAAATTTGAAATTATGCAATTGACAAAATGAACCAAATCAAGCTAGATGCAATGAAATGAATGTAACAAAAATTTTACAAACTGAAATAGATAACTAATAGTAGCAAATAGAAACATAGAAACAAAGTTTTTAATGCCGAAAAATGCAATTTAAAAGTTGAAACAATACTAAATCACCCAAAGGGGCATATGAGTCCCAATCAAGGTTTTTCAAGGGTTTGAACAGTGAATAACAGTCACCACAAAATACCTAGAAATCAGGTAAAACCACCTATACTGGGATTAAATTGCCTAGAGGGGCGTATGAGTCTCAAATTGGGGTTTTTGCACTGTTCTTAGCAAATTTTGTGTGAATGTTATGTTTTCTAGTTTGTATGATTTCTATGCTAAGTCAAATTATAGTTTTCAGATGAAATTCAATTATGCAAGATGCAAAAATGCAACCTAAATGCACTTTCACTAATGCAAAATTTAGAAACCCTGGATGAAAATTAACTAATGCAACACCTAATGCAAAGTTAATGCAAGATAGATCTAGGACTATGATGCACTCCAAATCAGAAATAAGGTGTTCTAAATGTAGGTTCACAAAAAGGAAAACAAGGAAATAGGTTGCTCTACCTTTTAGGAGATGGAACACAATGGATAAGGGCCTATTTCACTTAGTTTCACTCAAGGAAACCCTAGAGATCTCAATCCAAGTATGGAATGAAGCGAAGAGATATGCTAAAGGTTTGTAAGGAAAGCAATGGTGTGGAAACAACTATCCTAATGTCAAAACCACAGGGAAGAATGCATACAGTACTTTTAATTTCCAAATTACAATCTAATTAAGACACACATGAAAGATTTATAGAAACAGAGAAGATACTCAAAGACAAATGAACACCAAATTTACGTGGGAAACCCTTTCGGGAAAAAACCCACCACACCAAGTTGAATCTCTTTGTATTTCAATAATCAAAAAATTACATACAATGTAGAGACACACCTCTCTAGTATCAGTTTTACAGTTGTTTTCATTCACTGTTCTTCTTGTTACAGAAATGCTCTCACAAATTCGATGTATATACCCAACTCAAAAAGCTATCCTTTAAATCTTATCACATTCTAATTTTTAACCTATGTTCATCCTTATCTGCCATTACTCATCGTAGAAAATTTCCATCCCATTGCAGATTTTTCTTTGCATACAGTTCAGCTCCAGCGTCGCAGCTGTTGCAAAAATCAAACCGCCAACTATTTGAATTTCGCTTCCTCTGATTGGTACATGAGACGCCACATAGGAAATTCAAATGGTCAAAGGAACATTCAACTAAGTTTGCATGTCGGTGAGACACAATAAGTGTCTCCCTGATGCTCAAAGGCTTCATACTGATATCAGCGTAAGTTCCAACAGTCGACAAGATGATATAGTGAATGCCACAAGTCATACCAAAACCACCGACATCCATTGCATTCCTATCGGCAAGACTCATACCGATGCTCACAAGTCGCATCGATCTCAAAATTTCCATCGGAAAGACTACTGTAGTTTGCCAAGACTTCATACCGAAGTCTTCAAGTCATGCTGATGTGAGTATTTCATTCGGTGAGACAATCGTCTTTCGCCAAGACATCACACCGAGCTCTTCATGTTATACCAAAGCATCTCAGTCGGCAAGACTTATCGCTTTCACTGAGACATCATAGCGAATACAACATGTCACCTCGAGGAATATTTGCTATCGGTGAGACTCTCCATCAATCGCTAAGACTTCATGCTGAAGTCTTGTGTTACACCGATGACTCCCGTCGGTATCCGCTAGACACCCGATAGCAACCTCAGTCGGCGAGACATTCCATATTGGTAAGACTACATACCGACAATAAACCTTTTGCCCAAGTGTCCCCGATTATAACTGCGAGTGAATAACCATTGGTGAGAGAAACAACAGTCGGCAAGAGATCTTACTGAGACTCCATGTCATAGCGATAGGTCTATTCGGCAAGACTGTAACAAAGTCACAGCGACCAGGACATTTCAACAGGATTCAGAATAGCTAGTCAGCCAGACATCAATAATGTCACAGCGACTTTGCCCTTCAGGAGTTACATTCCAGTAAGAATTGAGGCACCTATTCCAACAAGGTTGTCCTAGGGTATGTTTATAGACTAAGAGGGGGTTCACCACCAAGCTAGGGCTTGGAAAGGTTAGTAGCATGCATTATCTAATGACAAAACCCAATTCTATGCAAAACTCAAATGAATTACCTAGAAATGAATGCAAACCAAAACAGTAAACTAAGAAATCATAGAGGTGCACCTGGAAATATGTAGAAGCTCAAAACATGGTCTGAAATGTTGAAAATGCTAAATTTAATGCACATTGGGACTCATACACCAAGCAGGGTGATTTAGTCCTATATTAGGGTTTTTGGGTAGGTATTTTTGAGATTTAATTTCCAATTTTGGTGGGATTTAGCCTCCTTTATTTAATGAATTCATATGTCAGTTTGGTGTGATGTAATTTTAGGATATTAAGCATAGATAAGTATACATACAAGGTTCCTTCTCTCATTTTCTCATAACAAGCAACCTAAGCATCCAAGCATTCAAGTATTCCAGCATTCAAGAGCATTCTAACAAGCATTTGGAGCCATCATCAAGATTCAAGAATCATATCAAAGGTATTCTTGCATCATGTGTGTTGTTGTGCTAACATTTTTGATGTAGGGTTTCGATTCAAGCAAGTAATTCAAGTCCATGTCTATCAAATCTTCCTTTGATTCAAGATCCATATCCATTGTAGCCATTTCAATTCATTTCAAGGTTTAATTACCAACAAGGGGTTTGACCAAGGAAAACTCCTATTCACTAACAATTAACAAGCTATTACCCTCTTGCATGTTTGTGATTGTAGATTTAGGTTGAAGACTTGAAGATCATTTAGAGTGCAAATTTGCAAGTGGAACATGATTTATATAATAAACTATTCATTAAGCTGCATTCATTAAGCCTACAATTCATTCTTAACATACCTTTATATTTTATCCTTGGTTGCATGTAAAATCATCTCTTCTACTACGAAGGGCATGAGGCAAGCCCACTAAGAAAAATGTACCAATTGAGCTAGGATGTTATATTGCTTCTGAGTGAGTTTGAAAACACAGTACTTTAATCAAAAACATTGGAAAACCAACATTCAACGAATCATCAAAATCTCAAACCCTTTAAGAGAGGAAAATATCCTTGAAAGAATTCACATGTTATTGCTTTCCCTTGGGATTCGTGTCCTTAGAGGCATCTAAACATTTTGATTTCATCTCAATTTGCTTCTACTAAAGTCAACTTTAGGTAACCTTTGCCTTGATTTCCTCGACTTCCACATGATGCACTTTGTGGGATGAAAGAGAATTAGGACATTAGACATTCAGTTGAAAAACCTAATCAAGAGTGTTTTTGTGGTAAAAATAATCCATTAAGCAAAAATTGAATCAATTTGACTTCACACATGTGCTTGGCATCTTTTGGTCATATGGTTTTCATGCAAACATTGGTCTTTTGATTTTGAATTACTCTTAGAGAAAGGAATGTTCTTCACTATCTTGGCCTAGTAAACAAGTCCTTCCTAGGTTCATTTAGGATCACATCAAACACTTCATCCATCCCAAACATTTATCAAAATCCATCCCACAAAAAACTTTAGAGCTTTAAAAACATCATTCTAGACTTGGGTAAATCATCAAAATCAAAATCGCCTTGTTTAGTTAGGTGTATGGGAATGCATCCTTTCTCATACATTTAATTGAATTAGCAATCCTTTGAATAAATTTCATCCTAAGATAACATCTTACATCTTAGGGTTTACAAGTTCATTATCCAAATCAAACCAATCAAAATCAAACCCTACGTCTAGCATTGATCCAAAGTTCCTAAACGTTCATCACTCATCATTTACACTTTTCATCCTTCATCTCGCCATTGGTCCTAAGAACCTTAGAGGTCACTTTTTGTAAAAAAGTCAAAACACAAGAGGAACATGGATTATAAACTTGATCCATACATCATGAGTAATCCAAGTCAAATAAGCTACCAAAGCCCTACAACGCCGATTGATTATCAACACTCACATCTATACAAACCGTACATGGGATCATTACTAGTGTCCACAAGGTTGAAATAGATGAATCTGCTAGTTGCATAAATGTGGAGAAAGCTCTAGCTTCTAGATTTGAAGAAAAAGATGAATGGGTGATTGACAGTGGATGCTCTCATCACATGACAGGTGATAAAAGTAAATTTGTGATCTTGAAAAAGTATGATGGTGGTGTTGTAAGATTTGGTGATGAAAAAGTTGGTGTAATATGTGGCAGAGGATCCATTTCTCTTGATGGTAAGCATAATATTGATGATGTCCTATATGTGGAAGGATTGAAGCATAATCTCTTAAGTGTTGGACAGATGGTTGACAAGGGATACAATCTTCAATTCAAGGATGGAAAGTGTAGAATATTGGGGAGTTCTGGAAATGTGATTGCATCTGGTACAAAAACAAAAGGTAATATCTTTCACCTAAGTGCTACTAGTAAAAGTTGTCTAATTGCTCAAGTTGATGAAAGTTGGTTGTGGCATAGGATATTGTGTCATGTAAACTTTGACAATATTATCAAGATAATTTATACTTAGGCAGTGAGAGATCTTCCTAAGTTGATAAAGCCTACTAATGATATATGCAAGGAATGTTAGTTAGGGAAACAAACTAGAGTTTGATTTTGAAACAAACAACATTGTTCAAATGAAGTGTTAGAGCTTGTGCATACTGACTTGTGTGGTCCTTCTAGAGTTAGAAGTTTGCAAGGAGACAAATATTTCATGTTACTTATTAATGATTATTCTATATTGATGTGGGTTACTTTCTTAAGGGAAAAATTTGAAGCTCTAGAGAAATTCAAAATCTTTAAGGCTATGGTTGAGACAAAGACAGGTTGAAGATTAAATGTTTGAGATCAGATAGAGGTCGTGAATTCACTTCTGATGAGTTTAATTCTTTTTGTGAAGAGCATGGGATAAAGAAACAATTATCTACCCCGTAGACCCCTCAACAAAATGGAGTTGTGGAAAGGAAGAACAAGACAATTCAAGAAGCTGCTAGGACCATGATACTGGAAGGAAATGTTCTGCATATCTACTAGAGAGAAGTTGTGAGTACTGTCGTTTACACTCTCAACTGGGTACATGTCAAAGGTGATACCAGTAAGACTCCTTATGAGTTATGGTTTGGTCATAATCTTATTGTTAGATACTTCAAATATTTGGGAGTAAATGCTATATCAAAAGAGATGAAGATACAAGTTTGATGCTAGAAGTGATGAAGGAATGTTTCTTGGTTATTCTACTAAAAGTAAAGCCTACCAGTGCTACAATAAGAGATTGAGGAAAGTAATTGAAAGTGCTAATGTCAAGGTTGATGAAGACATAGTTAGACCATCCAGAACCCATGAATATGATTTAGATGATGAGAATGATAGTTTAAATAAAGGAAAGAAAGTTCAGACTCTAAATCAAGTTCAAATCATTCTAGTGAATCAAGAAAATCAAGAGGAAGAAACTAGTGAAAGTGTGAGCCTGAAGTTCAAGAATACCCTTAGACTCCAAGGAATGTAATACTAAATCATTCTGAAGATCAGATCATAGGTGATAAGAACAAAGGTGTTCAAACTAGGAGAATAATTGCAGAAGAATATTGTTTGATCTCAAAGACTAAGCGTAATAGTGTCAATGAAGCATGCAAAGATGAACATTGGGTGGAAGCAATGAAAGAAGAACTAATGCAAATTGAGAAGAATGATACATCTCATCTTAGAGTTTATAGACAAATCCATCTTTAACATATATCTCAATGCATATCTTGATCAAAAGGATAGCCTACAATTGTGGGTCATGGCATCTATGTAGAGAAAAACTATGTAGAGTGAGAAAAATAGATAATTTACAAAACTAAAAAATACAGTTTCTTATATGAAACATTCATAAGAATAAAGACTATATATTTGTAGAATTGTTATTATTTCCTAAGGATGAAATCCATTTGGCCATATTTTGTTGTGTGGAATTAAACTACCTCGCTTTAAAGCATACTATACTTTTTAGTGTTTTGAGTCCCACATTCATCCATTTGGCCATTCTCTCATCAAAATAATCTATAAATGAAAGGCTTTATTCTTTAACAAATCCTCCACAACTCCACAATTTCATCCACAATCCTGATGCAAGGTCATTCTCTTAAACTGAGAACTGATTTTGTCCATTTATCATCTTAGCATTCCATATCATTCTTCATAGCATTTTCATCATGAAGCTTAAACAAGGATTGGGAAAGGGTTATTTTCTACAATAACACCAATCCACTATGAGATAAAGTTGATTCATGTTGTTTGTATGCTCATTTAGTTTTTCTTGTTGTTTTAATATCTTATTTAGCATATCTAACATGTTTCATTATTTCATAGGGATGTTGAATTAGCTTGGTTTTTAAAATGCTAACCATTTACAAATTACCATTTCCATTAGCACTATTGTTGCTTTTTCCATACTCCACACTTTGTTAAAGGCTGCTTGTAAGCCTCAACTAAGATTTATTAAGAAAATAAATTCAATAGAGGATAGATAGCAATTTAAAGAGAAAATGCTATTGGAATCTTTTTAGACCAGAGTTTATCCCTTTGTTTTTATCTTCTCTAGAATTAATTGAATAGTGGAAATCAGTAACTTGGTCTGTTGACGATTAACCATAATGCATACCTTAAAAATGCAAATCTTTTCATGGATATTTTTGTTGGATCAGACTTTGTCATTGCTTTCAATGGTTTTGTGAAATAGATTACCAGTGTCCTTTTTAATTCAAATTCAATCCTCATTTCCCTGTTCACATACACTCCAAAAAACACAAACTTAAGGATAAAGGATAGAGGAGATTGTATGTAGATGTTGCAAGACAGTTTTTGAGAAATATCATAGCTATTGGAAAATTAGTATTTCTAACAAAAATTCATTTTTATTCCCAACTATTAACATCTAACAAAATATCTTATGTGCTTTATGCTTTAAGGAATGTTTATATCCATTTGTGCATAGGTAGAAGGGACGCTGTGAAAGGATTGCTTGCCTAGCTGTCTGTCAAAACAATTCGTGCCTCTCATTTTGGTGCAGACAAAGAGGATGCTAGAACGGTTGGGGAGTTTGGATTTACACCCAACAGTAGCATTTGCTCAAAAATTTCTCTTTCCTTATGAAAAAGAACTGAGGAAAGCGAATTTACACCTACTATGTGTGTTTTCTTGAAAGTTTTTTTGCATCTTTTTAGCAGATCTTTTCTTTTTCTTTCAGGCGAGTCCTGTAATCAATGTTAATTTAGCTTTACACGTACGAATTACATTAAGAATGATAGCATAAGCTTCTAAGTTTCTAAACACATTGTATTTTCCTGAAAGTGTCAATGCTAGTCAGAAGTTGAGGAGTTAAAACACACACCTGCCATTTGCATGAAGTTCGAAGTTCTTTTTTAGGAGTGAGTTTGGAGTAGTTACATGCATAAATTTGAAGGCTATGTCATAAATGTTTTTGACTCGAGTCTCCTTTAACATTTATGATTGCTAGCCTTTACACCTGCCGATTGCCTTTGCCTGAAAACAGTCTTAGCGCCTTTTCTAAAAAAAAATTTTTGAAGTTGGCTTTACCCCTGCTAATCGCATCTATCTAAAATTTTCTATTAATCTGGTGCACATCTTGCTTGGAATGATTGAAAATATTTCAATCTACACTATTGTAAGACAGTTTATGCTTGCGTTGAACCATTCTAGACATTTCCTTTCTTTTTTTTTAATGTAAGATTGAGGACCAGCATTAAATCATTTGAAATCAATCAATCTTAAGTGACAGTAGATACAAAAGATAAGGAGGTGTGCCTACTTATGAATATGTGTTTCATTTAAGGCATAATCTAGGCTTGTGATCAGCGAAACCCAAAAAAAAGTCTCTCCAAACATATCACTGTGAATTTGTTTGTACATATCGCCGCAAGAATTAATGATTTTGGGAAGTAATCATAGCCTACAGTTATCATTGCTACAAACATAAATATTGATGCATTTAATATTTTCCAAGCAATGATAGAAAGTGTTTGAAAATTTCTACCCAGTCATGAAAATCCCTATTTAATAAAAGCATATCTTTATGGCAGTTACCTAATGTATTTGGTAAATGTGTATTTAGGCACCATGCATGTCTTATGAAGATGTCCTTATCTGCATTTAGTTTTGGCAGAAAATCTGAAATGGCGACATATGGGGGACCAAATTAAAAGTTAGAAATTGCCTTCCATCATGAAGATTTTGTGAACATTGATTTTAATGAGGTCAATTCTATTTTTACTTTCTTGCAATGCTTGACCCATTAAATGTACCTATTGCAAAGATTTACAAATCCTCCTTGCTCATAAAGTTGAAATTGTTTTTCTTTTTGCATTGTGGCATGTCTGATCATCTACTCAGCTGAACACATTAAATATCTGGTACAAATGCTTTGATGTTACATATGATCATAATTATAACCTTGTTTTCTATTCATATGGTTATCATTTTATCCTCTATATTATCAATGGTTTTGTAGTTTGGTGGTATAAAGTTCTAATAGATGAATTCTTTTTTCAATTTTTTTGCAAATAAATATCAAGTGTCAAATTTCCTTCTCTCTTTTTAACATTGAATTAAATATTATTTGTGATAGGGAATAGGAAAGTGAAAAAGGAAAAGGTACAAAGGCTAACAAAGGAGAACAAAGAAGGCGAAAGGAAAGCAAAGAAGGAAAACAAGGAAAATGAAGAAAAGCAAAAAGATGGAAAAAGGAGAAGGTTGATGTCAAGATCACACATTGAAATCAAGCGAAAACAAAAGCAAGATTGGACTTGAAGAACTTAACAAAAAGATTTAAATTCAAAAGCTTTTTTTAATGCTTGGAGCCTCCATTTACTGCTTTAATTTTTTGTTTTAAGCCAACTAAATCATTGTTTTTTTTCAAAGTTGGATTAAAATTGAACACTAGAAACTGACTAGACATTTTTTTTTGGGATAAAATTGAACAAGCAACTTCACACTTCATGTTTTGATGCTTTAAACTAATTCATCATTGCTTTGAGGCTTAAAATGAACATGTATTTTTCCTGTTTCATAATCTCTTATGCAAAGTAATCTCATCTAAATAGGCATATGCACTTCTCTCGCGCTTCACGACGATCTTGAGAATCAAAAAAAAAAATTATGACATTAAGTTGCATAAAAGATTGCCTCCACACTTTGTTTTTGGTTTAAAATTGAACAAAATATTGTGCGAGTGTGAGTGAGCTTATTGCACGTGTTCTCCATTTGTTTCTAAACAAGGGTCAATCGAACTTTTAATAAGTTCATTCACTTTTGTCTATCTTAGAGGGCCTGCCTTGGGGAAAAAGTACTCACCCAAGGGAACGACTCAACTGGTAACACTCTAAACCCAAGAGTATTTCTAGCCAAGATATAAATGTGGGTATTGGAGTAAACGCCAGTATCACGCGGTTGGCTCCAACGAGATGGATCTAAAAGGGGACTCTCGTCATATGGGTCAATCTCCATGAACGAAAAGTCTGAAATAAAACCCTTGTTTGTAGTGGCCTATTAACCCATTCACCGAGTTTATTGAATTGGTGCATTGGAACTTAGATTCCAAGAAGTTACTTGCCATGTCTGATCTTCGTTAAAGTATAGAGGTTAAGACTTCATTCTTCACATACCTTTATACTCTATCCTTAGTTGCATGTAAAATCATCTTTTCTACGAAGGGCATGAGGCAAGCCCACCAAGAAAAATGTACCAATTGAGCTAGGATGTTATATTGCTTGTGAGTCAATTGGAAAACACAGTGCTTTGATCGAAAACATTGGAAAACCAACATTCAACATGAGCATCAAATCTCAAACCCTTTAAAATTCACATGTTATTGCTTGCCCTTGGGATTCGTATCCTTAGAGGCTTCTAAACATTTGGATTTCATCTCAATTTACTTCTACTAAAGTCAACTTTAGGCAACCTTTGCCTTGATTTCCTCGATTTCTGCATAATGCACTTTGTTGGATGAAAGGGAATTAGGACATTGGACATTTAGTTGAAAACCTAATCAAGAGAGTGTTTGTGATAAAAATAATCCATTAAGCAAAGATTGAATCAATTGGACCCCACACATGTGCTTGACATCTTTTGGTCATATGGTTTTCATACAAACATTGGTATTTTGATTTTGGATTACTCTTAGAGAAAGGCATGTTCTTCACTATCTTGGCCTAGTAAAGAAGTCCTTCCTAGGTTCATTTAGGATCAAATCAAACACTTCATCTAAATTCCAAACATTTATCATCTTCATCCCACAAACAACTTTAGAGCTTTGGAAATATCATTCTAGACTTGGGTAAATCATCAAAATCAAAAATCACCTTGTTTAGTTAGGTGTAGGGGAATGCATCCTTTCTCATACATTTAATTGAATTAGCAATCATTTGAACAAATTCATCCTAAGATCACATTCAACATCTTAGGGTTTACAAGTTCCTTATCCAATCAAAACAATAAAAATCAAACCCTAAGTCTAGCATTGATCCAAAGTCCCTAAACGTTCAACACTCATATCATTCACTCCTCTCATCCTTAATTTTGTCATTGATCCTAAGAACCTTATAGGTCACTTTTGCAACAAGGTCAAAACAAAAGAAGAAAATGGAATACAAACTTGATCCATACATCATGAGTAATCCAAACCAATTGAACTTTCAAAACCTTACAATACCGATTGATTATCAAAACTCACACTTATACAATCCATACATGGGATCATTACCTTCTACAAATGTTAATGGTACAACAAGTGTGAGCATGCCCAAATCAAAGATTGAAACACATTTCTCGATGGTAGATCTAAATCCAAACTTACAAGTCTTCCAACCAAACAATCAATGCATGAGCCTTCAAACCAACAACGCATCCCACCAAATCCCTACATGCCAAATGAGAATGTACCAAGTACAAGTTTTCCAAACATGAATCCAAAAAAATTTGGGATAAATATGTTTGCAAATCATACGAATATTGTTCAAAGTCCAAACAAGATGTTAACAAGTCAAGGTAACACCATGCAAAATCAAAGTTACCTAAATCAAGGCAATGTGGTTCCCAACACCAACAACATTCAATTTCAACCTATCATGCCAAATCTGAGTGTCATCCCAAATCAAAACATTGTCCAAAATAAAACACCACAAGTGTACATCCCAAATCTGTTTGAACAAAATCCAAATCAAGAGAGTCAAATTCAAAATCAAGATCAAATTTTTCTAGAGCAACTTTCTTCACATGCCAAACTAATTGAATTATTGAGCCAAGAAATATCTTCACTCCAAAATCAGTATGCTCTTCCTTTGGTTGAACCATACCATCAAAGCATTGAGTTGTATCCACAACCACATCTCCAAAATCAACCACAACAAGGTCAATTTAAGAAACAAATCTCACAAGGTAACTGTGATATCAAAATATTTAACCCTTTCTAAGCAATTAAAATGCAATGAAAAACATAATGAAACACCTCATGATTAGCCTAAGGAATTTGTAAATGCAAAGAGGAAAGTGTTGAATGAAGATAAATGGTTATACCTTCCTTCTTGCAGCTGAAACTCCTTGGTTGGCCCTTTATTTGGATTGATTTGTATGCTCCTTGATGGCTCTTGATGTGGCTAAATAGAGGATTAGACTATGTTCTTGGATGCAAATAAAAATGGATGAAATTGATGGCTAAATGAGTGCACAAAATGGCAACATTATTTGCAAAATGGCTAAGTGTTAGAAATGCCTTAGAGGAAGGGGTATTTATAAAGAAACTTGAATTCTCTAGAGAATTCAATGGTTGGGATTTATCCAACAAGGTCAAGATGAAGGGCTAAGGTGAGTTGAGGACTCACAAGCCCTCACATCTTGACATGTGGATTATGAAGTGGATAAAGGTAGGATGATGTGTAGGTGATGTGGAAGAGAGGTACATGATGTGGAGGAAGGACAAGTACCTTCCAAGTACCTTGGAGAGTGAGAAGATTTCTTTAAAAAGGAAATTCTTATCCCCAAGTGGAAGTGAAAATGACACTTGAAGAATTTTGGAATTTCTCAAAAATCTCCATGGGAAAAAAGAAAGAGGTTGGAGAAATAAATGTATATTAAAAATTCACATTTATAGGAGAATCTAATGGATAAAAGAGGGTCTCCATAAAGGTGGGAATTGGTCACATGTGCATGAGGTGACATGTCAAACATTCTAGAAGCCTTGGAAAGACAAAATGTGAATTAAAAATTCACATGGGGAGGAGAGAGACATAGGATGAATAAATGAGAATTAAAAATTCTCATAGGAAAGAGGGTCAATGTCCAAAAAGGAAAAAAGGAAATATTGACTAAAAAGTGGTTCTAAAAGTGGTTAATGACTTTGATCAAAGTTGTGGAAATACTTGATTATAATAATTAATCGTAGATTAGAGAAAAGTGGCAAATGTAGGAGGATGTGACATTAATCCTTGATTAAGAGGATGCACACCCCAAATATGAATTAATTAAATTAATTCATATTAGAGATGGATTATGGAGGATGTGACAAAGAGGGAGAAAAGAAGAATTTTAAATTGATTTTAATTCAAAAGATTAAGATAACTAAATTAAATAAATTGGTGTATTTATTTAATTTAGAGAAAATCAAGGCACCAGATAAAGTGTTTAATTATTAAATTAAATACTTTAAGAGTCTTATGTGGGAAGTGTAATATTAATTAAATAAATTAATATTGACAGAATTGATGAATAAAGAGGTAAACTTGATCATATGGGAGTGATAAAATTTGGGTGTCTACATTTTACCCCTCTTCGAAATATTGTTAAAATAACAATGTTTCGAAGAAAAATAAAATGTCAAGGATGAAGAAAGTGATAGGGATCGATGCCCCAGCCTGAAAGAGGAGGGAAAAAAGGAGAGGGATGCCCCAGTGCCTGCCTCAAATGGATGGAGGAAAGTGATAGGGTATGCCCCCTTGAGAGGGCAGTTGGGGAAGAAATAAGGGGGCCCCAGACGACTTTTCGATAGAAAAAAAATGGAGGAGACCGTTGGATAGAGAGCGAAAAAATAAGCAACTTTGACTTTTGAATGGAGTTGATTGGATGTATGGTTTGTGAATGGCGGCTCTGGCAAAGGAGATTACTTGAAAGAAAAAAAAGGTAAAAAAAAGGTAAAAAAATACCTTTTATTTGAAAAAGGGGGGAAAAGAGGAGTTAAAAGGTAATTTGAAGAATTACCTTGCCTCATTGTTACTATAGCAAGTAAGGAAAGGGTGGAGAAGAGGGAAAGGAGACGGAGCAACAATGCCGCAGGATTATGACACGGAGATCATTCACTGAGCAGATGACCTGCGGAGACGCTGGACCCACTTCGCGGTGCCCCGCAAGGTGAGTACAAAAACCCATGCTATGTATTTTAAATATTTAACATGTTTTTCAGATAGATAAGGAAAAGGTAAAATATGGGTTTGGTGGGCGGGGGAGAATAGGAAAATGGGTAGGTCGCAGAATTTGGAAAAAAACAATGAAAGGTAAATTTTAGGGGGGGAGAGAGAGAGGCGCACTGCCGCACTACGGGGCGTATGCGCCCCAAGTTGGGCACACATGCCCCGGCCGTGGGTGGAGCCACCCCAACCACGGGGAAAACACACCCCGATAGGGGCGGAGCCGCCCCGGCAACGGGGCGGAGCTGCCCCAGCATCGGGGCGGACATGCCCCGACAAGGGCAATGCCACCCCGAGCTGGGGCGCGGACGCCCCGACTGTGGCAGCTTCTGGGGCGGACCGCCGAGCTAAGAGGCCGCTGAAGCCTGAACGGACACCCATGGGAGCAAAGCATGGGGGCGGACACACCCCGACGGTGGCTGCCGGGAGGGTGGACATGCCCCGTAAGGCAAACAAAGAAGGGGCCGGAGCCCCGGGGACCCCGGACAGCCCGAGCAACCGGCGGCCGGCGGTGGATATGCGCATGCTGATGGGAAGCGAAACCGGAGGGACGGACACGCCCCAAGAGTGCAGACGGAGCCACTGCGGGAGCGAAGGCGGAGCCGTCCCGAGCGGGGGAAAAGTCACCACGGAAAGAAAGAAACAAGGGGGAAGAGGGATAGGGCGATGCATGTTAGAAAGAAGAGACCGCCTCAATGGGGGAAAGATGAAGATGAAGCAAGAATAAAAGTAAAGATGTCCCGGGGCCAGGAAGATTGTGTACTGATAAATGGTTGGTGTGGATGCAGGGTTTAGGGTAGATACGGACACATGAGCGAGGGTCGGAGGCACTGATAGCAACTATAGCAGCGATGACGGGCGTGGATCATGCGGCCTTAGAGCATGTGAGGTTATTACATTTTTTAGAGGTGCCAGTAATGAGGGCGCATCGAGCGATGCTGACGGCCCTGATAGAGAGATGGAGTTCATAGACATCAAAATTTCGTCTGCCGACGGGGGAGATGACGGTGACAGTGGAGGATGTATGGCGCATCCTAAAGCTACCAATAACAGGGATATTGTTGAGTGATGTGGTGTCGAGTGGGGCCGAGTTAGAGCATACTATGATAGTGCTATTTGGACATCTTGCCCTGCCTCTTCAGGGTCCACAGTTGAATCTAGATAGATGCCTGATAGTGGGAGTACCACCTTTGTCTTTATTCCTAGCTGGGTTGATCAGTGGGATATTGCTGCCAGATCGTAGCAGGTGGTATTGCAGTCTGAGGTTTATGGAGGTGATTCGACACATTGTTGAGTAGCGTGAGGGACAGATTGCATGTGGTGCTTGTGTCCTAGCCTAGTTGTATAGGGATATGCATCTGATTTGTTATCGAGAGGCAGTGAGTTTGACACACATGACCCTGCTACAGGTGTGGGCATGGGAGCATATTATGGTGACGAGACCGATTATTGTTAGGGAAGGAGATGTGGATGATAGAGAGTTGTTGGCATGGGGGTATGGAGAGGTGAGGGGCTGGGTTATTCGACATAGGGGGTTGGGAGATGTGGAGGGATGGAGGAGGATGGTGGATGATTTGGAGGAGGGAGACATAGTGTGGCGACCTTATATGCATCGACGCTTTAGGGGATGGAGAGAGTAGACTGAGAGACAGAGTGGGTACTTTATGGCTCAGTGTGTCCTGATTGGGATTCTTTCATGGATAGTGGAGATGCATCGACCAGATAGGGTGATGAGATAGTTTGGGCTGACACAGGATATTCCTGGTGCACCGGTGATGTTTCGATGGCTCACCAGAGAGAGACCATGGGGGCGTGCGATTAGCCTGAGGGAGGCCAGAGCATCATGGGCGGAGACAGTGTAGGTAGCCTATCCGGAGAGATGTGTGGGAGCAGAGGATGTAGGGGTGACAGAGCGATATGACTGGTGGTTTTGCAACCACCAATGGGAGAGGATTACACCATTGGTGCCGATTGTAGGAGGCGTAGGATTTGGATCAGATGATGAGCACCGCGGGGCTAGAGAGAGAGTACGACATGAGGGTGGGAGAGGTCCTAGGTGGGAGGTGGGAGGAGAGAGGATGGAGGTAGTGGGATGGGCAGCGAGGAGGAGGATGACTAGGGGGCAGCGGAGGAGGTGAGAGAGGTGGTACGATAGGAGGGTGGGAGAGATCCTAAGCCAAATGTGGGAGGATAGAAGGAGTCAGAGGTGGAGATGATACACTCAGTGGAGGGTAGAGCAGGCCAGCAGACTGGTATAGGGGGTAGGGTATGACAGAAGAGAGTGTTGGTATAGGCTGAGCAGGGAGGGGAGAGACAGTAGGAGGGAGGTCAGGAGGAGATGGAGGCCAGGAGTCAGTCAGAGATGATAGCAGGCAGGAGACGACTGATGAGGGTACAAACCATGAAAGAGCAGGAGGGGATGGGAGGGGGAGGACAACAGGAGGGAGCCTGAGAGGAGACTGAGGCCAGGAGTCAGCCAGAGAGGATAGCGGGCAGGAGGAGACTAATGAGGATACCGACTATGACAGAGCCGGAGGGGATGGGTGGGAGTGGTTAGCAGGATGGGGCCTGAGAGGAGATTGAGGCCAAGAGTCGGTCAGGGAAGATGGGGAGTAGGGGATGATAGAGGGGGGGCATATGGTATCAGGGCAGGAGCCTCCCATTGTAGAGATAGGGGAGAGTGAGGATGAGGAGCGGCTGGAGATAGGAGAGCCGAGGAGATTGATGCTAGTGGGGAGGCATGGTCAGCCGTGGAGAGTGTGGGTCCGTCCTTCCGTGGAGGATTTGGAGGATCAGTAGGAGCAGGAGGGTAGGGAGAGTGATGATGCTATGGAGATAGACGAAGATGTGTTGGATATGGATATTTGGGATGCAGAGCCATTGGTGGTGGCTCCTGCCATTACCTCAGGAGATTCGATTGTTCAGCCAAGAGACACTATGGAGAGTCTTTAGAGTATAGATCAGAGGTTGAGGGTAGCAAAGGTAGAGGTGGTCAGACTCAGGGTCAAGCTATTGAGAGCACTAGTAGCAGGGCAGAGGGATTATAGATTTATGGTAGAGGTGATGGGGAGGGAGAGGGAGGTACTGCAGGCTGACATACAGGGGCTACGAGATGAGTTAGTTGTTGTTAGATGGGACCATCACAGATTACAGGAAGAGACCGTTATATTGCAGGCCAGAGGGGAGTCAGTGGGAATGACTGATCATGTATTAGCAGGTAGTGGGCAGCAGGTGGATGATCTCCGGCAAGAGCGAGATGAGCTACGAGACAGAGTGTTTTGCTTAGAGCAAATGGTGGGACAGATGGGGGTGATGCAGGAGAGGGAGAGACAGGTAAGGGAGTAGTTTCGTATTATGCAGGTGGAGAGGGATGTAGCATAGGTGCGGGTACAAGCAGTGGAGGCAGAGAGGGACATAGCATAGGCATGAGTTTAGGTGCTACAAGATGAGAGAGAGTTGGCAGAGACATAGATTCGTTCTCTTTAGAGGAGGAGAGAGGAGGAAGCCTCAGAGGTATTAATGTTGCAGGGAGAGTGAGATGCAGTGGTGTTGAGAGTCCAGGAGTTGTAGGGGGAGAGGGATGGAGTAGTGGTTTGGTCACAGGCAGCACAATGAGAGAGAGATGTTGCAGAGATACGAATGCAGATGCTACAGGGGGAGCGGGATGCAGTAGTGGTACAGTGGCAGGCCACTCAGAGGGAGAGAGATGCTACTAAGATATGGATGTGGACACTGTAGGGGGAGCAGAATGTAGCAGTGGCATAGTGGTAGTCTATGCAGGTCAGTGATGTGATGGGGAGGGATATGCATGGATTACAGGGGGGAGAGATGCAGCAGTAGATAGGGTAGTGGCTATTGAGGAGATGAGAGATCGGATGCAGGTAGAGATGGCGCAGTTACGCTTATCCCAAGAGGCCTGGGAGCAGGAGAGGAGAGTGATTACGATGGATCGGGATAGGTATCATCAGGAGCGGAATACCGCTCGGGTTCAAGTTGCGAAGCGAGAGGAGAATGCAAGAGAGGCAGTATTTTGGATGGCCGCATACTACCATGCAGTTCCAAAATCCCCATAGAGATCAGATGCTGGGGACATGGACTCGAGGCTATAGTGATTCACCAGGTGTTACAACAGGCAGGAGATCGGTACCAGATTCCCCATAGAGATCAGATGTGGGTAGCTCATTCAGGAGGTGATAGGTTACTGAGTTTTTGATAGATACAGGGTGGAGTATGTAGGATTTATTGACAGAGATCAGAGAGGTTCCATATCTCTAGATTTTGTAGTTTATTATGTGATGGATATATGATAGATTTTGATGTATGATGGACATGTGACACACATTATATTACTTTTGACTATGACATGGGACAATTTTTATTGGCATTATGTTGTATGTTTCCTTTTGTGATGGGTGATTGTATGCATGTGTATATGATATTTCTTGCTTATGTGGATGGATATTTTGGGTTATTTATGCATGTGTATGATATTAGATGCTTATGTGGATGCTTAGGTGTATGTATTTGTGGAATATGGATGATTTTATTAATGCAAATATGGTGATATGATATGCACACATGTTGTATCTATGATGATTTATATGTATGGATGCTCAGTTAACTTATTTGTCATGTATATATATGTGTATGATGGATTTTGTATGATCATTTTATATATGCAAGATGTGATGTATTATGAGTCTGACACTTTGTGATGCAGGTGGTGATGTATGCATGGTTCTAACTTGTAGTGATGTAGGTGGCGATGTATGTGTGGTTAATAGAATGACTTTGATATGCAATAATGCTTCTGTAATTTTTTAGAGGAAATAACACATGGCCATAAGTGCCAATAAGAACTAACAGGATAACGGAAGGTGGGTATGTAGTGATTGTGAAAATGGGTGTCATTTGGCATCTGTCAAAAATTACTAGTATCCTGAGAAGAATGGGAAAGAGTGAGATAAGGTATTTGCACAACCAAAATCAGAGGGTGAATGCAATGCAACAGATGATGAAATGCAATCCTAATATGAGTTGTCATCTTTAGAGCATTGATATTTGCTATAACATAAGATACTGGATACCCTGATAAAGAAGACCAGGGCCAGTAGGCATCCAATGCATGAAACAAACACAGCAAGCAAAAGGGGACTACCCCAACACCCCAAGGTCATGATGACCTTGGTCGGGCTAGGCATTTGGATAACCACAAACACACAAGGATGCCCCTGCATAACAGAAGACCTTAGGGATCTTGGTGGTTACTACGTGGGACAACCGAAAAGGCAACAACAAAGAAAAGACCAAGATGAACCCATGTGTTGACTAGTCAAAACACACCATGATATGATGGATCAAGGTGACCATGACAAGTGTTGATAGTGAGCTCAAATGACAAATAAATTCCAAAACATCAAAAGATCACAATTAAAATCAAAACGTCCTTTGCCATAGGATCAGGGTGGTGGATAGGATAGATAAGGTCTGCTAGGAAGGATGCATCCTGTTGAGACCGATGATGGATACTAAACTAGAATGACCCTATTTGATGCCAGATGCTTTTCATTAACTAAATCTTTTGATAATGTTAGGATTTTATTTGAGAACAATGGGCCAGATGAGGACATAGACTGACACATCCTACAGACCTAGGGGCTCAGGGGCCGATTAGAGATTAGCCTTGCCTACGTGAAAGCGCAGAGCCCTCGTAGTTCATGAAAAGACCATGGATAAAGTGAAAAGAGGATGATGAAGGTGAATGATGGATGATCAAGACACAGTGGTCAGAATAGCCTGGGGGAAAATCAAATGATCAGCCTTGCCTACGTGATAGCGTAGGGGCAACGTAGTTCAACTAGTGATATGGAAGGATGAGATCTAGATGGAGACCGACACGATGGATGATCCTATATGGTGACACAGACCAACCGACAAAGGGAATGAATGAAATAAGCTCAAAGTGGGATACTAAAATGCTCAGGGTGAGGGATAGGCTAGATGGGTCGTCCAATGCTCAATCAATATATACCAAGCGGCCTAGGCGAAGGTGGGTGAGGACGATAGTGCGGATGAAAGCATAAAATAACTAGGATGTCACGTAGATAATGATTAAGCCCTCTACGGATGACGCCTATTACCAGGTTTTCACCATCCATACTTATCCAAGGCACCACCAAGAGGTGGTTTTCACCATAGGAAAATTTTATTTTTCTTTACTATTTTTTGGATTTTTTATTACTTTTTTTTTTGGATTTTTTGATTTTTTGATTTTTTTGACTTTTTTATTTTCTCTTGATTAGGTGGGGTTGCCAAGTGGACTTAGGTGTAGAACTTCTTGAGATGTATTATGTTGATGGGTTCGTCAAGGGGTTCTCCTTCAAGGGTAATCAACCTGTAGGCACCAGATCCATATTTGGCGGCTATGATATAAGGTCCTAACCAGTTTGCTTCAAATTTTCTCTTTTTATCATGATCTTGTTGAGTGTGCTGGTTCTCTTTAAGAACAAGGTCACCAACCTAGAATTTTCAAGGATGGACCTTTTTATTGTAATTATGTTTGAGGCAATTTTGGTATGCTTGCAGGTGATCATAGGCTTTTATTTTTCATTCATCCAGTAATTCCAGCTATGCAAGCTCTGCAACACGGGCATCTTTTTGGCTGATAAGATTCTTCAGAGAAATCCTCAGTGATGGAAGCTCAACTTCAATTGGAAAGACGGCTTCAGCACCATATACTAAAGAATAGGGGGTGGTGCCTGTTGAGGTGTGGATGGAGGTGCGGTATGCCCAAAGGGCAGGATGAATATGGAGGTGCCAATCTCGTCCAGTGTTATTGACAACCTTTTTGAGGATGCGAATAAGGGTCTTGTTGGTTGCTTCTACCTAACCATTTCCCTGGGGGTAATAAGGCGTTGACCAACGATGCTGGATATGAAAGGGGTCGCAGAGGTGTCTCATGGCTTGGTTTTTGAAGGGTCTTCCATTATCAAAGAGGATGGTGGATGGGATACCATATCTGCAGAGAATATGGTAAAGGATAAATTTTGAGATTTGGTTACCGGTGATTTGTGAGAGTGGTATTGCTTCCACCCACTTAGTGAAGTATTCAGTGGTGGTAATTATGAATGTATGGCCATCAGATGATGGTGGGTAAATCTTGCCAATCAAGTCGAAACCCCATTGAGAAAAGGGCCACGGTGCCAAGAGGGGCTGAAGATCTTGTGCTGGGGCGTGAATCAAATCTGCATCTTGTTGGCATGGAAGGCACTTCTTCACAAATTCACAAGCATCATGTTCCAATGTAGGCCAATAATAGCCAGCTCGTAGGATCCTTTTGGCCAGAGTCATACCATTTGAGTGAGCTCCACAAATACCACCATGTACTTCTGTTAGTGTCGCGCAAGCCTCAGTCTCATTCAGACATCTAAGGAGGATTCCATCATACCCGCAACGATAAAGTGTATCACTGACAATGATGTATCGGGAAGAGCGATGAATAAAGGATTTGTGTTGGTTGCGTGTAAGTTCTGGGGGTATGATATTATCATGGAGATAGGTGTATATGTCTTGGTACCATGGGGAGGTGGGACATATGATATCGCACACCATATTAGTCTCATGAATATCATATGCAGGGATTAAAAGTTGTTCAACAAGAAACTCACATTTTGTTCGGTCTTTAGGCATGTCAATCAGGGAATCAATAGTGGCGATTGCATCTTCTGTTTTATTCTGTACCCGAGGAATTTGATCAAACTGTATGAAAGTGAAGTATTTCTTGAAATCATCCACCATGCATTTATAGGGTAATAGTTTATCATCTTTTGTAAGGAATTCATCATTAACTTGTTTGACAACTAATAATGAATCACCAAAGACTTTTAGGTGAGTTATATGCCACTATTTTGCAATTCAGAGGCCAGTGAGGAGGGCTTCATACTCTGCAATGTTGTTGATACATGGGAATGCTATCCTGAATGATTTTGGGATGTAGTCACCTTGAGGGGTAATTAATAAAATTCCTACTCCAAATCCACTATGAGTGTATGAGCCATCAAAATATAGCATCCAAGTTGGTGCTTCTATAACTGTGTAGACTTCTTCATCTGGGAATTCAATGTCTAGCGGGTAGGCATCTACTAATGGTGCCTCAGCTAATTGATCAGCTATGACATGTCCTTTTATGGCTTTTCGCTCTACATACTCTATGTCAAATTCGCTTAGGAGCATGACCCATTTGGCCATGCGGCCAGTCAAAGTGGTTCTAGATAACAAATACTTCAGGGGATCAATTTTAGTGACTAATTTGACTAAATGGCTGAGCATGTAATGACAGAGTTTTTGTGTACTGAAGACTAGTGCAAGGCAAGCTTTTTCCATAGGGCAGTAATTTAACTCATAGCTGACCAATGTTCGACTGATGTAGTAGATTGCCCTTTCTTTGAACGACTCATCATGTTGTGCCAACAATGCCCCCAGTGTGATTGAAGTAGTAGAGATGTAAAGCAGGAGAGGTTTTCCTGGGATAGGTGGCATCAAGATCGGTGGATGAGCTAAATATTCCTTAATTTTATCGAAACCCATTTGACACTGTTGGTTCCATTGGAAGATGGAATCTTTCTTCAGAAGATAAGTGAATGGCTAACACTTATCTGCTAGTTGGGCTATGAACCGATGGATGGACTGCATCTTCCCCTAGAGGCTTCTTAACTGCTTTAGATTGCATGGAGGTGGCATGTCCAGAATAGCCTTTACCTTAGTGGGATCAACTTCAATACCTCTTTGGGAGACTATAAAAACCAACAATTTTCCTGATGTAACCCCAAAGATGCGCTTTTTTGGATTTAGCTGCAACTTGTAATGCTCTAACCGTTCAAAGATCTGCTTCAGGACAGTAGGATGTTCCGCTCGTGTTGTAGATTTCCCTAACAATTCGTGAACATAATCCTCCATGATGATATGGATAAGGTCATGGAAGATGATCGTCATTGCCCTCTGATATGTTACCACAACATTTTTGAGACCAAAGGGCATAACATTATAACAGAAAGTGCCCCATGATGTTGTGAAGGTGGTCTTATTTTGGTCCTCAAGTGCGATTCGAATCTAATTATAACTAGAGAAGCCATCCATAAGGGAGAGCATCTCATGTCCTGCTGTGAGGTTGACCAACATGTCAATGTTAGGCAGAGGAAAGTCGTCTTTTGGACAGGCCTTGTTAAGGTCCCTGAAGTCTATGCAGATCTAAATATCTCCATTTGGTTTGGCGACTGGTACTATATTGGAGATCCACTCAGAGTAGTTGATTGGTCTAATAAAACCTACCTCTAGTAACTTTTCCAATATCTTTTTGACTAACAATGCTACCTGCGGGTGCATCTTGTGGATCTTTTGTTTGACAAGCTTGGCATCTGGGTGAATCTCTAGATGATGAACCACTAAGGTGAGGTCTAAGCCTGGCATGTCTGAATATGACCAAGCAAAGTTGATGATTCCATCTTGGAGTAGCTGTACGATGACTGGATACTCTTGCTCTGAGAGTGACTTAGCCACATAGGTGATTTTAAGATTTTCAGCAGTACCCAGATTAATTTCTTGAGTTTCTTCAATTAGAAGGGATGATCGGGTAGATAACTAAGTTCCTACAAGGGGAAGATGAACATCTCCATATTCTAGTGCATCTTTGAGGTTTTTTCCATCAGATGCGTCCTTTATTTTTACTTTTTCAAGGTCAGGAAGCACCTCTGGGAGGTTTTCACTAGATGACCACTTTTTACTTTTCTTATTCTTATTTTTTGTGACTGGAGTGTTCATCCTCCCCCAATCCCATAAGGTTGACATATGTATCCGCAGACATATTGACAGGTGTGCTATTACGTAGGTCCCAATCAATAAGCTCGGGGTGACAAAGGGATAGGCTAATGGTGCAGAAGGATAGGCATTCGAACATGGATGATAAGTCCGTGTGATCGACGTCATCATACGCACGTATGATGGATTCCTCCTCGGGTATATCTTCCAATGATCCTTTGTCCATGGTGACACTATAGGAGGTATTAGGCGATGATGCAGGGCTTTTCTATTTTTTATCGTATCTGATGCCTATGTTCTTTGTTAGCTTTGGTGTATCAATAGGTTGCAACCACCCTTGTTCTTCTTTTCCTAGGCCCTTGCCTTGGTAGTTATACTTTTCTGCAAACTTAGCTGACCCCGGATATGCTTCCTAAAAATATTCCTTTAGGGGAGGATCCGGTTGGGGTTCTTTTTGGTAGACCCATTAGCTTATGTCCTCTTCTAGTGCATCTATCTTGACACTTGAGGATCTGAAAGTGGTGGTAGGGATTTTTTTACCACTGAAGGTGACAGTCTTGTCTTCCTTTAGAGTAGCATGTGAAGGTTGACCATACTCATGTGGTGACAGTGGCATGGTTGCTACATTGAGAGTCGTATGCATTTCATATTCACCACACCCTTTGTCAATGATCTAGACTTTGGTGACTGTAGGATCAGTGGTGGAAGATAGAGTGGTTATCGAGATGGAGGGTGGATTTGTGGATGATGAGTGGGATTCCCCCATTTCAACCCCGGGACAATAATGAAAATGGGGAAATGAAGCTTCTAAAGCGCGGAAATATTCAAATGGTTGGGGGTTAGCATAGATGGTGACTTCTTGTCCGTTGACGGGGAATTTCAGGCACTGATGGTACATGAAGGGGACAGCTTGCATAGCATGGAGCCACGGGCGGCCAAGGAGGAGATTATATGGCAAGTCCAGATCAAGGACATGACAGGTAGTGTATTGAAGCACATGTCCCACTTGGATAGGAAGACTGATAATTCCCTCTGAATTCCTTTCTACATTATCATAGGCTTTGATTGTGATGATCTGATTACTTAAATCCGCTTGAGTATACCCCACCTATTTTATGAATTTCAAAGTACACAAATTGAGGGCAGAGCCATTATCTACCAAGACCCTTTTTATTTTATGGCGAGCAACCACGACTTCGATGTGTAAGGGGCGATTATGATTGACATTGATGTTTGTGTAGACACTCAAATTTTTCCTCACAATCATAATGATATTCGTCTATTGATTAAATAGATATTATTATTTACTTAATCAATTCATTCAATACTTTCTTCTATTCATGCATTTCATCAAATCATCGAACCGTCTCATGCTCGTTCAATATTTTTTGCATTAACATTCATGTCCATTTGCACTATCATTCATACCCGTTTGCATAATAAATTATAATCATTCATAATCCATTTGCATAATAAGTCATAAACATCATTTCCATATTAAATCAATTATCATTATCATCCATAATTGTTTCATATTCATACCCATTAATAAATCAATTATCATAGTCGTTGATTATTATTTCATAATAAACTAATTATCATAACTTGCATATTAATCATATCATTTCCATAAATCATTCATGAAATATTGCATTTTAGTAAAGCATCTTTAAATCATTTTATTCATATTTAATCATTTAGGTACATTTTAATCTAATATCCCTTTTATCACTTTCATTCTCATGCATAACATTTAACCCAACAATGTGGGATAATGGCATTTCCTTCTTTCTCATCTTTTATCCCACATTTCATCTTCAACCCCTCTCCATCCTCAGGGAACTCCTATTTAAAATGGGATTTCCCTCTCACTTTCTCTCTCACAAATTTTGCTCACAAATTTACATACTCATATGATCTTTGCATCTTGCTTGCATTTCTCATTCACCATAGCCTCTTTATTGCATTTTGTGCTCATAAAAATCTAAGAGCAAGTGCATAAACAAAGATCTTGGTGATAGGGAGACAATGGAGATTGATTTCTTTTAAAAGCATTATTTGTTTTCTGTAGTTTAGATTTGCATTTCTGGTTTTGCTTTTAATTAGAATAGCTCTATTGATGTGGGCTAAAATGGTGGTTCTTACTCTATAGAATCATGCATTTTTATGGCTCTACAATTGGTGAACCCGGCATGTTTAAAAGCTTTGTTTGAATAAAAGCTCATCAATATTCATGCTTTAAATGTTTTAAAGGATATTACTGTTTTAAAAACTTTCATTTTGGCACAGACAGGGAGGATGCTACTAAAGCAAGCTTTACACCTGCCAATAGCATTTTTTTTTAAAGTTTCTTAAGTTTTTTTCAACAGGGCCATTTTGTGCATATTTCACACAACAAATTTTAAAGTTTTTGAAGCAAGCTTTAAGTTTGAAATTTTTTTATCATGTGCTTGGAAATTTTGAATAGAATTAGTTTGGCTCATTTTCTGTGCCCTGCAAACTTTTATCACCGATAGAAGAGTTTTTTTTCTAAATAACATTTGCTTGCAAGTTTCTTTGCCTTTGGCTTTATACCTGCAAGTAGCATTTGCTTGAAAGTTGCTAAAATCTTTTTCAACAAAAAAAAAGAAGAAAAGAAAACCATCTTGTGCACATTGGCAAACAATTCGCATACCTTGTCTATGCCTCTGTCAAACAGCTTGCTTGCCTTGTCCATGCTTTCGTATTTTTGCTTGCATCTCTCAGATTTTTTTAATTAGCTGTGTTAAAAAAAAAAAATAATAATAATAAAAAAAAATTGCATCTTTTCTATGCTCATTTTGCATTTTGTGCAGGTCTTGCAATCATTATAGTTCATGGGGCAATGGCTATTCTGAGATATTCTATCAGCTACAATCTGCAATATTTTGTCACTATTCCAAGTCTGGAGAATTTTTACTGTCAACATGCAATTCTATTTTCTTCTTATGTGACTTTAATTCTCCTTTTATTTTAATTTACAGTCATTTTTAGTTTGTTTTAGTTTTCTTTTTTAGTTTAGTATTAATATAGTTTAATTTTTTAATTTGATTTTGTTTGAGTTTAGTTTTATTTTAATTTAGGTTAGTTCAATTTAGTTTTCGTTTAATTTAAGTTAGTTTTTAGTTTAGTTTTTAATCTCTTATTTAGTTAGATTTTTATTTTTTCTTTTAATGTAGTTTAGATTTTAGTTACTAATTTAATTTAAATTAGATTTTTCTTTTTACACTTTTTCTTTCTTTCTTAATGTAGCTTTTAAATTTAATTTTAGATTTAAATTAGATTTTATTTTATTTTATTTTATTTTTTTAGCTTAGCTTAGATTTTTAAATCATGAAAAATCATTAATTTAGATTTTACTTGGATTCTTAGTTTATTTTTTTATTTTTTAGATTTTGACTTTCTAAATTAGATTCTTAGTTTAGAGTTAATTTAGAATTTAGATGAGAGATTTAGATTTAAGTTAGTTTTTAATTCTTAGATTAGTTTTTAACTTTAGATTAGTTCTAATCTAGAGTAATTTTTAATATTGGCTTTTAGTTTTACATTAATTTTAATTTAGAATAGCTTTTAATTCTGATTACTTAGAATAACTTTTTTTTAAGTTTTTAATTTGCACTAACTTTTAAATTAGATTAGTTTTTAATTAGTTTCTAACTTAGATAAGTTTTAAATTTGGATTAACTTTGAATCTAGATTAGTTTTTAATCTCTAACTTTAGATTTTGAATTTAGATTAACTTTTAATTTTAAATTAGCTTTTTTATCTTAGATTAACTTTTTTTTTCCTAGATTATTTTTCTTTAAATTTATGTTAGTTTTCGTTTTGGTTAAGTTTTGGTTTTGTGACTATTTTTTTTTTTTTAATTTGGTTTCTTTTGCTAGGTTAATTTGGAAAAGAATTGAAAATCAAAACATACACTTGTCAAAGAAAGGAGACATGAAACTACTAATGAGATTTTGATGCAGAACGTTCGTTGAAGACATGATTTTGAAACCAATTGTCTTTTAGATTATAAAACACTTCAATTGGTGCATTAAAAAATGAACAATTGTCTTCTTCCACATAGGCTTAACTAGGGGGTCAATGAACATGTGCTTGATTCTATTTGACTGTGCTTGAAGGTGGTAGGTGATTATGCTCTCACCTTGTGAAAACTAGGTGATCAGAAAACCAGACCCACCTTATTTTTTTTGTCACCTTCATGACTTAATAATCGAAGTATCCTCTCCCCTTGCACTTTCGAGTGATCCTAAGTGTAAGAGAAATGGTTATTATTTCTAGAAATGGGCCTGCCTTAAGGGAAAAAGTACTCACCTTAAGGGATGACTCGACCGGTAATAGGCTAAAGCCAAGCCACTTCTAGCCGGGATATAAAATGGGTGTTTGAGGAAAGTTTAAGTACCACGAGTACGGATGTGTCACACGGACAAAGTAGTACTCCCATAAGCCCTATTGAGCGTAACCTCTTCAGGCTGGATTGCCACCTAATTGGTGATTAATCTCTCGCCCCATGTGTGGCCACTTGAACAGATTCCCTAACTAAACACCTATTATTTTAGAAGCCAACCATTTTCAGCCATTGCTTGGTATAGTGCAGGGTATAGTATCATGCCCGAAGATACTCACTACCGACTCCCTTGAGTAGAGATAGCAGTTCTTGAGAAGTGATGACCCAAGAATCCAAAGTTGGTGTGCTTGAATGACATTAATGAGCCGTGGAGGGGAGCCAATGCCACCAAACTTCTAAGTTATCCGCTCTCAAGAAGGAAAGGTGTTTAGCACCAATCCGGGGTATATCGGTGGGCTATATCAAATATACAAACCCTTGGCCTATTAGGATTGTGCTTGTCTCATGTGTGTTTGCATACACCAAAACATCGTGCTTGTCGAGTGTTTTCTAGATTTTCAAACAATATACACAACATTCAAAAATCTGAACATAAACAATTGACCTCAAACAAATATCACACCTAGTAACTTGCAACATCTCAAACTTTGCAAAACTCAAAAGGTCCAACAACACAAACATCCCATGTGAACCTATCACTTAGATTTCTTGGGGTCATCATCCTTCAGTTTTGATCTTTTAATCCTTGCATTCCACCTAGTCCTTGCATATTCATGGTCCTTACATATTCATATCCCTTTCATCCTAGTTCTTGCATGTTCCTATTCTTGCATACATAGGTCATATTACATATTCCTTGCATACATATATCATTCCACCTAGTAACTTGCAACACCTCAAAACATTTCCAAAACCATCAACCAAACATGTCTAATTGCTATCCTCCATATTCATGCATGACCTATGAACGAAACCAAAGGATTGAATATCTTGACCATCATTTGAAAGAGCTTGAAAAATAACTTGAATCCCAACATTTGAATGAAGTGATGAAATCATCTCATAAGCCTTTATCCTCATCCAAAACTACATCATCCAAGTTCAATATTCATGATTTTCTGCAAAGGATAAATGAGAAACCTAAATCTATTTCCTCAAACACAAATAATCTTGAACAATCCTACCATGTCATGCATCTATCTTCATCTCCCATAATTCAAAATAAACCTCATGAGTCTTCCACCCAAGTTAACGATTTCATCCAACCATCCTCTCTCATCATACCATCTCCATCCAATGAGTCATGTCAATCTATTAGTCCAAATCATGCTAGCATAGACTCCATTGCACATCAAGAGCATTCTTTCCACTCCAGGGTGATCCCATAATAGTGGTTTACAATTTTTGGCTAAACTGGACACTGAAATTATTATTTTTAACTAAATCTTCACATTCGGGCACCTATAGCGGCTAAACCGTGAGGAATTTGAAGATGGTGAAAACTAGAGTCTCATAATATTTTGTTTGTAGATTCTAAAAATAAAATTTTCAAAATTTTTGGAATCAAATTGCACTTCTTTTTCCATCTCCCAAGGAAATTGATTTTTTTTAGAAAACAACATTTTTAAAAAGTGACGCACACCATATAAGGCATAACTTTTTTTTCCATGAAGGATAAAATTCTAATTCTTTCAAATTTAGATTTGTAACTCTGATGAGTGCTTCCACTTGGTTAGATAGTTTTTTTTCAATATTTTTTCCTTAATCAAGTTTCAAAGTCAAACAAATTACAATTCGGACAAACCTTAGCGTAACTTTTTTTGTATATGTCAAATTTTATTTATTTTTGTTGGATCAAGGACTTCAATATCTGGTGCACTCATATTTTTTATTTTTATTTTTATAATCTTCTATTTTCCACATGTGAAGAACAAAGAAATTCATTTTTGATAAAAACCTATGTTTAATAAAATTTTAAAACAAATACATAACAAAACCAAAACATATTAAAATTATATTCATTGGATAGCTTGTTATGAGGAATACCATAATAATTTGAAATAAATTTTAAATGAATTCATTTGATCCCCAAAAGCTAAATCAAAAGTGATTTTTATCAACATTTTGATAGGTGTAAAGGAGACGCATTTATAGGTATGGTTTAAAACTAGCGAGGTTCTATCCAAGGGGGTTTGATCTAAGGTGATTTGATCAAACCCTCTTCAATTGGAATCCTTAAAATGGAAATTTTTAATGCTTAAATCATTATATTTTCTAAAAATATGTGATTTTAGCTAAAATTTGTTCCTCTCAGGAATTGTAAACCATTATTGTGACAGCACTCTCCATCCAATGATACCAAAATTTCACAACCCCTTCCAATCTTTGACCAAGATCCCATCTCTCAAGAACCTCATGATGATCCCCTTATCTCTTTTTGTTTCATTCAAGATGATTCCCTTCCATCTCAAGAGAAAATTATCCTTCAAAGTCCTCCTTCCACCTCATCTAATGAATCCATACCATCTCATGTTTCTATCATATCCAATGATCAAGATATACTTTTCACAAAATATCAAGATTCCCTTCCTCATCAAGATCAATATATACCTCCATTCAAGGATACCCTTTCATTCCATGATGATGTTCATCCTTCTCATGATCAAGACATGCCTTTCATACCACTTTGTGATGATTCCATACCTAATAAAGAGCAAGCTAATCCATCTCCTACACCTCTTGATCCTTTTCCAAGTCAAGATCAAAGTACCCCATCATCCCTATGTCAAGATCCTATCACCCCTATTCAAACTATCCATGAACCTCTTATCTATCAAATGGGTTCTCTCACTTTTATCCAAGGTGGTTTACTCGAAGATCTTGTTATTCCTTCCATATCACAACCACCTCACGATGGACTTGCATCTTGTTTCATAAATAATATATATCCCATTGGCAAACAAATGTGTCAAAGTATGAACTACAAAGGCAAAGGATTAGGCCTTCATGAACAAGGTATCCTAGAACCCCTTTATATCCAAGAAAACACATACTATCATGGCCTTGGTTATACACCTCACGCTCAAGACATTTGTACCCATCATAAGCCTAGATTCTATCAAAATAAACCTACTTATCCTAGTCCATCAAACATTCCATCTATCCTAGGTCCTTATCCTAGTCCATCAAACTTTCCATCTATCCTTGGTCCTTATCATCCAAACCCTAGTTCGTCAACCCTTCCATCCATATTGGGTCCCTACATCCCTCCCTCTCCTATTCATCAAGAACAACAAAGGCACACACCCTTGATTCCCTCTCAAAATTCTATCTACATTAACCCATCAATAAGACCTCCATATCATTCATCTCCATCCACCCATCCCATTGCTCTTGGAAGCAATTTGGGTGCCAAATGTCAAAAGCTTACATATCAAAATCCACATGTATCAAAGGATCAACATGTCTCCTTGAAGAGCCATGTAAAAATAAAAGAAAATTTGATCCCAAGTCAAAATAAAAATCCAAAATGCCACAAAGGCCCATCAAGTCAAAAGAAAAATCCAAAAAGCCACAAAGTCCCATCAAGTCAAAAGAAAAAAATTCAAAGGCCACAAAGGCCCATAAATCAAGAAGAAAAATTTCAAAGGCCACAAAGGCCCATAAAGCAAAAAGAAGAATCTCAAAGGCCACAAAGGCCCATGAATCAAAAATCAAAGTCAAAAGCTATGTGGATTCCTAAAAGTCTCGTAGAAGCAATAAAATCTAAATTGGCATCCAAATTTGCTAATCCAAAAGCTTCCTCCTATCGTCCATCTAAAAACCTATCATCTTCCAAATTCATTTTTCCTCCATCACTCCACCACCCTTCAAGGTGTGTGTATATGTTGATCTTTCCATCCTTTCCATCCTTTTCATCTATCCATCAACAAGCCTTCCAACCTCCTATCCATTATCCAACATCCATTCCCCATTATCCTCCTTTAATCCAAACCTTTGCATAAGTCCTTAGCTTCTTCCATCACACCATTTATCTACCAATGTTTATGAGTCTAATCCTCCTTGCCATGGTTTATTAGAGCACATATTCAAGGGATATTAGCTGTGAAACTTGATACTTGATTCCTCCCTCCATCTCCCTATCATGCATATATTACCTTCCATATCCATGTCCTATCTTCCATATTCCTCTTGTACTCTACACTTGGGGGCAAGTTTCATCTATCCTTTCATTCATATCCACTTTACATTCATCCTTTACCTTTCCACCTTTGATCTTGACAAGGTTAGGATCTTCTTGAATGTCATACATCTTATCCTCTACACTTTATCCATATCTTATGTACCATATCCTTCACCGTATCCATATTTTGCCATCCTATCTTAATACATCCTTTCTTCCCTTCCTTGGTCTTGATGAGGAAAAGGAGCAAAATACTTAGGCATTGTGTCCATATCTTATTGATCTTGATCATCCTATTCATTATCCTTATCCTTGCATTCTTCCATTCCATATCTCCTAGCTTATCAAAATCCATGTCCCATTTCCTTCCTTTGTTCTTCATGAGATTAGGGGAAAAATTACAAATGCATGCTTTGGATTCTCTTTGATATCCTTATGTGTTACCATTCCATCATAGTTCACATCCTTATCATTTATCCATGATTAAATTACCTCCAATGTTGGTCATCATGTCTCTTTGCAACCTTGAATCTTATCATGTGAATCATATTTGAGCCTAGTTGTAAGACATTATCGAATCCTCATATTTTTTGTCAATCAGTCATAAACAATCATCAATCTTATCGTACTTAGAGGAAACAGTGATCCTAAGTACTTATCATCATCATGCCTTATGGAATTGATCATTCCTAGCATCCAATCAACGAACCATTATCATCTTTTGACAAAGGATATGTTGCTTGTGTGACATGTTTTGCAATGAATCTTTCATTTTGATCTATCATTTATCCATGGTTGCATTACCTCTATTGTGGAAGATCCAGTTCCTTCAATCAGTCATATCACATTTCATTTCACTCCATCTTTAAAACTTTAAAAAATCTAAAAAAATCATAAAATGTCTTGAAAAAATCCAAAAAAAATCATAAAATGTCCTGAAATAAAACAAAAAATCATAAAAAATGTAAAAAATCCAAAAAAATCATAAAATGTCCAAAAGAAATCCAAAAAAAATCAAATATTCCAAAAATCCCCAAAAAATAAAAAATTCCAAAAAACAGTGACACTTTCAGATCACCACACAGCTTTGAACTTCAACAAAATCAAAACATGCAAGTGTTGACAATCAAGCAAACATTATAACATCGAATAAACTATAACAAGAATCCAACCCATCTTACAAATCCAACCAACCGCATAAATCCATACCAAGAATCGGTTCTATATCGAAGTATGATCCATGTTTGTTTGTTTATCTTTGATTGTTTTATGATTTTATCTTTGGTGACAAGCCTTTTAGCTTCTCCAGGATGTCTTTGACTAGAGCGGAAAGGATGGGCATGTTCATTTGTTTGCTATTTGTGGATTGTTTCTTATTCACAGAATGACTCATTTTAGGACATGGTTTTCTAAAACCATCAAGGAACTATGAGTCTAATGTGGATGAGAGCATTCCTTGTCTGATAGTGTCTTCCATGCAATAAGTATTAAGGTCATCTAAGGTTCTTATACCTAGATGCTTATACTTCATCACTAAATAAAAAGTGCAAACAATATTCAGGTTGTCTAGATGTTCATGTTATCTAGACGCTTATACTAATTTGTGACATAATAAGCTCAATGATGATAAAAGCACTTAAAAGGCACAAGAGGCTTCATCACCTTCATTTTCTTCCATCTTGCATTTCTTCCATCTACCATTTCTTGCATTCCATTTTCTTCATCTTTCTTGTTGCAGAGAAATCAATCGATTACTTTATACAATTGATAGATGTCCCTTGAATCGAATCTAAAATCAATTGACTTGCTTCTCAAAATCTCATGTTCCCTTCATCGGTCAATCAATCATTGAATTAGTTTTTCTTGCGTAAGAATCATCCTCAATTAGCTCAATTAGCTTCATTAGCTCATCAACCTAGCTATACTGATCATTTCCATCAATTGTTCAGTTACGCCCATCAACTGTGCATTTTCATCAAAATGTACATTACTACTTTATCACTTGCACAATATCAGGTATCTAATCACTTTCTAGACATCTATCGAGAGATTAATCTTCTTACGATCTGTTCAATCAATCTCTCGAGGGGGCATATCATGCTTATCATAATCCTTACCAAGATATCTTTGGGGCATGTATCAGTTGATCAATCTTTTTCTTTGAAACAACGTGACAAGCTGCATTGTCTCAAAGAAGGGAAAAATGTAGACACTCAAATTTGTCCTCACAATCATAACGATATTCATCTATTGTTTAAATAGATATTATTATTTACTTAATCAATTCATTCAATACTTTCTTCTATTCATACATTTCATCAAATCATCGAACCATCTCATGCTCATTCAATATCTATTGCATTAACATTCATGTCCATTTGCACTATCATTCATACCCGTTTGCATAATAAATTATAATCATTCATAATCCATTTGCATAATAAGTCATAAACATCATTTCCATATTAAATCAATTATCATTATCATTCATAATTGTTTCATATTCATACCCATTAATAAATCAATTATCATAGTCATTGATTATTATTTCATAATAAACTAATTATCATAACTTGCATATTAATCATATCATTTCCATAAATCATTCATGAAATATTGCATTTTAGTAAAGCATCTTTAAATCATTTTATTCATATTTAATCATTTAGGTACATTTTAATCTAATATCCCTTTTATCACTTTCATTCTCATGCATGACATTTAACCCAACAATGTGGGATAATGGCATTTCCTTCTTTCTCATCTTTTATCCCACATTTCATCTTCAACCCCTCTCCATCCTCAGGGAACTCCTATTTAAAATGGGATTTCCCTCTCACTTTCTCTCTCACAAATTTTTCTCACAAATTTACATACTCATATGATCTTTGCATCTTGCTTGCATTTCTCATTCACCATAGCCTCTTTATTGCATTTTCTACTCATAAAAATCTAAGAGCAAGTGCATAAACAAAGATCTTGGTGATAGGGAGACAATGGAGATTGATTTCTTTTAAAAGCATTATTTTTTTTCTGTAGTTTAGATTTGCATTTCTGGTTTTTCTTTTAATTAGAATAGCTCTATTGATGTGGGCTGAAATGGTGGTTCTTACTCCATAGAATCATGCATTTTTATGGCTCTATAGTTTGGCATATCATTTTGGCTGAAGTGCAGTTGATGGGATAAAGCCAAGTGTCCCACCAAAGCTTGGAATTGCGTGGGGTCGATCTCATTTGGCACACGGGTTTCCTGCAAGGCTCTGTTGAGGATTTCTTGATGTACAGGGGAAGACTTAAGCAAACCCAAAATGGATATATGAGCAGGGGTCTTTCCTAAGTGATCAAGGATGTTGTACTAAGAGCTTACAGGAGTTGATTGGGTGGGTGCAGAGGCTGCAGGGACAGTGATGCGGGCTCGTCATGTAGTAACAGCACACTGAGGGTCTTTGGCTTTAACATGTATCATTGATACATGGGGTTCCACCTGCTCAATGTAATGAACAACACCCTCGTAATTGAAGGGTACATTCTTGTATCTCACATTATTTGTGTTGTTTTCTTGGGGATTACTGCTAGATGTGCTTGGGCCTTGATTATGGTTCAGAAAGGCATTCTGATATATCTGTAATTGAGCATTGGATGACGAAGCTTGACTGGGGTCAACCTTGATATCACCTCGATCAATGAGATCTTGGACATAGTTTTTCAAACCCTGACACTTGTTTAAAGAGTTTCCTTTGATCTTATGGAACTCACAATACTCATTTTCCTTAAACCATGCAAGCTTGGGTTTGGACTCGTCAAATGGCTTGGTGATAGGGTACGTGATGGGATAGTTGATTTGTAACAACTTATTAAAGACAAAACTCAGAGGTTCTCCTAATTGAGCGTACTAACGTTTAGTGTTCCCTTGATTGTTCTGGTTCAACTGTTGAGGAGGGCGAGGTGTCTCCTGTGGTATAGAGATGGCGTTAGGTATAGACGATTGTTGTTTTTGGGATGCATTAGCCACTTGGACATGTTTAGTGTATGTCATGTCATCCTTCAATGCATTCTTGTTCTTGTTCCAGAATCGTGGTTTATCACCAAATGACCTCTCTTTATCATGACTATGTATTTTGATGTGTCCCTTGGCAATAAGGGCACGTTCAATGATGGGTCCCTTTTCCACTATCTCTGTGAAAGTGGTGACACAATGTAACCTAAAATTACAGGCCATGTCAGGATGAGAGTTTTCCACAAAAAGAGTGACCATGTCTTTTTTCTTTCAGAGGGGTCTTCATTCGGCTTGCTAATGCACACCACCTTTGTAGGTAGCTAGTAAAGGTTTCCCCCTCACGTTTTTTCTCTTTGAGGAGATCCAAGGTGTCTGTGTCCTCCAAATTGAAAGAGAAGTAAGATACAATTTTTTCTGACAGGTCTGCAAAAGTTTTTATAGACCCTTTTTTGAGGGTCATAAACCAATCCAAGGCATGGCTTGTCAGGCTTTATGGGAATAGGCACAAGAGATAGTTGTCATTGTGCATGACCTCTTGACATTGGGAGTAAAATTCTTGTAAGTGAGCCTTAGGGTCTTTATTTCCCTTGTATTTGTCAAACTTTGGTATTTCAAAATGTTTAGGAAACAGGATTAATGAGATGGAGGGATCAAATGGATATGGGCATATGTCTTCAAATTTGAATGATTGTTTGGCAGCCCTGGCTTGAAGGTTTTTTAGAGTGGCTTTGATTTCCAACAGATCCGAGTTAGCCGGTGGTAGGTTGGGGGGATGTTGATGATAGGATGATAAACGATCTTGCTGAGAGAGCATCGAATTGTTGAAATATGGATTTGGATAGTTGGATGATGACATGCCTTGTTGGTAAGACGGGGGATTTTGTTGGTACGGGGCTATTGTTGTGGGGTATAGTACGGATTTGTTTGATAAAAGTGTGGGGTGAGCTATTGAGGAGCTTGGATGGGATGTTGCGCATTGGTTTATTGGTGTTGAAGGTATTGTTGTGATTGTTGGGAGGTCGCATAAAGCGGTTGTTGGTGAAATTGTTGCTGATTGTGATAGTAGTAGTGTTGAGGGGGTTGTTGTTGTGATGTCAACTATTGTATGGGTTGAGATGGGATGTTGTGTTGCGGTTGAGCCTGCAGATGCAAAATGGATGCGAGAAAGGGGGATATGGTCTGAGCAATAGGTCGAGATGGATTGCCTTGTGGTTGGTAGGGTGGCTGTTGTGAAGAGACCAAAGCATTATGTATAGGTTGTTGCTAATGAGATGGCTGAGGTAGCGTAGAAGCGTTTTGTTGAGGGGGTTGTTGGGTACCACCCGGAACGTTCAGCTGGGATGTGCCTTGTGGAGGTAATTGAGACAGAACATTGGATTGGTGAAGTTGTTGAGATGTATATGAGGATGATGGTAGATGTGTGGCCCCAGGAGGTGGAGGCAATGTGGAAAAGGGGGTGCCCCCAGTGTTGACTGTAGGTTGATTCGAAAGAGGGGGTGTTGTTAACGTTAATGGCGGAGGTTGTGGAACATTTTGTGGCATACCATAGGCAAAAGGATTATTGGGATCAGGCATTTGAGGACCTCCCATAACTGAGGTTGAAGTGTGTGGGGGATGGTTAACCTGATAGAGAACAACATTTCCAAATCTAGGTTGATGCCAACCCTCAACTGGAGGAGCATTGGGGAAGTATGAACCTTCTCGTGCATTTTGTGAACCTTGGAGTATGTTAGATGGGGAACTCCTATATTTGGACAAGTCAACATCCGAGGGGGGTTTGACACCCTTCTCAATTAGGTGGGCCAAAATTTCTTCCCCATGTTTTTTGAACAGACGGTCAGTCATTTGCACATTGGCAGGATTACTAAAATGTTCCTCAAGTGTGAGTTCAGGTTGATTAGCCATACACTCTTCACCGTGTGGTGAGTTGTTCTGATTTTCGGTGTTGGAGTGTGATGAAGTACCATTATGAGGATCTTGGGGGACGTTAGGATCTTGAGCAATATTTGCACCATTGATGGGATTTGTATTATTATTAAGGTCTTGAGACATGTTCGCTTGGGAATTTTGACCTTGTTGTTGTTCCATTTGTCTCTTAACTTGTGACCTAGTTTGAATGGGCATGCAAATGTGCTACGGATGGATTATAAAGATGTTTTTGACAAATGATTTGATTGTGATTGGATGAGATCTGATTTTGATGGGATTTGGATCTAGGTCAAATTTTGTTTGGATATATTGGATTGGATCGGATTTTGATGGGATCGGATTTTGATTGGCTAGATTGGATTTTTATTGAATTGGATTGGATTATTAAGATCAATAGGATTGCATTGGTTGAATGGATATGATTTGATTGATTGGGTAATTTGATCAAATGATTGGTTTTGATAGATTTGGATGATTGAATGGGTATGATTGGATGATGAAGGATGTGAGAGAGACCCTAAGTTTAATCAAAGAAAGTTACCCTTAGTGACCTAGAGCTTTGATTGATTAAGAGGATGATCACGGCACCAAATCCACCTTAAGATAGAAATGGATTGATTTTGGCCGAGGATGATAACATATGGCACTGAATTCACCTCAAGATGGAAGCAAATTGATTTGGGTCGAAGTTAATGACTAATAATCAAATCCAAGTGCTATGGTCAATTTGAGTAACCACTTTGTAATACAAGGTTAAGGCGGTTTGGTTATGGGTGGTGTTTGGTGATGTAAAGGGTAAAATTATGATGTTTACTAGGTGATGGTATGGAATTTTGAATGGAATATGGGGAAATTAAAATGAACAGGTGGATTGAAGATGATTGTGGAGAATGAATGAGGATTTAGAATGATAAGATGGAGGTTTTAAACTGATCAAATGGGGGTTTTGGGAGACTTAGAGTGACGAAACAGAGGCCTGGGATGATGAGATAATGGTTGAGAATGATTAAATGATGGTTTAGAGGCTAAACAGTCCAAATGGGGCGATTTTGGGTGTTCAGGAGGGAAAATTCACCCCTCTGCAGTAAATCAGGGGCATAATCGCCTCACTACAAAAAATTAGGGGCGTAATCACCTCACTGCAGAAAATTAGGGGCATAATCGCCTCACTGCAGAAAATTAGGGGCGTAATCGCCCCACTGTGGAATATCTGGGAATTGGTTTGATGAAAATGACTATGGCAAGGACTTTAAAATGGTAATGATAAGGCCAATTTGTCAAAAATTTCACTAGTTTCTCACAAGAAAACACTCTCAAGCAAACACAATCCTACGATTAGTGTTAAGGGTATGGCCAAAGAGGTCTTAATCTAGGATGCACAAGGTGTCTAGGGAGTCCTTGATATACTCTCGGTATGTGAGGCACAACCGTGAACACTAGCCTATCACAAGCATGAGTTGGGAACCCTAGCGAGATACTGAAGGGCTTGGACCAACTCTTCACGTCTATCTAGGTATCACCCTAGCTTCGACGCTCTGCCAATTACGACGTGACTGGATTGGGGTACAGCTTTCGCTCTCCCCCCTTTATATATCCCGCTGGTACATGTGGTTGGAATCTTCCCTTGGGGTGATGAAATCCCCAAGCAGGTCCCACTAGAAAGAAAGCACTAACTGTTTCCAACTACTCCCCAAGCTCACACGAAGTGCAAGGGGAAAGCGAAAACAAGCTAATGCTCCCTTTGGGTAATAGAAAAGATAGACACAACAAGCAATGAATATTACTCCCCCTAATTAAACTATGTTCTTAGATTAAGCCAAACAGCAAAGATATTTTAAAAAGTTTGAGCAAACAGATAGCCCTACAAGAAAATGTTAGATGTTTTATCTCGCTTTCTTCATCAACTTCACAAAAATATGCTACAAAAAGTTAGCAAAACACACCAATATCCTTGCAAGAACAATGTTCGGGGGTTAATACTTGAAAATAGCAAAAAAAATTGAAGCCAAAATGATAGTTTTACCTTTCAAAATGTCTCACTGCGCGGTGACAAGGGGGTGCAGTAGCCCTTCTGCAGTAAATCTGGGGCGCAGTTGCCTCACTGCGGAAAATCAGGGGTGTAATCGCCTCACTACAGAAAATCAAGGGCGTAATTGCCTCACTGTAGAAAATCAGGGACGTAGTCACCCCACTGTGGAAAATCAGGGGCGTAGTCACCCCACTACAGAAAAAGTGTCAGCCAAAAAAAATTTTCAGCCCAGGGGGGCGTAGTCGCCTCACTGCAAAAAAAGTGTTAGCCAAAAATAATTTTCAACCCAGGGGGCGTAGTCGCCTCACTGCAGAAAAAGTGTTAGCCAAAAATAATTTTCAGCCCAAGGGGGGCGTAGTCGCCTCACTGTAGAAAAAGTGCTAGCCAAAAATAATTTTCAGCCTAGGTGGGGGCGTAGTCACCTCACTGCAGAAAAAGTGTTAGCCAAAAATAATTTTCAGCCCAGGTGGGGGCGTAGTCACCTCACTGCAGAAAAAGTGTTAGCCAAAAATAATTTTCAACTCAGGGAGGGCTTAGTTGCCTCACTGCAGAAAATCAGGAGCGTAGTCGCCTCACTACAGAAAAAGTGTTAGCCAAAAATAATTTTCAGCCCAGGGGGCATAGTCGCCTCACTGCAAAAAATCAGGGGCGTAGTCGCCTCACTGTAGAAAATTAGGGGCATAGTTGCCCCACTGCGGAAAATTAGGGGCGTAGTCGCCCCACTACAGAAAATCAGGGGCGTAGTCGCCCCACTGCGGAAAATCAAGGGCATAGTCACCCCACTGTAGAAAAATCAAGGGCATAGTCACCCCACTGTGACGTATTCCTGCAACAAACTTAACAACAGCAAACGTGAAATATAGGAACCCATTTGTGGGTCCCACCGGGCGTGCCAAAAATGTGATATCAAAATATTTAACCCTTTATAAGCAATTACAATGCAATGTAAAACATAATGAAACACCTCATGATTAGCCTAAGGAATTTGTAAATGCAGTTAGAAAAGTGTTGAATGAAGATAAATGGTTATACCTTACTTCTTGCAGCTGAAACTCCTTGGTTGGCCCTTGATTTGGATTGATTTGTATGCTCCTTGATGGCTCTTGATGTGGCTAAATGGAGGAATTTACTATGTGCTTGGATGCAAATGAAAATGGATGAAATTGATGGCTAAATGAGTGCACAAAATGGCAACATTTAGTTGTAAAATAGCTAAGTGTTAGAAATGCCTTAGAGGAAGGGGTATTTATAAAGAAACTTGAATTCTCTAGAGAATTCAATGGTTGGGATTTATCCAACAAGGTCAAGATGAAGGGCTAAGGTGAGTTGAGGACTCACAAGCCCTCACATCTTGACATGTGGAATATGAAGTGGATAAAGGTAGGATGATGTGTAGGTGATGTGGAAGAGAGGTACATGATGTGGAGGAAAGACAAGTACCTTCCAAGTACCTTGGAGAGTGAGAATATTTCTTTAAAAAGGAACTTCTTATCCCCAAGTGGGAGTGAAAATGACACTTGAAGAATTTTGGAATTTCTCAAAAATCTCCATGGGAAAAGAGAAAGAGGTTGGAGAAATAAATGTGTATTAAAAATTCACATTTATAGGAGAATCTAATGGATAAGAGATGGTCTCCAAAAGGGTGGGAATTGGTCACATGTGCATGAGGTGACATGTCAAACATTCTAGAAGCCTTGGAAAGACAAAATGTGAATTAAAAATTCACATGGAGAGGAGAGAGACATAAGATGAATAAATAAGAATTAAAAATTCTCATGGGAAAGAGAGTCAATGTCCAAAAAGGAAAAATGGAAAGATTAACTAAAAAGTGGTTCTAAAAGTGGTTAATGACTTTGATTAAAGTTGTGCAAATACTTGATTATGATAATTAATGGAAGATTAGAGACAAGTGGAAAATATAGGAGGATGTGACATTAATCCTTGATTAAGAGGATGCACACCCTAAATATGAATTAATTAAATTAATTCATATTAGAGATGGATTATGGAGGATGTGACAAGGAGGGAGAAAAGAAGAATTTTAAATTGATTTTAATTCAAAAGATTAGGATGACTAAATTAAATAAATTGGTGTATTTATTTAATTTAGAGAAGATAAAGGCACCGGATAAAGTGTTTAATTATTAAATTAAATACTTTAAGAGTCTTATGTGGGAAGTGTAATATTAATTAAATAAATTAATATTGACAGAATTGATGAATAAAGAGGTAAATTTGATCATATGGGAGTGATCAAATTTGGGTGTCTACAGTAACAAACAAAAATACACACCACTTGGGAGACCAATCGAATCAGTCCTGCAATAGTTGGTACAAGAACATTTCATCAAAATCCTTGTTTATGCGAACTATCAAGAACCAGACATAAAACCACCAGGGTATAATGAGAAACACCTTTGTGATTATCATAGAATAAAGGGACACAGAACATTAGACTGTGTTCGACTCAAAAAAATCATCCAAGACTTGATGGATCAAAAGATAATCACTATTGCGGACAATGATAGCATTGGAAAACTCTCCACCACAACTGTTGAGAACAAGGATCAAGATCAATCCACCACTAAGCACCTTGAAGTTGTTTCTACTTCATCCAATGATCAAATCAACATATGTCAAGAGTCACTTTTCAATCATGATCAAAATCCACCAACCAATAATGATAAAATTCAAGAAATGTCAACATCATTTGAACCTATGGTTGAAGAAATTGGAAATCCCTCCACCACAATTGTTGAAAACAATGATCAAGATCTATCCAACAATAAAGATGTTTTCACTTCATCCAATGAGGAATTGACCAATGATCGTGTTGAAAACGTTCGTACATTGCCTTACGAGTTAGAGGGAATATCTCAAGAATTTATTCTAAAGCATGATCAACATCTTTCACCAAGGTCTAGCAATGGTCCCTTCCAAGACATGTTGACCCCCTTTGACCTCATGGTTACAGATACTGAGAGAATCCTCAGCTCGACACTTGATCCAAATTCACTCAAATATCAAGAGGATATTGAACCACCTACCATGCCTAATGATGATTTCCAAGAACCCTTTGTAAGCAATCCATCCTTTGAAACGGACCCATGTCAAGAAATTGATCCAAAACGTATCAAAATCAATCCCAAAATAAATCAAGATCAAGAATTTGTATCTCAAAAATACTATAATGATCTAATAGACACTCTCCTATCTATACAAGATGTCACAAATGATTATCATATCCCCATAACACATATTCCTCCATCTACCCATGAGATGCTTTCTGCAGATGGACACATAGATAATCTTTATGCAGAACATGATTCGTTTACTCCTAATATTATTACACAAAAAGAGCAGGTTATTGATTCCTACAATCAAACAAAGTTGTCAACAACAGTATCAGATATATCTCAAATTCAGACTAAAGACATCATGAATAAATATATCCAACAGTATCCACTCAAGGAAGCAGGTGAGACAAAACAAGATATTTCAGAGATAGCAGAGCAGCAAATTGAAATAATGTCATCTGTAGTGGTCATTTATCAAAGAATGCACTCTAAATAGGAACTCTCGAAACAAGCAGAATCAAAGCATGAAGGTACTACTTCCACAATACTAGGGGAAACTTCATCTCAAGCAAACGTCAACATAGGAAGCACAAAGAGTCCTTATGATGAAACTAGTGTCAATACTACAACCAGCCATGTCATGAATCTTCATCCACTCATCACCCCATCCATGAATTGGGACCAACATCAAAGGAAATATTTGAATCAAAGTACGAAGAAATTTATCAAAGCAAAAGAAGCTGAGAAGCATAATGGACAAATCAAATACACATGGATACCAAAGAATACAAAGAAAGATCATCCCTATCAAACTCCATCAGTCAAAGAAACTATGTGCTAAAATAAAAAGGGGAAAATTATCCACCAAAGATGTCCAAAAAATAAAAAGTAGGCTTTTCAAGTGATGTACAAAGTATATCAAGCAGTTGGTCCTAATTCCACACACACTTTCGTATCCACCCATCATTGCTCATCTTCCCAAGTTTGGAAAGTCAAAGGTTCCAAACTGTCAATCAATCCATCTTTTATCCCTAAACACACTCCATCCATGCCTCCACGCATGATATCTAATTCTCACATTGACCATATATTGGTAGTGACCCTTCATCATAAGGATTCTGAAGGCATTCTATCACGATGTGTGCACAAAGACAAAATTAACTCCGGTATCGACGAAGCAGATCAAGAATCTCAAAAGTTGTATTCAAGTGCATGTATCCTAGCAAAGCATCTTCTTCAAGCAGGATATCGATGGCACATTATGGCAGGGGCATCTACATCAACAAAACCTTGTGATTCAACATGAGCTTAAAATCTTTCAAAAAATCTAAAAAATCTAAAAATATGAAAATCCAAAAAAATAGAAAAAGGATCAAAAATAGTAAAGAGAAAAATCGTCCTCTAGTGAAAACCACTACGGTGGCGCTTTGGACAGGTACTATGATGAAAATCTGGAAAACAAGCATCATGTGTATAGTCGAGCATCTACGTGCACCAGTTCAGGTGAGAGCATCTCATCCCATCTGTAATAAGTCTAGCATTCCATCCATCTCAACCATAATAAATCCATTTCATCCATGAACCATTTATCCAATCCATTTTTCCATCTACATCCATCATCCAAGTTATCTTGATCTTGATGAAATTTTGGGGCACACTTTACACTTGCTTATGGTAAACACCTTGACATGGGTCATTTTCATTGATCCTATCCTATCCAACGTTATCTGAGCCATGAAGCATTAACCAAATGAACGGTCTTTATCTAAGCACCTTATCTTATCACAAGATAATTCATGTTCATCCATCCACATGCCTATCCAAGCATCCATCCATGACATTCCATACATTGCTGGACTCTAGGGGAAGATATTACATCTTGTTTCAGGAATAAATCTTGATCTATACCCTCCAACTTATGTGGTGATCCAAACATTGGAAAACGTGAAATGAAATTGGTCAAACCACTTGTGTGTAAAATTCCACATCACTAGCCCATGGCACATTTTGACAAGAGGACATTCCTTATCAAAGCTTTATCTTTCATCGAACATCAATCCAAATAATTGATATCATTCACATCTAATTTGCACGTCAACATCACATCAAATCATTCGAACAACTTTTGTTTCAAATCAAGCTTCATCAATCATCATCAATCAAATCCAATCAAAAAACCATCATCTCAGAATATCCTTGTGTTGCTTAACACTATCCTTGCATTGTTGTGCATCCTCAACAATGTTATCATCATCAATCCTGATCAATCAATCCTTGCATTGTTGTGCATCCTCGACAATGTTATCGTCATCAATCTTGATCAATCAAATCCTTGCATTGTTGTATATCCTCAACAATGTTATCATTATCATCAATCCATTGATTAGATCAATCAACCCTAGCTTGGTTTTCAACAAAATCCTAAACAAAGCATTGATATCATTACACGTATCCATATCCAAATTGTCAAAATTGTGCAAAAAATCCAAAAACATCCAATATATCAAAATCCAAAAACACTCAAAAAATAGAAAAATATCAAAAACATTGAAATTTAAACTACATCGTTTCTGAGCTTAAACGTAGGCAAGGCTCATCTTTGATCAGCCCCTGAGACACAAAAATCTAAAAACATTCAAAAACCATGAAAGTCCAAAAACATTGAAAACACACCAAAATCCAAAAACATTCAAAAAACACAAAATCCAAAAACATTCATAAAATCACACAAAATCCAAAAACATTGGAAAAAACATCAAAAATCCAAAAAATCATAAAATCTCAAAAAACCCAAAACATTCAAAAAATCAAAAATCAAAACATTTGTAAAATTTTGAAAACCCAAAAACAGCCTCAAAACATTCTAAAAACATCAAAAACATCCAAATATTTGAAAAAATCCATCCATCTCATTTCGCTTTCACCCGCAATAATCAATCATCCATAATAAACTGATCATCACCTTCATCCTTTGGCAAAACAAACAGAAACAAGCACAACAATTAGCAAAAGCAAGCTTCAATCACAAAATCAAAATTGAAATAAAAAACTGTTAAAACAAAATCAAATTCTTGATCATTTTCAGACATGTCAATCAACCTTATATCAATAGCCTATCAATCAACTTATCAACCCATCATCATCCTATACGATGCATATCCTAGGATATATCGTTCCGACAATGGGCATCATTTTGAATATCACCTTGGATTCTTATCCTATCAAAACAAATCCCTTTGGCTAGAGGTATGAAGAACATTGGCTTGTTTGCATAATTGATCTTTTCTTTTGATTTATCTTATTGCGCTCGTTCCAAGGACCTCTCGATGATATCTGGACAAAGGATTTAGAGAGATAGGAATGGGGCAACGATCATTATCCTTTTGTCTATTGTGCTTGTTGGACGCTCTTGTAATATAACTTGGCGAATACTTGCTTTGTTAGGTACATCCTAGCAAGGCTTTTGTATGTCAAGTGTGAACAAGAATACTCCTATCTATTTTTCAAGTCAAAGTCCATCTCACTAGGTGCAACGCCATCCTGGTTCTTTATACCTTGATGCATCATACCTATGTGTGTTATCAAACATAAGGTAAGTAGCCCTTTTAAAGTCCCAATCCTTGATAAGCAAATCATCATCATCTATCATCATCATCTCTAATAAAGTCTCGTCAGATCATGGACTTGTTGGATCCTCTTGTCATCATCTCATTTATTCTTTCTTCTCTTCGCACTAACATAACATCACCAATGCATCTATCATGCATCCATCCTGCATCCATCTTGCATCCACAATCCATCAGCATACCACATATCATTCATATCATACATAACAGGAAACACCGATCATTTCACATACATTTTCATCATCATAATATAGATATGTTAGTCTAAGCATCTACATAGAACATCCATTGCATAATCATAGCATATCACATCATCCATCTCATCCATCTCACATACATTGCATCATCACTTTAAGTTGTTTAGGATAATATAGATTGGTTATTCTAAGCATCTTAAAACCATCTCATTTACATCATTATCACAACCATCCATATGTCCATCTTGAACCTCTTTATCGCGATATCAACCCTCAAATCGAATCTTTTCGCTCGATCTCTTGAGGGGGCAATGTACTAGTGTACTTCTTTCTACTGGGGCATCCAAAAAAAATACAAATTTTTTGAATTTTGATTGTGGCAAGTTTATTCTTTGAACCAATGCAACAAGTACATTGCTTCAAAGAGGAAAAAAATGTAAACACGCAAAATTGGCATAATGCATTCAATTAGGTCATATTCATCCATTCAGCAAATAAATCAAGTTTATTTATCAATCTCCTAAAGTCATTAGTTTAAATTAAATAAATCAACTTGATCCTAACATCACCCTCCTTGATTAAATAAATCAATTCTTTATTTAATTAAGTCTAAAATCACCTTTCATCCCTTTTTGATTTAAATAAATCAAAATATTCAAGTCAAAGGGGTCAAAGCATCTAATCATCATTAATTTAATCTAACCCTGATTAACCTAATCTAACCACCCATCACATCCTCTAGATTTTCCCACTTGTATCAATAAATCAATTTATTCATTTATAAATTCATCATTTTCCATCAACATGGCATCTTTGAGGAATATTCCCTCAAGTTTGAATTCAAAAACAAGTGGACATGTACATCCAACAAGGCATTTATGAGCTCTTACATGTCCCTTTGCAAAGGTCAAACTCAACATTTACTCTCAAATTCAAATTTGAAATCTCCCTCTCTTGGGCACATTGGCCAAAACTTGCACTTTCCTCAACCTCTCACATGAAGACAAGTGGCTTCATATCATTGTTCAAATCTTTGTCCCACATTCATCCATTTGGCTATTTCTCTCATCAAAGCATTTTATAAATAGGAAGCTTCATTCATCAATAAATCCTCCACAATCTTCATGCAAAGTCATTCTCTTAAACTGAAAACTAATTTTTTCCACCATCATCATCATTGGCATTATCAAGGGTTGGGAAGGGGCTATTTTCCACAATAGCACCAATCCACTATGAAATAAAGTTTTGATTATGTTTTCATATGATTGAATTTAATTATCTTTGTTTTATTTAGTTTGCATATTTTATCATAGTCAAGTATTTCATAGGGATGTTGAATTTAAATGTGTTTCAAATGACTAGAATAAGGATATTATGTTAAGGTGGTCAGACATACAAGTTTTTATATTTTTAAAAAGTTGTAATAAAAAATTCATAATTAATTATTTGCTTGGAAAAAAATTACAAAAAAATATGCATCACATCGGGACATGAGTACTCTACTTATATCTAAAATCTTATTAAAAAATATTATCATTTTATTGTGGTTAGGGTAGTCGAATGGACAACTACTTCTTATTTTTTCCCTGAAATTTAAGTACTACTACATTGAAATTTCAAATTTTCACCAAATAGATTTTTTTAAATAAACTTAGTAGTTTAGAAACTACATTCAATTTTCTACAAATTCTACTCTTACATATATTTGAAATAATATAGATAACTTATTCAAATTTTTACATCAAGTTGCCTAACTTTGATTTTTCTAAATTTTTCACCACTTAAGGGCCTATTTTTTCCATGATGATCCTTCACATACCCAGTGATGTTTCCATAAGTGCCATAAGAAGATCAACACCTTCGCGAGGGCAAGAATATTGTTGGAGAAGAGGTAACCTAGCTTTGTAAAATTGAAAGGTGGTAATGGAATACACACACACACTTAGAAATTGATATATGAATATTCTACCAATGAGTGTGATTCACTTATTCAGAATGAGCATGCTTGCTTTCAATCTTGTATGTACATGGTTGCATGACAATTTGAAGGTATTTAGTTTATATATATATATATTATATTTTGTATGAGTCTTGATGATCATGTTTGGAGCATAATGATAAAAGTTTATAAGACATCAAGACGATGTCTCTTTCTAGTGGGGAAGGATGTCTTATTTTATCTCCTCACACAAATTAACTAGTAAACTGGGAAAATTAAGTTCATTAAAAGCTCATGAGCTTGGATAACTTTTCTTCATACATGAGAAAAATAAATATTATACGAATTATTTTTAATATGAAAATAATTAAAATGAAATATATAAATATATGTATGAACATATAGATTGCTTAATTTATTATGATATGAAGACTAGTATTCTAAAAGTGTTTACAATTGAAGAAAATTAAAATGACAAATATATATATATATATATATATATATATATTAGCCATGTATCAATTATTGGAATACATTTAAAATTTCTCAAGTAACGCATGTGTTCGCATTTAAACCTTAGTGGAGTTGGCATGAATGAATTTATATTCTTTTATTTTTTATGAAAATATATATAGAATCTACACGATAATTGTCATAAATAGTTATATACACGGAAGTGTGAGTAAATAAAAGACATTGTCATCAACAATTATATGCATGGAAGTGTGAGTAAATAAAAGACAGTTACATGCAAAATGAGTGGGGGAGTAATTGTCCTACAATGATATGGAAATGGATTCTAAAACTAAAAATTAGAATTAGAGAAGTGCAATGGTACACAATAAGAGCAGTCCTAACTTTACTGGTATTGCGAAAGCAAAGCTAAACAAGGCATAAATAAACATAGAAGGGAGGGAGACAATGACTATTAGCAAGGATAACAGGCACCAAGCCCGCGCAGAGACAAAGGGTGCTTCTACTCTATAGGATCTCTTCTCATTCCAATCACCATACCCACGAATGGATGAACACAATGTCAACTATGTGGAGAGGCTTTTAGTGACTTGTGAGGGCGCTGCGACAGTAGTTAGTGCTAGGGATCTCTCATTGCTCAGATTCCAATCTCACCAATGCGTCAATTGCAGTAATAGCTTCAGGGCAATTCTTCATTTTCCAGAGTGTCCAAGAAGTAATTTCTAGTGTATCAGAAAAAGATGACGATGCCAGGGCAACTTACTGCCAGACAAGTGCATATCATTCCCACTTTGTCTCAGATCGTTATGATCTTTTTCATTTTTTATGGGGGTGTGCATGGTTATTAGGGTTTGAGACTTACATTTGACATCCTATTTATTTTGCTTCATTTGATGGAGAGTACAAACCATTTTCTCTTCTTCTCTATTTCTTGACTTGTGAGGGAGCATTTTCAATTAGAACATTTAAAAATTGTTTCATGCAGCCCCTTTTAGACACTCATTGTCATCCATGACAGAACTATTGTGTTGAATCACTCTTACAAATATTGTTATCTATGCTGCTTATCATAGCTTCATACCTTGATGCACCAAAAAAATAATGTAGGCAATGCAATCTTTGATGCTTCATACCTCCTAATAACTTTCATAAGGTGCCACACAATAGTGAACTTCAAGCTTCATGAGGCAAGAAAAGCTTCGTATGCTTGAAACTCATGAACAAATTGTAAATACAAAATAGTGTAAAGTATGTTCAAAGGAGTTTTGCTTAGTTCATGTAAGGTCTTAACTTAGGGAACATTGTGCCTAATGTCTCCAAGAGTGGACCAATCGAAGAATAGAATATTTGCAACTTAGGGGATGCAGTGTGTCACATTAACCACTAAGAGGAATATAATATGCTAAGAGAGATCACGCTCTTGAGGGACATTACACCCAATGTCACCAAAAAGCGAAAGACACATTGCATGAAGTAAGAAGACTACACAATGAAACATGAAATGCAAAAGAATAATGCCAATGTATGCCCCCACTTTAAAGCAATTGAAAAACACCATGTTGTGAGCAATTACTTTTGTGATATCAAGATGTTTACCCTATGATTAGCAATTAAAATGCAATGGAAAACATAATGAAACACCTCAAGATTAGCCTAAGGAATTTGAAAATACAAAGAGGAAGACGTTAAATAAAGGTAAATGGTTATACCTTCCTTTTGCAGCTGAAACTCCTTGGTTGGCCTTTGATTTGGATTAATTTGTATGCTCCTTGATGGCTCTTGATGTGGCTAAAAATGAAAGATTTGACTATATGTTTGGATGTAAATGCAAGTGAATGTAATTGAAGGCTAGATGAGTGCACAAAATGGCATCATATAGTTATAAAATGGCTAAGTGTTCTAAATACCCTTGAGGAGGGGGTATTTATAGGAAAACTTGAATTCTCTAGAGAATTCAACGGTCAAGATTCATCCAACAAGGTCAAGATGAAGGGCTATGGTGGGTTGAGAACTCACAAGCCCTCACATCTTGACATGTGGATGGTGAAGTGGCTAAGAGGAGGTGAGGTGTAAATGAGGTGGCCAAAAGGTACATGAGGTGGAGGAAGGACAAGTACCTTCCAAGTACCTTGGGGAGTGAGAAGATCTCCTCAAAAAGGAATTTGTTATCCCCAAGTAAGGGTGAAAGGGACATTTGAGGAATTTTGGAATTCCTCAAAAATCTCCATGGGAAAAGGAGAGGTGGTTGGAGGAATAATTGTGAATTAAAAATTCACATTCTTAGGAGAGTCTAAAGGATAAGAGAGGGTCTCCAAAAAGGTGGGAATTGGTCACATGTGCATGAGGTGACATGTCAAATATTCTAGAAGCCTTGGAAAGACAAAATGTGAATTAAAAATTCACATGGGGAGGAGAGAGACATGGGATGAATAAATGAGAATTAAAAATTCTCATGGAAATGAGGGTCAATGTCCAAAAAGGAAAAATGGAAGAATTGACCAAAAAGTGGTGCTAAAAATGGCTAATGAATTTGATTAAAGTTGTGCAAACACTTGATTATGATAATTAATGGAAGATTAGAGACAAGTGGCAAATGTAGGAGGATGTGACATTAATCCTTGATTAAGAGGATGCACACCCTAAATATGAATTAATTAAATTAATTCATATTAGAGATGGATTATGGAGGATGTGACAAGGAGTGAGAAAAGAAGAATTTTAAATTGATTTTAATTCAATAGATTAGGATGACTAAATTAAATAAAATGGTGTATTTATTTAATTTAGAGAAGATAAAAGCATCAAATAAAGTATTTAATTATTAAATTAAACACTTTAAGAGTCTTATGTGGGAAGCACAATCTTAATTAAATAAATTAATATTGACAGAATTGATGAATAAAGGGGGAAATATGATCATATGGAAGTGATCAAATTTGGGTATCTACATTTTGCCCCTCTTCGAAATATTGTTAAAGTAACAATGTTTCGAAGAAAAATAAATGTCGGGGATGAAGAAAGGGATAGGGATTGATGCCCCAGCCTGACAGAGAATGAGAGGGATGCCCCAGTGCCTGGCTTGAAATGGATGGAAGAAAGTGATAGGGTATGCCCCCTCGAGAGGGCGGTTGGGGAAGAAAGGAGGGGCCTCGGATGACCTCTCGATAGAGAGAAATGGAGGAGACCGTTGGATAGAGGGTGAAAAACTAAGAAACTTTTCTTTTTGAATGGAGTGGATTGGATGTACGGTTTGCAAATGGCGGCTCCGGGAAGTTAGGGATTAGTTGGAGGAAGAAAAAGATAAATAAAAGGTAAAAAATACCTTTTAGGAAAAAGGGGTTAAAAAGGTAATTTTAAAAATTACCTTAGTCATTTTCACTGTAGCAAGTGAGGAAAGGAGGAAGAAGAGGGAGAGGAGACGGAGCAACCATGCCGCGAGATCACGACACTGAGATCGTTCATCGAGCAGATGAGCTGCGGAGACGATGGACCCACTTCGCAGTGCCCCGCAAGGTGAGTACGAAAACCCATGTTATTTATGTTGAATATTTAAACATATTTTGTAAGATGTTTAAAAATGTAGCATATGGGTTTTGTGGGTGGGGGAAATGAAAAATAGGTAATTGGCCAAATTGGAAAAGAGCGGGCCAATGTATGTGACACACACATTATGATAGATTTTGATGTATGTGACACACACATTATATTATTATGACATGAGACAGTTCTTATTGACATTATGTAGTATGTTTCCTTTTGTTATGGGTGACTGTATGCATGCGTATATGACATTTCCTGCTTATGTGGATGGGTATTTTGGGTTATTTATGCATAGGTGAATGATATTAGATGTGTATGGTGATATGATATGCACACATGTTAACTTATTTATCATGTATGTATGTGTGTATGATGGATTTTGTATGGATATTTTACATATGCAGGATGTGATGTATGATGAGTCTGACACTTTGTGATGCAGGTGGTGATGTATGCATGGACCTAACATGTGGTGATGCAGGTGGCGACGAATGCATGGTTAATAGAATGATTTTGTTACGCAATAATGCTTGTGTAATTTTATAGGAAGTAACATATAGCCATAAGTACCAATAAGAACTGACAAGTAATGGAAAGTGGGTATGTAGCGATTGTGGACATTGGTGTCATTTGGCATCTGTCAAACATCATGAGTATCCTGAGAAGAATGGGAAAGAGGGGTAAAAAGCATTTGCACAACCAAAATCATAGGGTGAATGCAATGTGATAGATGATGAAATGCAATCCTAATATGAGTTTCCATCTTTGGAGCATTGATATTTGTTATAGCATAAGGTACCAGATACCCTGATATAGAAGACCAGGGCCAGTAGGCATCCAATGCATGAAACAAACACAGCAAGCAAAAGGGGGCTACCCCAACACCCCAAGGTCATGATGACCTTGGTCGGGCCAGGCATTGGGATAACCACAAACACACAAGGAAGCCCCAACATAACACAAGACCGCATGGATCCTAGTGGGTACTACGTGGGACAACCAAAAGACAGCGACAAAGAAAAGACCAAGATGAACCCATATGTCCACTAGTCAAAGCACACCATGATATGATGGATCAAGGTGACCATGACAAGTGTTGATAATGAGCTCAAATGAAAAATAAATTCCAAAACATCAAAAGATCATAATTAAAATCAAAACGTCCTTTTCCATAGGATCAGGGTGATGAATAGGATCGATGAGGTACGCTAGGAAGGATGCATCTTGTTGAGACCGATGATAGATACTAAACTAGAATGACCCAGTTTGACACTAGATGGTTTTTGTTAACTAAATCTTTTGATAATTTGAGGATTTTATTTGAGAATAACAGGCCAGATGGAGACACAGACTGACACATCCTACAGACCTAGGGGCTCGGGGGCCAATCAAAGATTAGCCTTGCCTACGTGAAAGCGCAGAGCCCTCATAGTTCATGAAAAGACCATGGATAAAGTGGAAAGAGGACAATGGTGACCGATGATGACAGACACAAAACACGACAGACAAATGCCCCGAGGGAGGATCAAATGACCAACCTTTCCTACGTGAAAGCGCAGGGGCAACGTAGTTCGACAAAAAGATCATGGATAAAAGCAGAAAGAGGATTGTGAAGGCCAAGCAATGGAGGATCAAAACAAGTTGATTCAAAATGCCCCGGGGGCAGATCGAATGATCAGCCTTGCCTACGTGACAGCGCAGGGGCAACGTAGTTCGACTAGTGATGCGGAAGGACGAGATCTTGATGGAGACTGATACGATAGATGATCCTACATGATGACACGGACCGACCGACAAATGGAACGAAAGACACAAGCTCAAAATTGGATACAGAAAAGCTCAGGATGGGGGATAGCCTAGATGGGTTGTCCAATGCTCAATCAATATATACCGAGTGGCCTCGGTTGAGGTGGGCGAGGGTGCAGATGAAAGCATAAACTAACTAGGATGGTAGGTAGATAATGATTAAGCCCTCTACGGATGACGCCTGTGACCAGGTTTTCACCATCCATACTTATCTAAGGTGCCACCAAGAGGTGGTTTTCACCATAAGACGGATTTATTTTTCTTTACTATTTTTTGGATTTTTTCTATTACTTTTTTTTTTTAATTTTTAATTTTTATTTTATTTTATTTTTTATTTTTTTATTTTTTTTTATGGGGTTACCAAGCGGACTTAGGCATAGAACTTCTTCAAATGCATGATATTTACGGGTTCATCAAGGGGATCTCCTTCAAGAGTAGCCAACCTGTATGCCCCAGATCCATATTTAGTGGCTATGATATAGGGTCCTAACCAATTTGCCTCAAAATTTCCTTTCTTGTCTCAATCTTGCTGAGTGCGCTGGTTTTCCTTAAGAACAAGCTCACCCACCTGGAATTGTCGAGGACGAACCTTCTTATTGTAATTACGTTTGAGGCAATTTTGGTATGCTTGCAGATGATCATAGGCTTTGATTCTTCGTTCATCCAGTAATTCCAGCTGTGCAAGTCGTGCAACTCAAGCATCTTCTTCGCTGATAAGATTCTTCAGAGAAATTCTTAGTGATGGAAGCTCAACCTCAATTGGCAAGACGACTTCAGCACCATATACTAAAGAATAGGGGGTGGTGCCTGTCGGGGTGCGGATGGATGTGCGATATGCCTAGAGGGCGGGATGAATATGAAGGTGTCAATCTCGTCCGGCGTTATTGACAACCTTTTTGAGGATATGGATAAGGGTTTTGTTGGTCGCTTCTGCCTGACCATTACCCTGGGGGTAATAAGGCGTTGACCAACAGTGCTGGATATGGAAGGTGTCGCAAAGGTTTTTCATGGCTTGGTTTTTAAAAGGTTTTCCGTTATCAGAAAGGATGGTGGACGGGATACCATATCTGCAGAGAATATGGTAGAGGATGAATTTGGAAATCTGAGTACCAGTGATTTGTGAAAGGGGCATTGCTTCCACCCACTTGGTGAAGTACTCAGTTGCGGTAATGATGAATGTATGGCCATCGAATGATGGTGGGTAGATCTTGCCAATCAAGTCGAAACCCCATTGAGAAAAGGGCCATGGTGCTAGGAGGGGTTGAAGATCTTGTGTTGGGGCATGAATTAAATTTGCATGTTGTTGGCATGGAAGGAATTTCTTCACAAATTCGAAAGCATCATGTTCCAATGTAGGCCAATAATATCCAGCTCGTAGGATCCTTTTGGCCAAAGCCATACCATTTGAGTGAGCTCCACAAATACCACTATGTACTTCCATTAGTACTATGCGGGCCTCGGTCTCATTCAAACATCTGAGGATTCCATCATACCCGCGTCGATAGAGCATATCACCAACAATGATATATCGGGAAGAATGATAGATAAAGGATTTGCGTTGGTTGCATGTAAGTTCTGGGGGTGTGATATTATCACAGAGATAAGTATATATGTCTTGATACCAAGGGGAGGTGAGACCTATAATATCACACACCATATCAGTCTCAGGAATATCATATGCGGGGATTAAAATTTGTTCAACAAGAAACTCACATTCTATTCGGTCTTTAGGCATGTCAATCAGGGAACCAATAGTGGCCATTGTGTCTGCCACTTTATTCTATATCCAAGGAATTTGGTCAAATTGTATGAAAGTGAAATATTTCTTGAAATCATCCACCATGTGTTTATAGGGTAACAGTTTATCATCTTTCGTGAGGAATTCATCATTAACTTGTCTAATGACTAGCAAAGAATCACCAAAGACTTTCAAATGAGTTATGTGCCACTGCTTTGCAATTCTGAGGCCGGTGAGGAGAGCTTCGTACTCTGCCATATTGTTGGTACATGGGAATGCTATCTTGAATGATTTTTGGATGTAGCCACCTTGAGGGGTGACTAATAGAATTCCCGCTCTAGATCCACTATGAGTGTATGAGCCATCGAAATATAGCGTCCAAGCTGGTGCTTCTGCAACTGTGTAGATTTCTTCATCTGGGAATTCAGTGTCTAGTGTGTAGGCATCTGCTAATGGTGCTTCAGCCAATTGATCGACAATGACCTATCCTTTTATGGATTTTCACTCTACATACTCTATGTCAAATTCACTTAGGAGCATGACCCATTTGGCCGTGCGGCCAGTCAGGGTGGTTCTAGATAACAAATACTTCAGTGGATCAATTTTAGCAATTAATTTGACTGGATGGCTGAGCATGTAATGACGGAGTTTCTGTGTGCTGAAGACTAGCGCAAGGAAAGATTTTTCCATGGGGGAGTAATTTAACTCATAGCCAACTAATGTTCGACTGATGTAGTAGATTTCCCTCTCTTTGAATGACTCATCATGTTGTGCCAACAATGCCCCCAGTGCAACTGAAGTAGTAGAGATGTAAAGCAGGAGGGGTTTTCATGGAATAGGCGGCATCAAGATCGGTGGATGAGCTGAATATTCCTTAATTTTGTCGAAACCTATCTGGCACTGCTAGGTCCATCGAAAGGTGGAGTCTTTCTTCAAAAGATAGGTGAATGGCTGACATTTATCTGCTAGCTGGGCTATGAACCGACGAATGGATTGCATCTTCCCCTAGAGGCTTCTTAACTGCTTCAGATTGTGTGGAGGTGGCATGTCTAGAATAGCCTTTACCTTGGCGGGATCAACTTCAATACCCCTTCGGGAGACTATAAAACCCAACAATTTTCTTGATGTAACTCCAAAGATGTACTTTTTCAGATTCAGCCGCAACTTGTACTGTTCTAACCGTTCAAAGATCTGATTTAGGACAGTAGGATGTTCTGCTCATGTTTTTGATTTTCCTAACAAGTCATCAACATAATCCTCCATGATGATATGGATGAGGTCATGGAAGATGACCGTCATTGCTCTCTGATATGTTGCCCCCACATTTTTGAGACCAAAGGGCATAACATTGTAACAGAAAGTACCCCAAGGTGTTGTGAAGGCAGTCTTGTGTTGGTCTTCAGGTGCGATTTGAATCTGATTATAACCAGAGAAGCCATCCATAAGTGATAACATCTCATGTCCTACTGTGAGGTCAACTAACATGTCAATATTAGGCAGAGGGAAGTCATCTTTTGGACAGGCCTTGTTAAGGTCCCTAAAATTTGTGCAGACCCGAATGTCTCCATTTGGTTTGGAAACTGGTACTATATTGGAGATCCACTCAGAGTAGTCAATTGGCCGAATAAAACCTGCCTCTAGTAACTTTTCCAATTCCTTTTTGACTAGCAATGCGACCTGCGGATGCATCTTACAGAGTTTTTGTTTAACAAGCTTGGCATCTGGGCGAACATCTAGATGATGAACCACTAAGGTAGGGTCTAAGCCTGGCATGTCTAAATATGACCAAGCAAAGTTGATGATTCCTTCTTGGAGTAGCTACATGATGACTGGATACTCCTGTTCTAAGAGTGACGTAGCCACATAGGTGATTTTAGGATTTTCGGCAGTACCCAGATTAACTTCTTGAGTCTCTTCGATTAGAATGGATGATCGGGCAGATAACTGAGTTCCTACAAGGGCAAGATGAACATCTCCATTGTCCAGCGCCTCTTCAAGGTTTTCACCCTTGGATGCGTCCTTTATTTTTACTTTTTCAAAGTCAGGAAGCGCCTTAGGGAGGTTTTCACTAGATGACCATTTTTTACTTTTCTTATTCTTATTTTTGTGACTGGAGTGTTCATCCTCCCCCAATCCCATGAGGTTGACGTATGTATCCGCAGACATATTGACAGGTGTGGTATTACGTAGGTCCCAATCAATAAGTTCAGGGTGACAAAGGGATAGGCTAATGGTGCAAATGGATAGGCATTCGAACATGGATGATAAGTCGGTGTGATTGACGTCATTGTACGCATGTATGATGGATTCCTCCTCAGGTATGTCTTCCAATGGGCCATCATCCATTGCAATACTATTGGAAGTATTAGATGATGTCGCAAGGCTTTTATGTTTCTTGTCATACCCAATGCCTATATTTTTTGGTAACTTTGGTGTATCAATAGGTTGCAACCGCCCTTGTTCTTCTTTACCTAGGCCTCTGCCTTGGTAGTTATATTTTTGGGAAAACTTAGCTGACCACGGATATGCTTCCTGAAAATATTCCTTTAGAGGAGGGTCCGGTTGGGGTTCTTCTCGGTAGACCCATTGGCTTATGTCCTCTTCTAGTGCATCTATCTTGACACTTGGGGATCTGAAAGTGGTGGTAGGGATGTCTTTACCACTGAAGGTGATAGTCTTGTCTTCCTTTTGTGTAGCATGTGAAGGTTGACCATACTCGTGTGGTGGCAGTGGCATGGTTGCTACATTGAGAGTCGTATGCATTTCGTATTCACCACACCCTTTGTCAATGATCTGGACTTTGGTGACCATAGGATCTGTGGTGGAGGATGAAGTGGTTATTGCGGTGGATGGTGGATTAGCGGATGATGAGTGGGATGCCCCCATTTCAACCCCGGGACAATAATGTAAAGGGGGAAATGACGCTTCTAAAGTGCTGCAATATTCAAATGGTTGGGGGTCGACATAGATGGTGATTTCTTGTCCGTTGACAGGGAATTTTAGGCACTAATGGTATGTGGAGGGGATTGCTTGCATAGCATGGAGCCATGGGCGTCCCAGGAGGAGATTATATGGTAAGTCCAGATCAAGGACATGACAGGTAGTATACTGAAGTACAGGTCCCACTTGGATAGGAAGACTGATAATTCCCTCTGAATTTCTTTCTGCATTATCATAGGCTTTGATTGTGATGATCTAGTTACTTAAGTCCGCTTGAGTATACCCCACCTATTTTATGAATTTCAAAGTACATAAATTGAGGGCAGAGCCATTATCTACCAAGACCCTTTTTATTTTATGGCGAGCAACCATGACTTCAATATGTAAGGGGCGATTATGATTGACATCGATGTTTGGCATATTGTTTTGGCTGAAGTGCAGGTGATGAGACAAAGCCAAGTGTCCCACCAAAGCTTGGAATTGCGTGGGGTCGATGTCATTTGGCACATGGGTTTCTTGCAGAGCTCGATTGAGGATTTCTTAGTGTACCGGGGAAGACTTAAGAAAATCCAGGATGGATATATGAGAAGGGGTCTTTCTTAAGTGATCAAGGATGTTGTACTGAGAGCTTACAGGAGTTGAGTGGGTGGGTGCAGAGGCTGCAGCGACAGTGATGCGGGCTCGTCATGTAGTAACAGCACATTGAGGGTCTTTGGCTTTAACATGTATCATAGATACACGGGGTTCCACCTACTCAGTGTAATGAATAACACCTTCATAATTGAAGGGAACATTCTTGTAGCTCACATTATTTGTGTTGTTTCCTTGGGGATTATTGCTAGATGTGCTTGGGACTTGATTATGGTTCGAAAAGGTGTTCTGATATATCTTTAATTGAGCATTGGACAACGAAGCTTGATTGGGGTCAACCTTGATATCACCTCGATCAATGAAATCTTGAACATACTTTTTTAGACCCTGACACTTATTCAAAGAGTGTCCCTTGATTTTATAGAACTCACAATATTCATTTTCCTTAAACCATGCTAGCTTGGGTTTGGACTCGTCAAATGGCTTGGTGACAGGGTATGTGATGGGGTAATTGATTTGTAACAACTTATTAAAAACAACACTCAGAGGTTCTCCTAATTGGGTGTATTGACATTTGATGTTCCTCTGATTGTTTTGGTTTGACTGTTGAGGAGGACGAGGTGCCCCCTGTGGTACAGATATGGCATTGGGTACAGATGGTTGTTGTTTTTGGGATGCATTAGCCACTTGGACATGTTTAGTGTCTATCACGCCATCATTCACCGCATTCTTGTTCTTGTTCTAGAATCATGGTTTATCTCCAAATGACCTCTCTTTATCATGACTGTGTATTTTCATGTGTCCTTTGGCAATAAGGGCACATTCCAGGATGGGTCCTTTTTCTACTATCTCCGCGAAGGTGGCGACACAATGTAACCTAAAATTATGGGCCATGTCAAGATGAGAGTTTTCCACAAAAAGAGTAACCATTTCTTTTTCTTTCAGAGGGGTCTTCATTCGACTTTCTAATGCACGCCACCATTGTAGGTAGCTAGTAAAGGTTTCTCCATCACGTTTTTTCTCTTTGAGGAGATCTAAGGTGTCCGTATCCTTCTCCAAATTGAAAGAGAAGTAGGATACAAACTTTTCTGACAGGTCTGCAAAAGTTTTTATGGACCCTTTTTCAAGAGTCATGAACCAATCTAAGGCGTGGCTTGCTAGGATTCGTGGGAACAAGCGCAAGAGATAGTTATCATTGTACATGACTTCTTGACACTGGGAATAAAACTCCTGCAAGTGAGCCTTAGGGTCTTTGTTTCCCTTGTATTTGTCAAATTTTTGTATCTTGAAATGTTTAGGAAACGGGATCAATGAGATGGAGGGATCAAATGGATATGGGCATATGTCTTCAAATTTGAATGATTGTTTGGTAGCCCTGACTTGAAGGTCCTTAAGTGCTACTTTGATTTCCAACAGATCCGAGCTAGCGGGTGGCAGGTTGGGGGGATATTGATGATAGGACGATAAAGGATCCTGTTGAAAGGGCGTCAGATTGTTGAAATATGGATTTGGATGATTTGATGATGATACGCCTTGCTGGTAAGACAGGGGATTTTGTTGATACGGGGGTTGTTGTTGTGGGGTATAGTACGGATTTGTTTGATAAAAGTGTGGGTAGGTTGTTGAGAAACTTGGATGGGACGTTGCGTGTTGGTTTGTTGGTGTTGGGGGTATTGTTGTGATTGTTGGGAAGTCACATAAGGCAGTTGTTGGTGCAGTTGTTGTTGATTGTGATAGTAGTAGTGTTGGGGAGTTTGTTGTTGTGACATCAAATGTTGTATGGGCTGAGATGGGATATTGTGTTGTGGTTGAGCCTACGGACACAAAATGGATGCGAGAAAGGGGGATATGGTCTGAGCAATAGGTCGAGATGGATTGCCTTGTGATTGGTAGGGTGGTTGTTGTGAAGAGGCCAAAGTATTGTGTATAGGTTGTTGCAGATGAGATGGAAAAGGTAGCGTAGAAGTGTTTTGTAAAGGGGGTTGTTGGGTACCGCCCGGAATGTTCAGCTGGGGTGTGCCTTGTGGAGGTAATTGAGGTGGAATGTTGGATTGGTGAACCTGTTGAGATGGTAGATTTGTGGTCCTAGGAGGTGGAAGCGACGTGGCAAAGGAGGTGCCCCCAACGTTGATTGTAGGTTGGTTCGAAGGAGGGGGCGCTGTTAACGTTAATGGCTGAGGTGGTGGAACATTTTGCGGCATACCATAGGCAAAAGGATTATTGGGATCAGGCACTTGAGGACCTCCCATAACTGAGGTCGAAACGTGTGGGGGATAGTTAACCTGATAGAGAATGGCATTGCCAAATTCGGGTTGATGCCAACTCTCAACTGGAGGAACATTGGAGAAGTATGAACCTTTTGGTGCATTTTGTGAACCTTGGAGTACGTTAGATGAGGCACCTTTATATTTGGACAAGTCAACATTCGAGGGGGGTTTGACACCCTTCTCAATTAGGTGGGCCAAGATTTCTTCCCCATGTTTTTCAAGCAAGCAGTCAGTCATTTGCACATTGGCGGGATTACTAAAATGTTCCTCAAGCGTGAGTTCAGGTTGATTAGCCATACTCTCTTCACCATGTGGCGAGTTATTCTTATTCTCGGTGTTAGAGTGTGATGAAGTACCATTATAAGGATCGTGAGGGGCGTTGGTACCCTTGTTAGGATCTGATGAGACGTTCATTGTGTTGTTGGGATCTTGAGGGTTGTTTGATTGGGCATTCTAGGCTTGATGGTCGGCCATTTTCTTTGCCTGTGATCAGGTCTGAATGGGCATGCAAATGTGCTATGAGTCGATGATAGAAATGCTTTTGACAAATGGTTTGATTGTGATTGGATGAGATCTGATTTGGATGGGGTTTGGATTTGGATCAGACTTTGTTTGGATCTATTGGATTGGATGTGATTTTGATTGGCTAGATTGGATTTTGATCGAATTGGATTGGATCAATAGGATTGCATTGGTTAACCGGATGTGATTTGATTGATTGGATAATTCAATCGAATGATCGATTTTGATAGATTTGGATGATTGGATGGGTATGATTGGATGATAAAAGATGTGAGAGAGACCTTGAGTTTAACCAAAGGAGGTTACCTTTAATGACTAAGAGCTTTAATTGATTAAGAGGATGATCACGGCACTGAATCCACCTTAAGGTAGGAATGGATTGATTGGGCCGAGGATGATAACTTATGACACCGAATTCACCTCAAGATGGAAGCAAATTGATTTGGGTCGAAGTTAGAGACTAATAATCAAGTTCAAGTGCTATGATCAATTTGGGGTAACCACTTTGTAATACAAGGTTAGGACGGTTTAGCTATGGGTGGTGTTTGGCGATGTAAATGGTAAAATTATGGTGGATTAGGGAGAAATTAAAATGAACAGGTGGATTAAAGATAATTGTGGAGAATGAATGGGGATTTAGAATGGTTAAACAAAAGTTTGGAATGATGAGATGGAGGTTTAAAATGGTCAAATGGAGGTTTTTGGGGGTTTAGAGTGACAAAACAAAGGCTTAGGATGATGAGATAATGGTTGGGAATGGTTAAATGATGGTTTAGAGGCTAAAGGGACCCAAATGGGGCGATTTCGGGTGTTCAGGAGAGAAAATTTGCCCCTCTACAGCAAACCAGGGGCGTAATCGCCTCACTACGGTAAAAATAGGGGCGTAATCGCCCCACTGCGGTAAAAACAGGGGCGTAATCGCCTCACTGTGGTAAAAACAGGGGCATAATTGCCCCACTGCAGTAAAACAGGGGCGTAATCGCCTCACTGCAGTAAAAACAGGGGCGTAATCACCTCACTGTAGTAAAATAGAGGCTTGGTTTGATGCAAATGACTATGGCAAGGACTTTAAAATGACAATGATAAGGCCAAATTGTCAAAATTTCACTGGTTTCTCACAAGAAAACACTCTCAAGAAAACACAACCCTATGATTAGTGTTAAGGGTATGGCCAAAGAGGTCTTAATCTAGGATGCACAAGGTGTCTAGGGAGTCCTCGATATACTCTCGGTACGTGAGGCACAACCGTGAACACTAGCCTGTCACAAGCATGAGTCGGGAACCCCAGCGATATACTGAAGGACTCGGACCAACTCTTCACGTCTATCTAGGTATCACCCTAGCTTCGACGCTCTGCCAATTACGACGTGACTGGATTGAGGTACAGCTTTCGCTCTCCCCCCTTTATATACCCCGCCGATACGCGTGGTTGGAATCGTCCCTTAGGGTGATGAAATCTCCAAGTAGGTCCCACTATAAAGAAAGCACTAACCGTCTCCAACTACTCCCCAGGCTCACATGAAGTGCAAGGGGAAAGTGAAAACAAGATAATGCCCCCTTTGGGTAACACAAAAAGATAAGCACAACAAGCAATGAATATTACTCCCTCTAATTAAACTATGTTCTTAGATTAATGCAAATAGCAAGAATAGTTTAAAAAGTTTGAGCAAATGGATAGCCCTGCAAGCAAATGTTAGATGTTTTATCCCCCTTCCTCCACCAACTTCACAAGAATATGCTGCAAAAGGTTAGCAAAAAACACATGTATCCTTGCAAGAACAATGTTAGGGAGAAAATAGCAAAGAAAAACCGAAGTCAAGATAACAGTTTTACCTTCCAGGGGGCGCAGTCGCCCTTCTGCAGCAAATCAGGGGCGTAATCACCTCACTGCAGTAAATGTTAGCACAAAAAATAGTTTTCAGCCAAGAGGGCGTAATCGCCCCACTACAAAAAAGTATTAGCACAAAAAATAGTTTTTAGCCAAGAGGGCGTAATCGCCCCACTACAGAAAAGTATTAGCACAAAAAACAGTTTTCAGCCAAGAAGGCATAATCGCCCCACTTCATAAAAGTATTAGCACAAAAAATAGTTTTCAGCCAAGAGGGCGTAATCACCCCACTACAAAAAAGTATTAGCACAAAAAATAGTTTTCAGCCAAGAGGGCGTAATCGCCCCGCTGCAGAAAAGTATTAGCACAAAAAATATTTTTTAGCCAAGAGGGCGTAATCGCCCCACTACAGAAAAGTATTAGCACAAAAAATAGTTTTCAGCCAAGAGGGCGTAATCGCCCCACTGCAGAAAAGTATTAGCACAAAAATAGTTTTCAGCCAAGAGGGCGTAATCACCCCACTGCAGAAAAGTATTAGCACAACAAACAGTTTTCAGCCAAGAGGGCGTAATCGCCCCACTGCAGAAAAGTATTAGCACAAAAATAAGTTTTCAGCCAAGAGGGCGTAGTCGCCCCACTGCAGAAAAGTATTAGCACAAAAAATAGTTTTCAGCCAAGAGGGCGTAATTGCCCCACTACAGAAAAAATAGGGGCGTAATCGCCCCACTGCGGTAAAACAGGGGTGTAATCGCCCCACTGCGGTAAAAAAAGGGGCGTAGTCACCCCACTGTGACGTGTTCCTGCAAAAATCTCAACAACAGCAAACGTGAAGTATAGGAACCTGTTTGTGGTCCCACCGGGCGTGCCAGAAATGTGATATCAAGATGTTTACCCTATGATTAGCAATTAAAATGCAATGGAAAACATAATAAAACACCTCAAAATTAGCCTAAGGAATTTGAAAATACAAAGAGGAAGACGTTAAATAAAGATAAATGGTTATACCTTCCTTTTGCAGCTGAAACTCCTTGGTTGGCCCTTGATTTGGATTGATTTGTATGCTCCTTGATGGCTCTTGGTGTGGCTAAAAATGAAGGATTTTACTATATGTTTGGATGTAAATGCAAGTGAATGTAATTGAAGGCTAGATGAGTGCACAAAATGGCAGCACGTAGTTATAAAATGGCTAAGTGTTCTAAATTCCCTTGAGGAGGGGGTATTATAGGAGAACTTGAATTCTCTATAGAATTCAACGATCAAGATTCATCCAACAAGGTCAAGATGAAGGGCTATGTTGGGTTGAGAACTCACAAGCCCTCACATCTTGACATGTGGATGGTGAAGTGGCTAAGAGGAGGTGAGGTGTAAATGAGGTGGCCAAAAGGTACATGAGGTGGAGGAAGGACAAGTACCTTCCAAGTACCTTGGGGAGTGAGAAGATCTCCTCAAAAAGGAATTTGTTATCCCCAAGTGAGGGTGAAAGGGACATTTGAGAAATTTTGGAATTCCTCAAAAAGAAATTTATTGTCCCCAAGTGAGGGTGAAAGGGATATTTGAGGAATTTTGGAATTCCTCAAAAATCTCCATGGGAAAAGGAGAGGTGATTGGAGGAATAATTGTGAATTAAAAATTCACATTCTTAAGAGAGTCTAAAGGATAAGAGAGGGTCTCCAAAAAGGTGGGAATTGGTCACATGTGCATGAGGTGACATGTCAAATATTCTAGAAGCCTTGGAAAGACAAAATGTGAATTAAAAATTCACATGGGGAGGAGAGAGACATGGGATGAATAAATGAGAATTAAAAATTCTCATGGGAAGGAGGGTCAATGTCCAAAAAGGAAAAAATGGAAGAATTGACCAAAAAGTGGTGCTAAAAATGGCTAATGACTTTGATTAAAGTTGTGCAAACACTTGATTATGATAATTAATGGAAGATTAGAGACAAGTGGCAAATGTAGGAGGATGTGACATTAATCCTTGATTAAGAGGATGCACACCCTAAATATGAATTAATTAAATTAATTCATATTAGAGATGGATTATGGAGGATGTGACAAGGAGTGAGAAAAGATGAATTTTAAATTAATTTTAATTTAATAGATTAGGATGACTAAATTAAATAAATTGGTGTATTTATTTAATTTAGAGAAGATAAAAGCATCAAATAAAGTATTTAATTATTAAATTATACACTTTAAGAGTCTTATGTGGGAAGCACAATCTTAATTAAATAAATTAATATTGACATAATTGATGAATAAAGGGGGAAATTTGATCATATGAGAGTGATCAAATTTGGGTATCTACAACTTTAAAGTAGCAAATGCTCAATGCTAACAATTAAGAGGGCATGAAAGCGTATTTGGGAAGCCCTATGCCAAGTCATGTTTCCAAATAAAGCTACATCATGAAAAAGGAAGGGGTTTCTCCCAAAATGAAACTCCAAACACATGAGGGATACATGGATTTGGGGTTAGTATGTTCTTGCTACAATATTTTTAGAGAGCTCAGAACTGTCATCATTCCCCAAATACTCATGGAACAAGAAGAATGACACAAAGAGAGCAAAAACAAGAAAATCCTTTCAGTTCAACATAGAAGAGACATGAATGTCTCGACGCCTTGTGTCATCCCCAAAAGGAAAACACAAGACAAATTAAAAGATAAAGGAGTTATGACATATAGAAGAATGTAGCTTAGGACAAATAGAGGAATGTCAAAAAGAAAGTGAAAGACATTAAATAGAATGGTATGGGGAGATCACATTACGCACATGCAATCACATAAAAGAAACACATGAAAGAGTAAACAAAGCAAAAAGACTAGTAAGGCACATGCAATTTAACCTATAGCAGGTCGTTTGCATCCTAATCTTGTTCATCATATACAGAAGGAGGACAACTAGCCAAAGGGACAACGACAAATGCAGTACTAGGACAAGGCTATCCAATTCTTTCCCCCACTATGTGCAAAACAAGAATGAGACGAGGGAGATGATGGGAAAGGGGCTCCTTGCATTTTGAAATAATTTGTAATGAGTGTAAAGCATGTAATAGTGAGAATATGATGATTCTACAACTATTACATAGAAAGGAGCGAAAGGACATGCTTTAAGGGACTATTTCTATGATGTCAAACTTTTTAAATATATGTTTTAAATCATGACAGTCATTAGTACTATGTCCAAGAACTCTATGGTATCGATAATGTGGAACATTTGCATCTTCAGGGTATAGTTTTTTTCTTTTTTCTCATGGGCGGTAATGTTATAAGTCCTTGGTTTAAAATTATTTGTAAAGTTCTTTTAGTGGCAAATGGTGGATAAAGGAATTTTAGTTTATTTAATTTGTAAGGCCTATGTTGCTTGCTAGATTCACCAAATTCTTATGTTATGTGTTGAGGAGGGGGACCTAGGACGATCCTTTCATCATCGTTACAAGGAAATGGTTCTTTAGGAAGGAGGACACTCATGTCAGGAGGAGGATCTTGATATCCTAACCTTTTGGTATCTTTAGTTGGTATTTGTTCTAATAGTTGATGAATTTCATGTTCGCTTGTTGTATCACATCCTTGTTTAATCAAAACTGTGAATCCTTTTCCATATGTATCTTCTAAGTTGATTGGAGTGTTTGTTACCTTGTTAACATAGAATGGTTGACTATTTGCTTGACTAGAGGAACTAAGTTCACCTAACATAGGGAACTTAGGCTCAATTTGTGTTTCAATTTTAGGATGTAAATGACCAAACATCTCAAGTGGTGGGATGATGGGAGGTGTTGGTTGTTTTAGTGAAGGATAAAAGGATGCATGAGTCTCAAGGTTGTTAAGGAAATCATTTAGAAAGTTGCTCATGTTGTCATCATCTTCTCCAATGATGTCAACATCATGAGGAAGACATGCATTAGGAGTTGAGTGAGCATGAGCAAGTTCAATTTCATTAGGGTCATTTCCAAAAGCACAACTTGACACATCCACTAAGGATTTTAGGGACATCCAAAGCCTACCAAAGCACATATTCATGATGAAATGTAATACAATAACCTAGAATGCAACTTTGAAATTATGCAATTGACAAAATGAACCAAATCAAGCTAGATGCAATGAAATGAATGTAACAAAAATTTTGCAAACTGAAATAGATAACTAATAGTAGCAAATAGAAACATAGAAACAAAGTTTTTAATGCCGAAAAATGCAATTTAATAGTTGAAACAAGACTAAATCACCCAAAGGGGCATATGAGTCCCAATCAAGGTTTTTCAAGGGTTTGAACAGTGAATGACAGTCACCACAAAATACCTAGAAATCAGGTAAAACCACCTATACTGGGATTAAATCACCTAGAGGGGCATATGAGTCTCAAATTGGGGTTTTTGCACCGTTTTTAACAAATTTTGTGTGAATGTTATGTTTTCTAGTTTGTATGATTTCTATGCTAAGTGAAATTACAGCTTTCAAATGAAATTCAATGATCCAAGATGCAAAAATGCAACTGAAATGCACTTTCACTAATGCAAAATTTAGAAACCCTCGATGAAAATTAACTAATGCAACACCTAATGCAAAGTTAATGCAAGCTAGATCTAGGACTATGATGCACTCCAAATCAGAAATAAGGTGTTCTAAATGTAGGTTCACAAAAAGGAAAACAAGGAAATAGGGTGCTCTACCTTTTAGGAGATGGAACACAAGGGATAAGGACCTATTTCACTTAGTTTCACTCAAGGAAACTCTAGAGATCTCAATCCAAGTATGGAATGAAGGGTAGAGATATGCTAAAGGTTTGTAAGGAAAACAATGGTGTGGAAACAACTATCCTAATGTCAAAACCATAGGGAAGAATGCATAAAGTACTTTTAATTTCCAAATTACAATCTAATTAAGACACACATGAAAGATTTATAGAAACAGAGAAGATACTCAAAGACAAATGAACACCAGATTTACGTGGGAAACCCTTTCGGGAAAAAACCCACCACACCAAGTTGAATCTCTTTGTATTTCAGTAATCAACAAATTACATACAATGTAGAGACACAACTCTTTGGTATTAGTTTTACAGTTGTTTTCATTCACTGTTCTTCCTGTTATAGAAATGCTCTCACAGATTCGATGTATATATCCAACTCAGAATGTTATCCTTTAAATCTTATCACATTCTAATTTTTGACCTCTGTTCATCCTTATCCGCCATTACTCATCGTATAAAGTTTCCATCCCATTGCAGATTTTTCTTTGCATACAGTTCAGCTCCAGCGTAGTAGCTATTGCAAAAATCAAACCGCCAACTATTTGAATTTCGCTTCCTCTGATTGGTCCACGAGAGGCCACATAGGGAAGTCAAACAGTCAAAGGAACATTCAACTGAGTTCGCATGTTGGTGAGACACAAGAAGTGTCTCCCTAATGCTCAAAGGCTTCATATTGATATCGGTGTAAGTTCCAACAGTCAGCAAGATGATATAGCGAATGCCACAAGTCATACCGAAACCACCAACATGCATTGCATTCCTATCGGCAAGAGTTTCCTCATCGGCAAGACTCATACCGATGCTCACAAGTCACATCGATCTCAAAATTGCCATCGGCAAGACTACTGCAGTTTTCCAAGACTTCATACCGAAGTCTTCAAGTCATGTCGACGTGAGTATTCCATTCGATGAGACAATCGTCTTTCACCAAGACATCACACAGTTGAGCTCTTCATGTTATACTGAAGCATCTCAATCGGCAAGACTTATCGCTTTTGCCAAGACATCACAGCGAATACATGTCACCTCAAGGAACATTTGCTATCGGCGAGACTCTCCATCAGTTGCTAAGACTTCATACCGAAGTCTTGTGTTACACCGATGACTCTCGTCGGTATCCGCTAGACACCCGATAGCAACCTCAGTCAGCAAGACATTCCATATCGGTAAGACTACATACCGACAATAAACCTTTCGCCCAAGTGTCCTCAATTATAATTGTGAGTGAATAACCATTGGTGAGAGAAACAACAGTCAGCAAGAGATCTTACCGAGTCTCCATGTCATAGCGATAGGTCTATTCGGCAAGACTATAACAAAGTCATAGTGACTAGGACATTTCAACAGGATTCAGAATAGCTAGTCAGCCAGACATCAATAATGTCACAGCGACTTTGCCCTTCAGGAGTTACATGCTAGTAAGAATTGAGGCACCTATTCCAACAAGGTTGTCCTAGGGTATGTTTAGAGACTAAGAGGGGGTTCACCACCAAGCTAGGGCTTGGAAAGGTTAGTAACATGCAAGATCTAATGACAAAACCTAATTCTATGCAAAACTCAAATGAATTACCTAGAAATGAATGTAAACCAAAATAGTAAACTAAGAAATCATAAAGGTGCACCTGGAAATCTGTAGAAGCTCAAAACAGGGTCTGAAATGTTGAAAATGTTGAATTTAATGCACATTGGGACTCATACACCAAGCTGGGTGATTTAGTCCTATATTAGGGTTTTTGGGTAGGAATAGAAATCTGGTAGTGACAAGTTTGGAACTCCTAAAATCTGGAAAAATCACTGTACTAGGAGTCATACACCAGAAGTGGTGTATCAGTCCTGCTCAGCCTTTTCAAAAGGTCAAGATCAAAATCTTCTCTTCTATCCCTACTCTACCTTCTCAACCTAATTTCCATATCTAAAATAATAAATTCTACTTTGTATATTTCTTTTAGTGATCTTGTAAACAAGGTGGCGACTTTGACAACTCGACAGCTTTTCTCCAATCTTACTCTTCAATGGATCTTCAACCTAAACCACCTAGATCTGCAATCACACATGAAATAGAGTGAAAAATGTTGTTTTGCTAGTGGATAAGGGTTTACCTTGGTCAAACCCTGTTTTGGTAATCAAACCTTGAAATGAAATCAAATAGAAAGGAGGAATGATGAATGAACAAATATGTTATGTTGCAACTCACCAAACCCTTGAAAAAAATGTTGCAAACATGTATGAAATGGCTAGCATGAATGTGGATCTAGAATTTAATGCTTGCTTGAATCATAAAACCCTACATCACAAATGATCTAAAAAACAAACATAATGCATAATGACTTTGACATGATGTTTGATACTTGAATAATGCTCCAAAATGCTTGATAATCACTCTTGAATGCTCTTGTAAACTCTTGTAAGTGCTCTTATGATAAATTGATGACTTGTAATCTTGTTAGGTGAAAATGAATGAAATGGCCTTGTATTTATACTTGTTTATGCCAAATTTCCTCAAATTACTATACTACAAGCCGACATCAGATCTAGGAGAATAAAATCCTACCAAAAATTTGAATTTAATTTAAGTCTAAGCTAAGTGGGACTTATACGCAAGTTATGGCGTATGAGTCCCATTAGGCTAATCTTGGGACACATTTTTCAAGAAATGCTTAGTTTAATGTGAAATCCAGATTAAGGCCTCAAAACCTAGGTGGGACCCATACACCCAAGGTGACCCAAGGTGGTGTATGAGTCCCAGATCACTCAATCTAGGCCATACAATCCAAAAACATATGAATTATGATTGGATATCGGTAAATGTTAGGATTATCCTTAGAAAGATGCATTAATTAAGGCTTGTGGATGCAAAATAATGCCAATTAAAGCGTAAAGAAGCCCAATTAATTAATAAAACCCTAGATTAGTGTGAAAGTGTAACAAATACTATACAACAACCTAAATAACACACAATTAAGTCCATTTAGTTCACAAGGGCCCAAACAAGTGTGAAAATGTAGAGGGATACATTTTCCTACACTACAGCCAAAAAATTAAAAAAATTGAAATATTTTTTTAAAAAATCTGTTGGTTGAAATTAGAGGGTCATTGAGCAGTCTAAAACCTATCACCAATTGACATAAGGTCGTTGGTAGGGGAGGGACCACATGGCCCTACCATGCAAGGCCAATAGGTCTGTCACGGTAGGGTATTGCGTACCCTCAACAGTCAGCCTATTATATAGGCTTAAAAAAAATTGTGATTCTTTTAATAATAAAAAAACTTTTTTAAATTTTTTTTTTTCAAAAAACTACCATTTTATTTTTTTTATTTTTAAAAAATCGTTGTACCTTATAATTACGCTTTTTTAAATATTTTTTTGAAACATGTACACAAGCGATCGTATGTATGACTCCTGTACAATTTTTTTTCCTTAGAAGCTCCTAACATCGAAATAGGGAAAATTTATAGTCAAAATTCATCCAATCGGCCTCCTGAATTCCAATTGTGAGGTCCTTTTCGGCCCAAAATACTTTGAAATCGTAGCTACCCTTCGGATTTGGAAAGATAGCAATCGCTTCAAACCCTCGCAGATCTAACTTTAGGAGTCCAAATCGGGCCAAACAAAAGCCAAATCTAACTTTCTCAATAGCTTTGAATCCAATGGAAGACTCTATTTTGGTTCCAAATGCACCAAAACTTCACCCACCTCCAAATTTGCAAAAAAAAAGAAAAGGGGGTTATAGATCTGAAGCTTGTAACCCTTGTTGAAGAAAAAAACCTCATAAATCGAGAAGGGGTTCATGGAATCAAGGCTTTGATACCATGTTAAAATTGTGAAAAACATGAGCCACGAGATTAAACAATGAACAAAAACACCTTCCATGCAAGATATTTGCAAACAAAGAATTGCAATATTCCTCAACAAGAAAAAGCTATAGAATGAACCTCGAGAATCTTCAAGGAAAACAAGAGTCCTTAAAGGTTGAGAGTTCGAGAGACAATACAATGAGATTGAGTGCTATATAAGAGCAACCCTAAATTGTAAAGGGATTAGATCAAGACAAGCGTCAACATCGCATGCGATGAGATGAAATGATTTAATAATAGCTCACTTCAGTTAACATAAAAAAGCACTTAGTTAACGTAATGAAGAACTCCTAAGTTTAGCTTAAGTGCATGAGAATAAATTAGACTAATAATCAACTAAAGATTAATTAAAATTATTAGCTAATGCATGATTACTCTAACATATTTGTCTAGTCCTAAAGTTGAAAACCAAGTTTTGGGCAATTCATTGTAAACATTTGTGTGTCATTATTTTTATATAAATTTAGCTTACAAGCATTAATAAAGAATTCGTAAGAGCTAAATTGATGTCATGGTGGGATTCCAAAGTTTCATTGCAATTTCATAGCTTTTACAAAACTATAGAGCAGCTCTAAAATCCCACTCTACTTTATTATGGTGAGCTTGCAGAGATTTCTTGTACCAATTTCTAGAAAACTACATACGAACCCCAAAACTCTAGTAAATACAATACCTAGTTGAAATCTATTAGGATAGATACCATCCACCTTGCAATATCAATGTTTAATTTATTAATTATTTTGTATCTATTTATTATGCACTTACATATTTGATGTGTCTCACTTGAAGTGACATTATGTGTCACTTGTAGTTTGAATTTTAACAATTTGTAAGTCTCACCCACACCATAAGTTGCTAAATGCAACTATGAAAATATGTACAATTAAAAATTATCGTTATAAAAAAATAACATTATAAAAAAAATAACTATGAACTAGGAAAAAATTAAAGAAAAATTAAGACAGAGCAAATAGAATGCCCAAATTGGCAATTGGCTCATAACCTCCCTTAACTATTCAATGTACTCTTGTGCAATCATTACTAGCATTCCGGTGAAAACAATGGCAAAAATGATGAAAACAACCCACCAAGTATGGCAGATGAGCAAATTGTTAGGCTTCAACTCTCTAGAGAGGGTGGGATTGTCGCTTTTAGTATTTGAAGGCAGAATTTAACATAGTCGTGTAGAGAAAATGCCATGGTTGCTTCACTTAACGAGAACTTGATTTTGGTTTCGTTTGGGACATCTTTATATAGCAATACGAAGGTAAATGTGAACCGTTGATGAAAACTAAATCGATGGATTTGGGGAGAACTGATTTATACCAAAAGTCACATCCGTGATAAAGGTATACCACTTATACAATATTTTTTATTGTTTAAATGTGAAAAAAATATGTTATTAGATTTGTTACTAAAAAGTTCTACATAGTTTAGATATTTTAAGAGGAATCTTTACTAAGTCTCCAAATCTTATTTGTAACCTTCCATCTAATTAAAAAGTAAATTCGACATAATTTTACACGCTGAGATGTTTTGAGTCAATTATTCATTAAGCTTCCAAATCTAACCTTCCATCTAATTGAAGATAAAATATTAAGAATAAATTAAGATATTCTAAAAGGAAGTCTTTCTATAATCTCTATTATATTACTTAGATACTAAAAATTAATTTTAAATTCTTTTTAAATGTAAGTTTAAATTTTATTAAAATGATATAATTCTTGGAGGTTATGAATTAGTATTTAAGATATGCATCATTTTTTTATATATTGAACAAAGTAAAATAATTAATTTACAAGAGTTAAGCTACCAAAGGTAGCTGAAAAGAATAGCTAAGTAACTAACCATAGAGGCAACAAAATAGCCTAGCAATAAGGACAAAACTGCAAGAGCTGAGTAACATTTGTACAACTAATTACAAAGAGCCTACAATACAACCCATAAAACTACAACTTGAAGCTAATACTTGAGTTGAAACACTTTACAACGGTTCAAATTGTAGTTGTTCTCAAGCTGATTAACTTGATCTTGAATCTGATGAAGCTGAGCCATGACCATCACATTTTCTTTGATAAATCTTTAAGCTGTGAACACAGAAAAGCAACCTAAAAAACTATGTCAGAGTAAAGCATTATTAGAATCCTAGCTTCTTGAAAATAATTAATGTTATTTATTCAATCTTATTGCTTGATAACCTTAGGGTCATTATTTTTTGCCATAGATTTGTGATAATTATTTGCATTTGTGTAGGAGCAGATTGTATTTATTGAAACTGGTTGATGTTGTTAGGATGATAAGTTATTAAGCACATATGACCTATGTGATTTTTTTAATTTATGTCATGTCCATTTGGCGTTGGGTGAGCTTTCCATTTAAGATGCCATGCATCTCTCAATTGGTAGCATAGTTGAGGTGGCTTGTAGCTCGCTTAACATTTGGCTTTAGCATGGGGTTTCTAGCTACTAAAATTATGTTTTCTTTTTTCTTTTTATGGAACAACAGTAGAGAGTCCCTATTCAAGTCCTTGATGCAGGCAAGTAAGGCAACTAGGTGCAAGTTGAAGATGTTGCTAGGAAAGGTAAAGATGTTTCATCTAGTTTGAAACGATGGGGAGTTTTCTAGATACTCATTTTGAGGTTCTTTTTGCTCTAGTGTTTTGGTCCTTGTTGTGTACGAAAGCATAATGGCAGATCCTAAAAGTTGATACATGTTATTTTTTAATGTTGTCTTTTGTAACCATTATAAGTTCTTCTTGCTCTAATGTTTTGTTTCCAATTGTATTTAGAAGCATAACGATGGATCTTGAAAGTTGATATTTGTTATTTTTTCAAGACAATATCTCTAGATAATGATGATACATTATGAGGGGTGTATCATATTTTACTTTATCACCATGCTTTTGGAATGTTTGGTAATAAATTTGATTGTTTTTATTTATTTCACAGAAAATTTGTTGTACCTTTGCAATTAATAAAAAAATTGTTAGATAATGAACTTCGATTCAAAAATGTATACTGTTATGGTTAAGATTGGGAAATGCAGATTGTTATGAAGGATCGGATCTGTGGAAGTAGGTGAGAATTCTTGGGAAGAATTAAGTCAGAAGTTATTAGTATTTTTTCTTTCTTTTTTTCATGGAGGTCATCCACAAATTAATTGTAGCTATTCGATATGGGAGCACGGGCCTTCTTGGGCTGAACCTCTTCAGCTAAGAGCCAAGATCTAAGAGATATAGGCACGATCTCAGTCTCATCCCTTTAGTAAGTATATTATTTTATGAGAACTATGCAACTGTTTATTATTAACTGTATATGTGACTGAATTATATATTATTATTAATTGTATATGTGAACTAGGAGCCACTTGAGGGGATCATTCAGGTTGCCTGTGCAAGTCTCTTCAACGTTAACTTCATTTACAGATTCCACGCCACCCAAAGAACCCATGACCATCATCTATCTCGTGCTAATCACATTAAAAACAGCAATGGGTATAAATAACAAATTCCTTGGTATACACAGTACACTACAAACCACTCCATTAGCATCTCTAGGGTAATGGAAATCCATGCAGGAATTGGAATTGTAATGGGATAAGCAAAGCGTGGGCCAGCTATACTAATAGACTATAAAAGCTTTTCATGTAAATCTCTAGTACAATGGGTCTCTCAGTCAAACCTTGCTTAGGTATTGGAGATGAAATATGTTGCTAAGGTTACTTACAGAGATTAGATAATCATAAGCTAAAACAATGAACAAAGAACCCAGAAATTACAGTACTATTATAAAAACTGATAAATATCTTACAGTATCATGTATTTCTTCAATTATGTCAGTGGATCAGAACATGCATAAATGTTCTCAAAATTGTGGCCACTAATGAAATACAGAAGGCAAGTGACATGTTAAACTATTGTGGTACATGATGTGATTTTTCTTAGGTTGCTACATGCTGTGCATTTATTTTCCATAGAAACTCATTAACTACACTGAATATTGGACTTGATTTCAATATTCAAAGTGATTTTTTGTTGAAATATCTCACACCTGCTAACAATTAATCGATGCACGTTGAATGGCATAACAGTGAACAAGGGAAAAAACCGCTGACTGAAAACTGCAAACCACTGACTGAAAATTGTAAAAATCGGACAGTCAAAATTATTTGAATCCTCTTGCATCCCTTTTTGAGCAACTTGAGTCATCGATCCACCAAGTTAGCTTGCACTACTTCAAATAGGGAATGCCTTTGGCGTAATTAAATTCATTTCCTATTTGATTGTAGAATTGTTTGTAGTTATTTTATAAGGTATGTTTTTTTTGTTGTCATTTTACATATAAATAAGTCGTTTGAATGCCTAAATCAAGGAAATGATATGTCTAGTGGTCATGAGTTTAACTACTAATCAGTTTACTTGGTCTAATTATGCAGTCAAAAGTTGAATTGTGATCAATTCACTCCACCTAACTAAGACAAAGGTGGCTTTGACTAAATAGAGGTGGCACCTAACTACCATGAGTCAATGATTGATAAGGTAGTTGTGGAACTTTTGTGTTGGAAGAATAAGAAGTTTGTCATTGATATGTTGTTTGGCAACATGAGCATGAGTTATGAGTATAAGTTGTATAGTTTGCAGATATAATGTTGTCGTTGATGTCAACATTGTGATCTGGTATGAAGATCATTGTGTAGACCACTTTGTATAGTTTGAGCATGATCTTGAAGATGGTTGTCTAATGTTATTTGCAAGCAGGTTTGATCTGGTGCAGACAGTTAAAGTGGCAAATTAACTAAGTGTCAAAACTGGTATTCCTATGTATAGGACATCCGGTAATTTGGTCTGTATTGGTCCATTGAGAAGATTCTTGCTCTGTACTTTTCATGTAATTTTGTTATATGTTAGTGGAATTTAGATCTAGAGTTTCATAATGTCTTGGCTTTTGGTGAAGAAGTTATGAATGACAGAAGTTTGGGTTTGGCAGTGTTAGAGGTTTCCCGTTTAGTATGTATGTTTTGGTGAATCCACATTTCTCTGTGGATTGGTATATAGTTTTGCAGATTTGTGGGAGTGTTGACATATGTCAAATGTATCTAAATTCCAAGTGTCATGAAGTTTTGATATTTTAAGGGGAAACTTTACTAAGCTTCCAAATTTGACCTGAAACCTTCCACCTAATTGAAAAGAAAATTTGACATAATTCTACACATTTAGATATTTTGAAGCAATCATTCATTAAGCTTCCAAAATCTAACCTTCCATCTAATTGAAAATGGAATTTTAAGCATGAATTAAGATATTCTAAAAGGAAGTCTCTCTATAACCTCTATTATATTGCTTAGATACTAAAAATTAATTTTAAATTCTTTTTAGATGTAAGTTAATTTTTTATTAAAATGATAAATTCTTAGAGGTTATGAAATAGTATTTAAGATATGCATCTTCATAAATGTTATTCATTCAATCTTATTGTTTGATAACTTTAGGGTCATTATTTTTTTTCATAGGTTTGTGAGAGTTATTTGCATTTGTGTATGAGGAATTTGTATTTGTTGAAAGTGGTTGATGTTGTTAGGATGATAAGTTATTAAGCATGTATAACCTATGTGAATTTTTTTCATTTATATAATGTCCATTTGGCTTTGGGTGAGCTTTCCATTTAAGATGGCATGCATCTCTAAATTGGTAGCACAATTGAGGTGGCTTGTAGCTCGCTTAACATTTGGCTTTGTTATGGGGCTTCTAGTTGCTAAAATTATGTTTTCTCTTTCTTTTTATGGAACAATAGTAGAGAGTCCCTATTCAAGATCCTTGATGCAAAGGGAATGTCTTTCATATGTGCTTGGACTTCATTTTTTATGCTCCAACCAAGTGGCGGCAAGGTTTGTAAAAGCTATCTTAGGTGAAGGAATGGGTCTAGGTGGAGTGTTAAGGTCGAGAGCTTAAATATGCAAGGAATTAATCTCAAAATTGGTGGTGGTTTCTTTCAAATGAAGAACTCGAGCTATGGTTGTTAATAATTTTTCTACTTATGGAGTTTAGTGGCATGGTGCTGCTCTTTATTGTTAAGGTAGCAAGAGTTAAGGAGGTAGAGAAGTTGTCGATTAAAATGGAGGTACCACTTGTGAAAGTTAGGATAACTACAAAAGGAAAGGCAAAATCTCAAGAGGAAAAATTGTTCATCATGAGCTACACATATTTTGGGCCTTCTATAATGACATTGGAAAAGTCCTAGAGGGTGTTATGGTGATTCATTCTAGGGATCACTTAGAGGTTTCTAGTGAATATACTATTAAATGTGTGTTCTACACATATTTCATTCATCAAGCTCAATTACATGAGGAGATGTTCCATGGAGTACATTTCCTTTTAGTAGATACAAATGCCTTGAAGTGTTAGAGAGGATGTAGGCAAGCAAGGCAACTAGATGGAAGTTGAAGATGTTACTAGGAAAGGTAAAGATGTTTCATCTAGTTTGAAATGTTGGGGAGTTTTCTAGATACTCATTTTGAGGTTCTTTTTGTTGTGGTGTTTTAGACCTTATTGTGTAAGGAAGCATAATGGTGGATTCTAAAAGTTGATACATGTTATTTTTTAATGTTGTCCTCTGTAACCATTATTAATTCTTTTTGTTCTAATGTTTTGTTTCCTTTTGTATTTAGGAGCGTAATGGTGGATCATGAAAGTTGATATTTGTTATTTTTAATGTTATCCTTTCTAAGCATTCTTATCATATCAATTATACATTTTATCTTCTACATGTTTAAAGGAAGACTATAAATACTTCAACTAACCAATCTAAGAGAAAACATTTTATTAAAATAATAAATTAGCCTTCTAACAAAATTAACAAGCAACATAAAATCATGAATAGTAAAAAGTAATGAACATAAAAAAAATCCTTACAATTATCATTAAGATTTTGAAATCCCAATATTACTATTGAGACAATTTGTACAATATTAAGATTAGGGATCCCAATATTGCTATAGAACTCTAAGTTGTACACCATCACAACTATATTCAAAGACCCACCTATGGAACCATGACCTTCGCCATTCATTTTAAGCTTTTCATAAAGTTCCATTTACAAGAGTTGATTTACGTTTTTTGAAATTTTTCTTTCGAGTCCTATGTCCAAAGCTATTTCACGAATTTTTTACTTAAAATTATATATTTTAATTTCCATTTCGTGACCTAACTTAAAGCAAGCAAACCAAAGCTCATCAATCCTCCCATACCTTAAAAAATAACAAGCCCATTTAGCCCATTGCTAAGCCATCATCATTTGCTTAAATTCCCAAAAATTGACGACCCCATCCCCGTCAGAATCGACCCGCTTTATCATCAAATGACAGTCATCCAAACTACTCGGTTCACCCAAGCGCTTCATGATTTCATGAAGGCCCTGAGCCGTTATACACCCTTTCTTATCTACATCAAACAATGTAAAGGCGTCTCTCAGCTCAGAATCGGCGTCAAAACCAGCAACTTCGCCTGTGTTTAGACGGATAAAATCCGTCAAATCGATGAACCCGTCACCGTTGGAGTCCGCCTCCCTAATCATGGCCGTCAATTCTTCCTCACTCAGATCTTCTTCCCCAAGCGAAGCAAGCACAGACTTCAGCTCAAAGGCAGAGATTTTTCCGTCGCCGTTGGCATCAAAATGCCGGAAAACTTCCTTCAACTCGCGCATCTCGTCAACATTTTGACGGCTCTGAGGAGACGGCAACTCTCTGATTTTGACGGACTCGGGGGGGGAAGACTCGGGGGTAGAAGATGGCCGGCTCTTTTTTTTCACAAAGAGATTCTTCAGAGCCTTGCGGGGACTCGAACCGGCCAAGCGGGGGGATTTGACGATCTCGGGTGATGCCGAGGGAGACGGAATCGAGATCTTTTTTTCTCCATTACGGGACGGAGATCTGCCGTAGGACATCAATCTTCTTCTCAGCTCCATGGGTGTTCTTACAGGCTGGATTTCTGGACACCCAAACGCTCAGGAAGCAGAAATCAGAGCCCGGAAGCAAATGCCCAAATGGAAACGCATCAGTGAGTATTGATCTTTGATCAATACACATTGTGTATATGTTGCGAGGTGGGTGTATATATATATTGCAAGATTTGCTGCTATTGCGAAGGTGCAGAGAAGTTGTCGTTGGTCTTATCGAAGTACTGTGATGATGGATAGATTGGACAGACGAAGCATCGCGGAAGCTCAGGTTGCGGACAAACTTATGTCTATTTAAGAAAAAGATGTGATTGAGTGCATAAAATAATTGCAGGGGAAGATTAAAAAAGGTGTGTGAAGCTTCCCAGCAATTTCCTCTTGGTGGGGTAGGTGATTCTTGTGAGCAGGCTAAGTTTGACATCCCAATTGCCATCACATCAAGAGAACATGTGTTTCTGAGAATATGAGCAGTAATTTTGGACCTTTGTGGGGCATCCCTGACAATTTACAGCTCATCACATTGAGATAGGAAGAAATCTCTTCTTGGAAATACAGGTACTTTTTCACCTTAGGTGTACAATTGACCAAGTATTCATTCATTGAGGAGGGACAGATTATTTTGTATTGTAACACTCAAAAGAGGTGTACAATCTCTCTTCGCCCTCAACTTCCCTCTTCAATCTTATATTCTTTCTTCAATTATTCAAGGTTCTTCCTCATTATTTTAAAGCTATAACAGTGACAATAATTAATCATTTGAATATAATCTCACATGAGTAGTGGAGTTGGTTTGGGTTGTGGGTTTGTTCTCCATAGATCTCAGGTTCAACTCCACTCTTGGGTTAACAGTGGATCTTGCTTGCGAGCTGTAGCGTCCATCCATAGGGGACCAGTCTTGCCTCAGCTCACCCCTCCAGCTGTTGGGTTGGGTCAAAGGGATACCCCTGTGCATATACAAAAATAATAATAATAATTTGAACATAAAATTATTAGATAGGAAAGGTTCATTTTAAGCTAAGAAATGAAAACTTAGAAAGTATGAAAGATGGTTAGAGGAAGATTTTAAATTATAAATCATGTGAACATAAGATGATTGGATATGTTCATTTTATGTTAAGAAATGAAATCTTAGAAAGTATGAAAGGTGGTTAGAGGAAGATTTTAAATTATTAATCATTTGAACATAATATTATTATATTGGATGTACATTTTAAGTTAAGAAATGAAAACTTACAAGGTATGAAAGGTGGTTAGAGGAATATTTTAAATTATTAATCATTTGAACATAAGATTATAAGATTGGATATGTTCATTTTAAGTTAAGAAATGAAAACTTGGAAAGTATGAAAGGTGGTTAGAGGAAGATTTTAAATTATTATAATTGGGTTTCAAGATCTTTATTTTTTAATAGATTATATCAAAACAAAAATAAATGTAATTATGTATGTAATGGTATATTGATCATCTACTATGTGTAGTAGTATCCACTTATATGTGATTGTGTCCTTCCTAATTGAGGGGTCTAATCATGACTTGCAACTAAAAGGGAAAGCGAGCATGTGAAGGATGCTTATAGAATTTGCCTCAATCAAATTCCTAGGTTGAGTTAACATTTCAAGATAGATGCATTTTCATTGTGTAAGTCTAGGTTCTTAAGAGATGGGTGGTGGGTGCAACAACGTGTTAGAGCCTAACCATGCATGTCCAAAATATTTGCAAACTTAGCTATGTTTTTCCCATGTGTCACAATGACTTTGTGTAAATATATCTCTTATAGTCAATCTGAGATAATATGTGGCTTTTTCCTTTGTCAAAGATCTACCTAATTCTATCATGTATTGTCCCCTATGTGCTCATCATGCTTCAAAATCTACAAAAAGTCCAAAAAAATCTAAGTATGGCTCTGTGTGGGTCATTTCCTTGAAGTTTTGTAAGTTGTCAAAGATCCATAATTTTGGGGTTGTCCATCCCAATATATCATCCCTACCATCTCCACTTTCCCTTTATCTACCAAGTTGTTAGAATTCATCCTCACTACATACCCTTTTACCCAATTCTAACAATCCAGTCCAAACCTTGTAAAATTTATCTATGTAAAATTTGTCGACTTATTGAACTTGTTGATGTATGTAAATTGTCCAAACTCTGAAATGTGTTAATTCCTTAAAAATATTTTTTGTCGCCAAAGTGTTGAACTTGGTCCTTCATTCATAGTGCTCCCATCACATTCTCAATCTTCGACCCCCAATAGTCTGTTATTGAAGTTAAGTCTTTTGTTCATCAAGCTTTCAAATCTAGTCATACATTACTTCCTTTCAATCCTCGAATGCTTGATCCTTTGTAGCCCAAATGTTTTTATCTTTCAACACTAGAGTTTCAGGCATCCCTTAACTAGCATATCATGCCCATTATTCCCCTAAATCTCCAAAATTTGACCATTTATCATAAATCCTTTGTAGCACCAAATTGTTGGACTCATCCTTCACTTTGTATCCATTGTTTGACATCCTTGAGCCCTAATCCCCAAAAATTTTCAATGAAACTTAACTCTCTTATTTCCACTAGACTTTCAAACTTCCTCACCCCTCCACGTCTTTTGCTCATCCCTATCAAATTGTAAGAGTTCCCCTTCCCGAAGTATCCCTCCCATCTTCACTCCACTTCTTGATCTTTGTTCCTAAAATTTGCCTATCTTTTGGATTGAGAAGTCAAATCATCCTTGATCAAAGTACCTCGTTTGCTTCCTCCCTACTTCTCGACTCCTAATTCAATTTCACTTAGTACTTTATTGGATTTTAGGTTGCATGTTTCCTCGTCCCCAAGTACCCTTCACATATCATCCCAACTCCTTCCGCTTCAAAACCAATCTAAGTCTTTCAGAGTCGAAGTTACAACCTTTCCTTAACCTAGGTGCATGTTCTTTGTCATCAATGGCATTTTGATCCCCTACCCTTTGAAAGTTTCGTTAGACTATTTTTGGACTTTTAGACTTGGTCATACTTCCATCCCTTCCCTAAGCACCCAAAGCTCATTTTAAAAGAAATTTTTTTTCTAAGTTTTATGTGTCGTAGTTGTCGAATTTCCCTTCATCCTAATACCTATTCCAAGGTATGTCCAAATTTTGAAGCCCTTTGATTCTTTCATACTCTTTTGGAGTTAGACTTTCGTCAATCCTTCCACCTTGGTACTCTTTCCTTAGTTCCTTTGCAACCTCCTTTCCTGATAACTTGCTATGTATTTCCCATCAAAGTTTGAGGACTAGACTTCCCTCATGAGTGAAGCCTGAACCACGAACCCTAACACCCCGACATAGTTAACTCCCTAGGGGCATTCACTCAAACTTCCCTCTTTTGGCATGACATCCTAGTGACCCCCAGTCCTCGACACCCTAAACAGTGGATTTGGTCTAGCCCCTAAAATTCAAAAACTCTTGCCTATTTTTGTTAGCTTCTTGCCAACTCATCATAACAACCCAAAAAGCTATGTGGATGCTAAAAAGGTCCTAACTTGTTAGAAATTTATTGACAACTAACATAAACATCTTTTCATTGCTCAAGAAGGATATTCACCATTTTGACATGCATTTCAAGTGGTTTCAATGGAAAACAATAGATAATGGCTAGGATTTTATTTATTTGTTGAATTGGGCCATAAAGCATGGATTCAAAGGAGAAGAACATTATAGCTATGCCAAATATATTGTAGTTGATCAAATCTTGTAGGAAACAAATTTTAGTGTTGCTTTGAGTAATTTTTTGGTATTTTTCACAACTTTTCTTGTTATTCTACACATAAATATGGGCATAGTTGGTGAATATATTGATAACATATCTTCATGGCATGATTATGATGACTAATGACACGTTCTTCAATCTTGAGATGAGATTTTTGAGACTAGAGGATGTGATGTGTGATTTCAAGGGTATGGTTCTCTCTCACATGCACTGTCAACCATGTTTTCAATGCCCTAATCATAGATCTATGAAGGGGATTTAGTTTTCATTGTAAGAGGTTGAGTTTTTTTATATATACATATGGGAAAAACTCATTCGGGTCAAGTTTCATTTTATGTGTAACCTATGTATATGAATGCAACTTAGATGTTGGCGTTTTCTAATAACTTGTAATGTCTATATAAGCATTTTTCGAAAAATCATATACAATACACAACTTTCATCTTATTTTGTAATTTATCTCCATTAATTTTTTAGATTTTAGGGGATTCAACAAAACCCTAAATACACATTTTGAAACATCAACATTGTATTTTGTATTAAAGAGCTTTGTTAATTTGCATCCAAGGGTTGTAATTGAATATTTAATTTTATGCATGTGTATGTTGTATGAAAACCTTTCAAACTAGTATGTGAAGCTTTGAAACTATATATATTATTAAGTAGAGATTATATTATTGGGTTGAAGGGTGTTTGAGGGTTTGTGTTCTACAAGATAGATTCAAGTAAATTTAACACATCTAAAATTTAATGTTTACAATGCCATGAGGGTTTCATTTCAGTTAGACTCTATGTTGCAAAAATAGGCACTAGTCTAATACTTGAAGGCTGAGCATCCATCTACTTATAAATCAAGAAAATCATTTTAAAGATTTTAATTTATTTTTATATTATTTTCCTAGCCTTTATGCACAATCCATTGTTATATTTTTTGCTAAATTTATTATGATCCTATAAACCATAAAGGGATGTTGCATAGTGTATTTTACTAGGTTAATGGCATTGCAAACTCAATTAGCATTGAACATATCTAAAGGGATTTGTAACCAAAACTTTATTTGTAGTTGAATCATTGATCTAACTTCCTAAAACAAGAAATGTGTGATTTGAATTAATAGTAATCCTCAACCAAGAACAACAATCAAAGCTAAATATATAGTCATATTTTTTTGAGGGTTCATCTAAGTTTTCCTAATTGTTTTATCCTTTGAAAGACCTTTGGCATTACCCTCCCGAGCTTGGTAGGGCTCAAAGTGCAGAAGAGGTTTATAATCCTCTTGTTTGTTGGCCTTTCCAATACCTAAACTGAGTATAGGTGTCTCCCATGAGTGCTAAATTTTGTGACATTACTCATATCTTTGTAAGATCCTTAAGGCTAGGGGTTAGTACAAAAAATTATATCAACACAATGGAGGTGTCAAACAGGCTCTAATGGAGATTTTGTAGTTTTAATATGTCCATGAAGCTCAAAGAGGTATGTGTGAATTGGATTATGCTTATGTCCCTTCCTAATGCTTCTCAAATACTTTATTTCCTTTCAAAAATCCTCTTTTAGAAATATCTTGGTCATTTCCAATTATTGGAGGTGAATTAGGGTTAATATTTATGTGAAGGGAAAAACATTTGAGAAAAAAAATGAATGTGAGGGACACTACCATGTGTAGTCCTACTTAGAAGGACATGAGTTGGTGAATTAGTGTCCAAGATAGTTCAATGGCTGAGGATGGGTACGAGAAGATGTGGAAGTGATGGTTAAATTTTGGGTGCATGGCATGTGCTAAAGGACAAATTGGGGCTTCAACAAGTCATAAATAATCACATCACATTTATAAAGGAAGGTGTTAAACTAGGTGCAAGACAAGAGGAAAAAGTGCTAAAGTACGAAATTTTGATTCCATAGTTTTTTTTCTTACCCTAGATTTCTCAATCTCATTAAATTTCATTTTTTATCAATCAAAGGTCTTCCTCTCCCTATTTGTCTAGGGTCTTTAATATTCCCTTAAATCATTAGAGAGATTGATAAAGGGTTGAAAGATAAAATAAAGTTTTACTTTTCTTTATTGTTTAATTTAGAATCTAATAAAATGAATGCACTTTATAATGTTTGAGATTCTAAAATAAATGAGTTAGTATTAAACAATAGTAAAATATACATGAAAATGCATAGAAAAGTTCCAACAATTCTCAATGGGATAAGATCATTGTTGTTGAAGATTGGTTGATTGGTATGTTGCCCTAAGATGCTAGCATGTGTGGTGTTGTCCTATCTCACATGCTAGAAAAAATTGACATGTATGAATAACCTTAGATACAACGTGTAAGTTGTAGCAATAATGGTGGGCTATTTTTTATGCAATGGGTGCTCTTTGATTGTGTGCTCTTTGATTGTCTAGATGTCTAAGTGTGTGTTGTAGGTCCCTATGAGTGTTTTTAGGTTCATTTCTTTAGATTTATTTTTATAAATTAATTCTAATCCTTTTTAATAGATGGAAGCAAATTAGAATTCTTGAGAAGTAAAAAAAATGCACGTATTTTAACAATAAATGATTTGAAATCACCATATGACAAAAAAGATTGAAAATGAGCATGAAAATGATATTCAAATGCGATAAAAATCATGAGAGATTTAAGGATAATCGACATTCTAAAAGACAAATGATGACATCACTTTGGACCTCACTATTGTATGGGGTAGTTCGGATGACAAGGACCTGCCTCCCTCTGTTAGCACTGTCATGGCCTCCTAGCAGCTTCTTCTGTTATTTTTGTAATTTTCCCTGCCTTCTGGACATGCCCATGTGATTTTATGCCATCTAGGCTCTGTCCATGTGACTCTCAAGATGTGCATTTTTACCACCCAACCTTTTTTTGTGAATGTGTAATTTTATCTTATATTAATATAGATATAAACACCTATTCATAGAAAAAAAGGACAAATGATCAAAATTGTATCTACCGAAATAAGATAAAAACATGAAATATACACTTTTCAACTCTAAAAGTCCATTCAAAGATTAATTCAAAAGCACATTTCATGAAAACTTCATTTAACCAGAAGTAATACTTCAGCTACAATTGATAGCTCATCCATGAAGGGTGAGAATTACTCATGGGCCACCATTGATTGAATGTGTAACTATTGATTGAATGTACCATTTTATCTTAGTAATGTTTCCCACTAGGACACATCCATCCACCCTAGAAACTTTCATCACATCAATGGGACAACCTCCTAGTGTATTTGTATAAGCATTCAACAACTTTACACCCTTACATTGGGTTGAAAGATAAAATAAAGTTTTACTTTTCTTTATTGTTTAATTTAGAATCTAATAAAATGAATGCATTTTATAATGTTTGAGATTCTAAAATAAATGAGTTAGTATTAAACAATAGTAAAATATACATGAAAATGCATAGAAAAGTTCCAATAATTCTCAATGGGATAAGAGCATTGTTGTTGAAGATTGGTTGATTGGTATGTTGCCCTAAGATGCTAGCATGTGTGGTGTTGTCCTATCTCACATGCTAGAAAAAAATGGCATGTATGAATAACCTAAGATGCTAGCATGTGTGGCGTTGTCCTATCTCACATGCTAGAAAAAAATGACATGTATGAATAACCTTAGGTACAATGTGTAAGTTGCACCAATAATGGTGGGCTATTTTTTATGCAATGGGTGTTCTTTGATTGTATGAGTGTTTTTAGGTTCATTTCTTTAGATTTCTTTTTATAAATTAAATACAATCCTTTTTAATATATGGAAGCAAATTAGAATTCTTGAGAAGTAAAAAAAAATGCACGTATTTTAACAATAAATGTTTTGAAATCACTGTATGACAAAAAAGATTGAAAATGAGTATGAAAATGATATTCAAATGCGATAAAAATCATGAGAAATTTAAGGATAATCGACATTCTAAAAGATAAATGATAACATCACTTTGGACCTCACTGTTGTATGGGGTAAGTTGGATGACAAGGACCCGCCTCCCTCTCTTGGCACTGTCATGGCCGTCTAGCGGCTTCTTTTGTTATTTTTGTAATTTTCCCTACCCTCTGGATGTGCCCATGTGATTTTATGTTGTTTGGGCTCTGTACCCAACCTTTTTTTATGAATATATGTAATTTTATCTTATATTAATATAAATATAAACACTTATTCATAAAATAATAATAATAATAATAATAATAATAAATTGTATTTATCGAAATAAGATAAAAACATGAAATATACACTTTTCAACTCTAAAAATCCACTCAAAGATTAATTCAAAAGCACAGAGTCTTAAAAACTTCATTTAACAAGAAGTAATACTTCAGCTACAATTGATAGCTCATCCATGAAGGGTGAGAATTACTCACGGCCACCATTGATGGAATGTGTAACTATTGATTGAATGTAACATAATTACTCAGGGCCACCATTCATGGAATGTGTAACTATTGATTGAATGTAACATTTTATCGAAGTAATGTTTCCCACTAGGACACATCCATCCACCCTAGAAACAGCCCTTGAGCAATGGTCCAAAATTATGACTAGCTCCCTTGTGCTTCACATGGAAACTTTCATCATATTAATGGGACAACTTCCTAGTGTATTTGTATAAGCATTCAGCAACTTTACACCCTTACATTGGATGGAGACAATCAAAGGCGACAAATTGTCCGGGCTCCAAGAAAAATGGGAACTAATTTGCGCCGTTGATTTCTCTACAACGTTTTCCTTGACAACCTTCCCCTTGGTATGTGTACATGGTACACGACAGTTGCCCTGGCCCCACATTCTTTATGTGGGCCCACCACCTGCATTAAAGTAATAATACCTTTGACAAGTGAGCCAAATTTCGAAATTACGTGAGCGAATCATGCACGCCTCTTCCGTAATTCACGACGTCAGAATAGTACCCACTTTGACGATTGTGTTGTCCTGTTCTAGACTGTTCCCATTTCTTCCCTCCCTAAGGACTTTTTATATGGATATTATTTTTTATTAGTTTATTTTAATAGGTAGGCAGGTTACTTGTGCAATTGTTAGGTTGAATTGATTTTCACATGTCAATTTAATGGAAAATAAGAATTGAAAAATTTCATTAAAATGATTGATGTTTATTGTCAAATATTTTTTTCAATAAAATAAGTAATTATCTTTTCGTTCTTTGATTTGAACAAGTTTATCGTTCTTTCCGTATACATAATAATAAAATATTTTATCATGAACTAGTCATTTTGAAATTTTCTTACTTCAATTACAAATTAAACATTATTAAGATTATGGATACTAGAAGTTTTTTATTAACCATTTTTCAATTTTCAAGCTTCTTGTAGTTTCTAGATTCTGTGTGCTAACCCTTCCCCTCTTCTTTTCTATGGACCAAACAAATGGTCTCTAAATTATATAGTCAAATTGATATAACATGGACATTAAATAATATTATTTGTTGCAACTTTGTTAATCCACTAATTTTGATCTTGTGTCCAAAAGTTTGGAATGGGCTTTTATAAATGATTAAACTTGGAATAACATGCATCTCTATACCAGAAGAAAGATTGCAGCGAGATCTACCAAAATAGATTGTGCATTTAGTAGGTCACAAGTTAATATAGGTAATAATGTTAGACCCCTTCCAAGAAAGAATCAAGCACTTATTGTCTTGTTGGCATCGGTAACAATGCACAAGTTTGGTTTGATCATGCTTTTGTAATTTTCGTAAATTTTTTGTAAAAGGTTTCATTTCTATCTTTAAAGCCCTAAGAATTTGAGAATATATATTCATATGCACTCCCTCTTAGTATCTAAATCAGTCCTCTAATTCTCTTGCATTTGAAAGTATTTACATTAGAATAGTGATTGAACCTCACAAATAGTAGCCTAAGTAGATTTGTATACTAATATCTTTGTGCTTCAATGGTTGCAATCAAAGCTTTACTAACCATTAAATTTAAATTACAAGAATCCTCTAATTATTTTTTCATAAATATTTTCTCTAGCATCATGCACACAAAATTGCAAGTGTAGTTGCTTCCAATAATTGTTAAGAAAGGAAATTTAGTGATACTTCCTAAAGGGATGCTCGATTCTACATGCAAAATCATTTTGTCTATAAACTAATATACTCAAGTATTTGTTGTGTCTTATGAAGATGTGCTCTATTTGGTTGACTATTTTGGCCTATTAGAAAGGTTACTAGGCGATTAGGTTTGGACCAACATTTGAGCTAAAAATAATATTGTTATTTGTTAATGCCATTTGAATATGTGGACTTGGGATATGGAAAAAATTATGCTAGTTATCTTTTATGATGTCATTGGTGGGAATACCACAACTTGTATGATAAAGATTATACAAATGTATACATGATTAAAAATGTATGTACTTATATTAAGCTTATATTTATCAAATTTCATATCTTTAAACATCTTTAGAGATGAATTTGTCAAGCTTTCTCTTCCATATAGGATCAATATGATAGTTATATGTTAGCTATAACATGACAATATCCTCTATTCATGGATTCTATAATACCTCACATATACTTGAGGTATTTTATATTACATCCAATTTTGATGTGTGACCATAACCAAGCTGCTACCCTATAGAAGAGAAAAACCTTAATGTGGTGTATTTGCATGTTTCTATATGCTTTCTAAAAATGCATCAACAAGAAATGAAATAAATATCATCTTGTTTCCTTGTAATTCCTCTTCCACAAAAGATCTTACACTTATAAAAATAAGTGTTTTCTTAAAATTTGAATCTACATAATCTCTTTCAAAACCATGGGTAGGAAAAGTCTCTTCCTAATCATTTTCAAGTGGCAAAGCATCACTATCTTTATAAAACCTATAATTGTATATGATTCTACAAATTGTTGCAAGGTGTGTGCCCTTGGTCTCCTTGTCTTGTGCAATGCAACGCTTGGGTTTGTGACATGGCTCAATCACCTCCCATGGATTCATTAACTCTGGCGGTTGTATCAGGCATTAACAAGTCAATCTTTTGGTGCAACAACAACTACATGTGCAACAATTGGTACCAAAGCCTGGGTTATGGGTTTGAACCCCTCACTTGTGTTGGGTGGGGGATTGTTGCAAGGTGTGTGCCCTTGGTCTCCTTGCATGTTGTGTAGTGTAGTGCTCGAGTAAATGTGGCATGGCTTAACCACCTCCCGTGGATTCATTAACTTTGGTGGTTGTATTGGGAATTAATAGGTCGATCTTTTGGTGCAATTACAACTGTATGCTTAACACAAGTCTTATGACTATGAATAAAATTGAATAGTCTTATAGAAAAAAGAAAATAACTATAAAAATATTTTAAAAAGAAAACTACATAATAACTTTAATTGTAATTATAAATGTTTATAATGATTGTCAATTACCTTGCAACTTCATTCAATACAAAAAAGAAAAAAATTAATGTTAAAATGTGAAAGTTAATGTAAAATGAATTGTGATCCATAGGACTAGAAATTTCAAGAATTTTTTTGAGAGAGTTCATCAAACCAAAAATTACTATCTAGACAATTTAATGAATCAATGAATAATGACTTCTAGAACATCTCTAGTTTATAACATTCTTATTAGCCTTAACATGCATTATTGCTACAATTCTATTAGCAACTCCCTTGTATTGGGTATTTTCACCCCTATTGTAGATGACTAATAAACTAGGATAAAGGACTTAAGATTATATATTGAAAAAATAGTCAATAGTACTTAAAAAATCTATTCTAAAAACATGCACTAAAGTAATTAGAATAGTATGCATCCACAAGATTGCACAAGATTCAAATATTATAGGGGTAAAACCCACCATTAAAGGATGTTTGCTATTATATTACTCATGATCAACGAAGATTTAATACAACAAGCTCTTCAACAATGTCTCAATCTACAACACACTACTTTTGTAATCGCTCTAAAGTTTGACACCAAATAATGTTCAATATAATGTTATCCTTTTAGTGTTTACAACCATCTAACCTCAATTCCTTCACATGAGAGGATACATGTAGATGCATGCATGAAATCCCAACTATCTAATTGCCTATCCAATCTATATAATACCAATAGACATACAACCATAATATGGTGTCAACTTACAACACATATCACCAAGTATGGTGTCTCCACGTGGATCTAGTCACCTTGTATATGTAGGACCATTGTTGCACAAGTTATGAATCAATACTTATCTTTAACAATACCAATATAAACATGTTTCCAATATACCCATGACTACCAACTCTTCACTCAAGTGGTAGCACATGCAAATATAATCACTTCTAACTACTTGTGGTACCTTGTGTCATATTCTATAATATTATATCACTCTCATATTGTGCCACATGAACTCCAAATTTGTTGCAAGTGCTCCTATATCATTGTTAATGCTTCCAACAAACACCATTTTCATATGTGGTTGTGAGTTTTTTTAGATGATTTACAGTTCTCATAACACAACCACACGTGGAAAAATTATGTATGTTGCACTAAAAATTACTAACACAACATCACCACATGTGAGTCAACATATATGTTGTATTACAATACTTGAAACTCACTATATTTCACCATATTATGTTAAATGCAAACAAAATATTCCTACAAGGAATCTATTTAGGTGAATATCACCATGTCCTTCCACCTAGTACAAGATAACCTAGAGAATTATGGGTGTATTGGAGAACAAAAAACATGCACACACGAATCAAATTTTATTGAAAAATGGTATTTAATATTCATCCATTTTTTAATCAATTCAAATTCAATCATAGAGGATCAATAGTCAAGTTGGATTTATTTTTTTGAATATTTCAACATTGAGTATACAAGTATATTCATTTTCATACAAAAATATATTTAAAATAAAAATAAAAATGCAAGAACTAAAATACATTTTTAAGCATCTATTCAAATACCTTGTATTGCTTCATGTTAAGGGGGAAGCTCACGTGAACAAAAAATGCATCCTTGAAAACAAGGGTGGTATCCAAAACTTGGCTTCCAATCTTTTCTACCATAGTAAAAAAAATTCAAATGATTTCTCTACTAAATAATCATATTTAGAAATGCTTGGGCCATTAGTTTAGAATTATGCTATAAGTGAGCCTTTGATACATTAGACAGTGGAAACATAAACATAGGTCATTCTTAGTGCATGCCAAGTACCCTAAAATATTGATGTGTAAGTGCCAAGGGCCCTAAGTGGAGTCACTACGTGACTCAATTAGGAATGTGGGATGGGTGGCCATGTCACATGTGGCTTATTGTGGTTAGTTAGATGAGGGTTGGGTGGTTAAAAATGCAAGAGCTAAAATACATTTTTAAGCATCTATTCAAATACCTTGTATTGCTTCATTTTAAGGGGGAAGCTGATGTGAACAACAAATGCATCCTTGAAAACAAGGGTGGCATCCAAAACTTGGCTTCCAATCTTTTCTACCATAGTAAAAAAATTCCAAATAATTTCTCTATTAAATAATCATATGTAGAAATGCTTGGGTCATTAGTTTAGATTTATGCTATAAGTGGGCCTTCAATACATTAGACAGTGGAAACATAAACATAGGGCATTCTTAGTGCATGCCAAGTACCCTAAAATATTGATGTGTAAGTGCCAAGGGCCCTAAGTGGAGTCACTACGTGACTCAATTAGGAATGTGGGTTGGGTGGCCATGTCACATGTGGCTTATTGTGGTTAGTTAGATGAGGGTTGGGTGGTTCACTACCTAAACCATTCTTGATTATAATAATGCTATTATTATCCAAAAAATGTTACACAAGTTGAACATTTTTAGTTAAGTGTTCATTTCCTAACCTCAATTACTACTTATCCTACACATTTTATTTTTAAGGGTGAAATCAAATACCCAAAATTTTCTTAGGGTAGGCTAGAATCAATATCTTTTTTATGTACATTCTTAAATTGTGTATATAAATGTTAAATTATAACAAAGCTTAATTTAGATAACATAACCTTGTATGTTCTCCTAATATAATCTAAAAATTTATGTCCAACAATTAACCCTTTTTTGTAAAGTATTTATTATTTTGTTGTGAAATTAAAATTAGCTCCAAATATGGTATTATAAATTAATATAGATATCGTAAATACATCTATTTAAAATATATTGAGATATTAGTTTTAAGGATATGTAGATGCCTCATAACTTATATCTCCAAGCATCTTTTAGGTAAAATTTCATGACCAACTAAGTTGCTACAAACTCAATGCTTATGTAAAATTTAACCTCCTCAATCTCTACACATGTTAAGCTAAACTAAATAGTCCATGAAGCTTAATCTCAACCAAGGATATAAAGTAGTATGTTGGTTTAATGCATTTTATTAAAATAATTTGTTGATAAATATAATATTTTATATTGAACCTTTTATTCTTTCTTATTTACATTCCCTACTATGTATGTTGTACAAATTTTAGCTCATCCTCTTCTAGCATCTACTATACGAGTGTCAATAGGATTAGATATTTGGAAAGTAAGAAACAAATGGAAAAATCAACTCTATATGCATTAAAGACATGTGGAAGTTGGATATTATACAAATCACCACCTACCTCTTCAAGCATTGGCATTTTACATGTAAGGACACATGCCAAATTTAGGGAGCATTTTATGTTGTTAACACTTTCATGCTAAGTTTGTAGATAGTTACTAGTGCCTACACAGACTCATCTTTAGCATGTGACATTCCTTGCATTCCATTTGCCTTATCACCCATTTAATACCAAGTGAGGTGGACTACTATCATTTTTTGTGCATGCAAAGTTTGATCTTCTCCCTCATTATTCTTATTTACTGTGAGATTTAGTTTTTAATTGCTCTTATTTCAACTTACATAACAAAAAATACACATTACACAGTTTCCTCTATTATGTAGCTTCCTATGGGGAGTGCATGCTAAAGGAAAAACCTACATGATCACATTAATCAAATTTCATTACTTTTACATGGGCCCATGTGATATCCTTGTGTTTGAATGTTTACTTTACATGCATGTTTGTGAGTGCTACATAATTTGAGATACATGTTCATTTTATAACTCACATGCACTTCAAAGAGGGGAAAAATATATTTGGTAAAATTTAAATACTTGTGATAATGGTATTTTTATACCCTATTATTTTTCTTTTACCATTTTATCCCTATTAGCCATTGTGTATGTTTTGTCACATTTTTAGTCTTATTCCTTATCCAATGGTGTCTCCTAGCCATAGAATTCCCCCTTTCTCATGTCACATTACCATTTTTTATGTTTCCTAAGTGGTACTTTTTTTTTAATTATTAATCCCACCCTATGTCAGGTAACCTTTATCTTTGTGTATCCTCAATTGTTTATCCTTTCCACCCATTTTTCCCTTTAGTTTTCCACTCAAGTAGTTAAGTTTCCCATGTGAACCCCAACTTTCCCCTTTCCTAAAAATATCTAAATGATCAAAATTTCCACCAAAATAATTAACTCCTAAATGAACACTTTTTTTAAAGGGGTAAACACTTTTGACCTAAAACTATGAATTGGTGAGGTCACAAATGGGGGGACCTCACCCCCTATATAAACACTCAAAAATAACACCCCAATGCGGTTTGAACCTTGATGGAAAGAAAAAAAACACCACGACTTAACCACCAAACTATGTCAATATTGACATACTAAATGTGCACTTGTCGACTAAAAAATTCATATGAATATTAAAATATAAAGAAATGATGCATATAAATATTAATTAATTCCAAACCTACCCATAACCAATGCACATCTATCAAATTTTCTCCAAATTTTCTATAAATAATAACCAATTCATTCTCTCATTTTGTATAGGTTGTTAAGGATTTCTATTTATAGAAAGAATAAAACTAAGAAAGAATAGTTCAAGTAATTCATGAGTGATTCACATTCATCCTAAAATTGATATAATATTCATATAAAGCTCAAGTAATTTTCCCACTCCATTTCTTTGCAACTAGCTTCTATTTTTTATGTTTCCAATGTTGAATGCGATTGTACTATAAGTTTTCAAGGAAAATAGTTACATTTTTTTCTAATTAATTGTAAGGATCAATCCTTCATCCATGCCCACCATCCTTCTATTCCCTCAACCATCCATTTCCATCCCATTTAGTGTTATTTTCACCTTAAATGGTCTCCCCTAAGGTAGATTGTACCCAACTTAGGGTAGTGAGATAAGAATCACATGTTTTTAAGTCCAAAAAAATACTTCTAGCTCTTGTTCTTTAGAAATCCAATCCATCACATCACCCCCTTCAATCCACCTTCAATCATCAAAACCCAAATTGTCAATTTAGCAAGGTTTCCAAGCACCACTTTGTGAGTGTACACCCTTTTTCCTACCCTCTCAAAGACCTTAGCTAAACACAAGCCTAATCTATATTAAAAGTGATTTAAAATATAATTTATATACCCTAAACTAGTCCCTAATCAACCCCAAACCCATTTTGTATCGAAACCCAATTTTATAACTAAACCTTTTCTCCCACATCAGTTCACTTGTGCATTTCCTAAGAGTTTTGAGGGATTAGAGTTGTGCTTCCAACTTATTTTCTTTATTAAAATCAATTTATCATGTTTCACTTTATCATTTACTCCATGTGGATCCTTGTTTGAATACCCACAAGGGGGATAAATACTATATACTTCCATTCTAACCCATATTTTTATAAGTTTCACCATTAGAGAAATATAAAGTTACAAGGTTTTTTTAATATAATTGTATGATTTTACCAATACCATCATCTAAACCTTATCATGCCAAAGATTAATTTCCAAAACCATCAAGCATTTTGTCTCAATTACTATTAGTTTTTGGCGACCACCTCTTAGAACAACCTTCCAATAGGTTATCTAGTCTACTATAGGGCCACCCAATACCCAATAGGACCACTTATTGGAAACCTAGAATTTAGTAGGGCCACCAAAATCCTAAGATAGATAAAAAATAACTTGATTTTTTTATCAAATTATAAGTATGACATCCTCAAAGCATCCACAAGCCACCCATGATTAGAAATTCTTAATTAACTAGGTATAAATAACTTGTTTTTTCAATTTAATGTGAAATGTAGTACATTAGGTTTTACACCCATTTATAGGTTTAACTTGTGAGTACAAGATTAAAATGATCAACATACTACCCTCATAGATTCTTCAATACATCTTCTCAATCCCAAGTCCAAATTAATCCAAAATCAAGTGAAACCATTTTGATCCCACATGCTCACTTTCCTTTGCATCATTTATCAATCGTTTACTATTGATAAACTACATTATGTTATGTTGTGACAAGTAACATATCATCAAATAGTCTAGACTAGAGATCAAACCAATTCACACTATGCTTAAGTAACACCACCTAATAGGTCATTAAGGAGTAGTATGGCCACCTAGTAGGTCACCACAATCACATCATACTTATAGATTTTACAAATAGAAGTAAAAAAAAAAATTCCAACACTTTATAGAATTAAATCAATTAATTTCAAGCACATATGGACCCCTGATTTACCACTTTTCATAACACACTTCACCTTCCAAGTCCTAGTTGCATGCATTACATAGTTTCATCATCACTTGATTGTACCTAACTTGTCCTAGCTCTCTTTGGAGCATTTAGTGATTATCAATTAGAGTATGACTAGTCGAAGATGAACTTAGTATTCACTTATTTGTATTTGTGTTAGTGATTCCTCAACATAAGCCTCATTTACATTATCATAGTTATAAATTTGTACATAATCATTATTATATTTACACTAAAAAATATGTAATCTTTTTGGAAGTTACAATAACCATGTCATTTTCCATTTAATTTTGTGTCTATTTTATAAAAACTTATTGATACATGTACATCTTGACAAATGACACTTGATCTTGTGTTAAGATGGAAATGATTCCCCTAGCCTTTACCCATCTCTACACACACACATTCCCTCACATTTTTCCGCTACCTTATCCACACTAGCACACACCTTGATACATGCTATGCATCTATTACACTTACCCATGTAAATGCACTAATATGATCATTATCTACTTGGACTTGATTGTTTATCCATGAAGGGTCATTTCTATAATAACAAGGTAGAGCCCTCCCTTTGAACATTTGAATTTAAATTATGGTCACCTATTTCCTTGAATTAAGTACGTCTTTGCATGATTTGGTGCTATGTGCTTTTATTTCAATGCATTCAATAACATTCATTTTACATCTCGTCTTCCAAGCCTTATCCACATATCATTGCATTTAAGGGAGGAAACAATTCAACTTGGTGCTCTAAAAATGAATCTAGATCTACATATACATTCTAGGAGCATTTACACACTCGAGATATTTGTTGTCTTCAATATTTTACATACACGTCCTTTAGTTGATCTAGGAGAACACGTTTTCAGTGACACAATGTCAATCCTTCCAAGATATTTCTAAATACCACAAGTCTTTAGATATTGGAAAAAATAGAGGAAACAAAGGCGAACCATGTAAAACATAAATAAGAATTATGTAGATTTCAAATAATTTCTATAGATAATAGACATTTCTATAAATGTGAATTTGACCCTCTAAAACACAAACAAATTTTTTCAATCTTGAAAAAGTTACAAACTATCATCATCCATTCTTGATCCCAAAACATCATAGATTTTAAAATCTTCAAATAAATCATTTACTTTTCACTCACATAATTAAACACCATTATTATTATTATTTTCATATTTAACATTGATAATTTAAAAAATACATTACTTTCATATTATTATGATTAAATTAATCTGAAATTAATAAACCCATTTATTATTATCATTATACCTACATATACATGTTATTGGATAAGCGTATAGTACACTTAAAAGGAAAATTTTAAAATAATATCCCAATTGCACCCATTGCCCAAGGATGGTGACATACATAGATTTGAAGAATTGGGAACTAAGTCAATAATTGCTGCATGGTCAAAAGACGTGTTACATTTTAAAAAACTAAGTACTTTTTCACATTGGATATGGTAAGAGGAACACTTATCCAACATGGATTCCCTCTTTGGGTCAAGCCAATGAAAATAAGGTATTGGTTCATGGCTCTAGAAGGGAATTTTTCAGCTTTCAAAGTATATTTATATTTTAATGGTTTTAGCAAGTTGTTAATTTTGATGGCCAAATACCCTTTCAAAGTTAGGAATATAATAAGACAAGAGAACATTTCACTATATCTATTGTTTATAATATAGTGGCATGATTTAAAAACAAAAAGCTATATTTATATTAGTGTAGAAAGACAATTGAATAGTTTTAGTTGTCATAAGAACAATGACATAATCAAACATAGATTGCTATCAATAGTTTATAGGTAGTATAATTAATAGGGTAATATTATGAAAGAATATATATATATATATATATATATATATATATATATATATATATATATATATATATATATATATATATATATTTGGATTAAATTTTTAATATTTTTTTAAAAGTATAATGTAGAGTAAAAATTATACATAGTTTAATCGAGAAGTATACATTATTCATATTGATGGACTATGGAAAATTAATACCAATTATAGGTATATATATGGTTAAGTAAACTCAATGTCATTCTTGTATATTACTATTGTTATTTATGTTTTTGAGTTGTAAGAAATTTGTTTTGTCAATGAATTGTTTTGAGTTGTTGGAAATTTATTTTGTTAATGAGTTTTTCATTATGTAGTAGGCCATTTAAAGTGGAGAGGATTTTAGTGCTAGTTAAGTTTTCTTAGTGAAATTGTCTTGATTTTTAATGAGTTCAACCAATTATTCATGAAGGGAATCCATTTTTCTTTTAAGATCTGAATTGACTTTGAGGAAGTCATGCAAGGCATGAACAATATTTGTCATATAAAACAAGTTAAGAGTAAAGTGCTTACATGAAAGCTTTCAAGAGTTGGATGTTATGTAATGTCCCCATTTTAGCCCTACGCTCTTCAATTGGATTTAGCTTATTTCTGGAAATCCGTAGGCTAAGCTGAAGCAAAAAATTAGGGTTTCCTCCTTCAGATGCATATTTTTGGAAGAGCAAAGTTACACTGTTGGAATGAATCCAAAATCCGGCTAAGGGATAGCTTAGCAAATTTACTCCACTCTTCAGGCCTGAAACTATGGTTCCCTAGGTGGCGGACTGAGAGTGTGCTTCATCTAGAAGTACATATTGAGCATTATTGTGGAGTTTTGGTGAGATTTTTCTAGATTTCATGTTGTTGGTTTATCATGGCTGAAAGTGATTTTTGTATACAACTTTTAGTATGAATTTTATTTGGTTTTGGGTACTTGATCATTGCATTTCTATGATAGAGGCAACCATATTTGGAGGTTATCAGAATTTAATTCCAAGTTTTAGATTTTATCAAGCAAAAATCGTCCTTGCAAGGAGGTCATACCTTTTTGGAGAGCATTGGGATTTGTGCATAAATTAATGGCCGAGTTTAGATGTTGTTTTATCATTGCCAATTGGGTGCCAACCTCCTAGTGAGTCATTGCACTTCGTTTCAGCTCATTCAGAGGTAGTTTGAAAGAGTTATGAGTATTTCATTGATGTACAGTTTGCTGGTCTGATTTTCTGTTAACATTGTTTCTATATCAAACTTATTAAATAATTGTACTTGCTGGTTTGAGCTTCAATTCTTCATCTTATATCATTGTAAATGTTAGAGGAAGTGATACTCTAACTGTTTAATTTTCTTGGAAGATTATCTATTTTATTTGCAGCTATTCTTATTCTTTGTAAAGCTAGTTAGTAGTACTAACAGCTCTTCCTCTACTTGCTGCAATTTTATATTTGTTTTACACTCCCACAATTGAGTGGTTGAGTTTTAGAATAAACATATATCTTGTTTGTAATTTCCCCCCATGTTATAAGTGGTTGTGTGGACAGTATTCCCCCCATGTTAATAAGTGGAAGAGTGGATTTAAAGGCTGGCTTTCCGCCTAATAATTGTTGTAAACTCACCCACTGAATAAGTGGAGTATTCCCACCGCTTGTGGATGCCTGCACCAGTAGATGAATTGTACTTTCAGCTTTGTTTATGCCTAACGATCCTCTGACCATATGCTATCATCTCGCCCACATTGGGATCTTGGTGAACATTCTTGGTTAGAGTTATCTTCTTTGTTGGTTTACATTTTGGAGCTAACGCTAATCAGTGTTTGGTTGCTGATTTAAATGTTGATTTTGGGAAAAAATTAATGGAGAATATTTCAGTGGTATCAGAGCAGAAGATCCTACCATCCTATGGATCAGAGCTTCATGTTTAGGCAATTGAGTGACAAAGATCTCTGGTACTACATCAAAAGTTAGAACAAATTCTAGTTCAGCTGCTTGTGGTATCCAAAAGTTGGCAACTAGGCATGGCTAATGAAGAAGAGAAGAAGTTGGCAGAGACTCTCTTTATGGTTGGAAAGAGACTTGGAAAAGAATTTCAGTCAAGAGAAAATGAAGAGAACATTCTTCATTTGTTAGAACAATGTTTGAGACAAGTGAATCCATCACCTTCAAAGAAAATGGAGTTGGCACTAGCTCTTGCAGTGAATTCCTTGAATCAGCCCTATTGGTTGGGGCATCTTGATGAAGAAACCAAGTTGCTGATTTCTTCTTGTTTCATGGAGATAATAAGAATTGTAAATCCCCATTTTCCCTATGATGATGAAACTATGAAGATCATATTAAATATGATAGTGGAATGTTTTCAAGATTTGGATGAAACTGGTAGTAGCTTTTTTTCAAGAAGAGCTATTGTTTTAAAAATATTTTCTGAAGTTGGTGCTTGCATCTTATTGATAGAATTTGAGATGGAGAATCAGATTTATCAATTGTTTAATTATCTTTTCACCTCGACCTAGAGTGAGCAAGAAGAGAGTATGCTTGTAGTTGTCATAAATGTTTTGTTATCTACAATTAAAGAAGCTTATAGTCTTCCTGAAAGTGTCCAAACTCTTCTCTTAGATGCTTACAAATGTGAAGATCAGATTTCTCCCACTGCTGATTTGTTAGTTAAAGAAATTTTTAGTCAATGTGAAGATAAGTTGAAACCACTTTTGAAGAAGATTGTTGAAAATAAAGAAGAGATTTTTGAAGCTAAAGAGGAGGATGAAAGTTGGAATCCCTTTGAATAATTAGCAAAAGTTCAAGGGGTATACACGAATTTGCACGTACCCAAGCATTTTGTAGAAGAATGTAATGTATCAGTGGAAGTCTTGAAGACTAGTGAGGTACTCTTGTTTTCTACAAAGGAGAACAAAGAGTTGATTGGTGTTAAGAAGCCTCATGTTGAAGATTCAAAGAAAGAACTTTTGGAAAAAAAAGTTGAAGTAGAGATGCATGAAGAGGCCATAAGTGCAGATCCAAATGAAGGAGAAGTTCGGTTAGTTGAAAATATGTGTTCAATCGGCAATTTGCTTCTTCACAATTCTAGAGAATGTTGTTTTGAAAGTCAAGTCAATGAGGAAGTTGAAGTCTCTTCTCACTTCAAAGTTGATTTGATTAATTCTTTTGAATCATGTGTAGAAGACAACATGGAAGGAGAAGCTTCTAGTAGTTATAAGGCAGATTTCTCTTCACCAGAAATCAAGCTAAGGAAAAAAACTAAGGAATTGGAAGGCACTATGGATGGAATGATGAAGAGTGTTCATCACATGCGAGACAAGTTGAGGAGTACAACTCAAACCATTTTTGAAATCTTTATCCATCAAAGTTGTTCTACATCATCTTAGCCAGTATATAATGATTGTAGCTCAAGTTCACACATTGTTGATAATGGAATTCAAATTTTGTCAAAACTTGATAGAATTCATAGACATGTAGAACATTTGATTTATGATGTGCCTAGGGGAGAAGTTGTATGTTGCATTTCTATTGATGACATGAATTCCATTAAATTTGCTTTGGAGGAAATTAAATCTAGTCTTTTGCACATCATTCGTGACAAAGACATAGTGTCCAATATTGCTGACAAGGCATTGGAGTGGAATGAGCTTACCAAAGCAAAGTTGCAAGAAGTGCATGAGACTCTAATTGAAGCAGAGAATCCGATTTCTGCTGTTCAATATTCATGGGAGCAAGAAAATAGAAGAAGAACAGAGGAGCTAAAACGACTGGCTTGTTAGTAAGGGCGGCTACCCAGGGTGTTAAGGGCGACAACTAGGGAGGAATCTTTCACTACCGAAGCCACCATCAAAGAATATGGGGTCTTACGCAAGCCCGCCGGACACATGGCCACCGGGACACACCTAGCCACACACAAGGGACATTACAGCCCACCACGCTCTGTGGGTCTCGACCTTGAGACCTCGAATCTGATACCACTAAGGCCCAACCACTACACCAAAAGACCGATATGTTAGTAAGGGAAACTACCCAAGGTGTTAAGGGCGACAACTAGGGAGGAATCTTTCACCACCAAAGCCACCACCAGAGAATCTGGGGTCTTACGCAAGCCCACCAGACACATGGCCGCCGGGACGCACCCAACCACACACAAGGGACATTACATGTTATTTAAAAAACTAGCAGGACACTTGAAATTTCAAATATATTCAAGAAAAATATGCATGATTATGAGATTATACTAGAAGAAACCTTAAGCCTTAAAACCATGAGCTTCCATGAGCTGGATCTATTGAACAAGACATGGAGAGTGGAGAAGGTGGAACACCAAATGACTTAGGCACAAGTGTAGAACCAAAAGGAATGTTTCATAGTCTCTTTTTTATTGCAAAAGAGGAAATCAAGTGGCTAGGATTTAAAAAATTAAATGCATTTAGAATTTGATATGGAGTAAGGTAGGATTTTCTAAGAAAAGAGTTTGAATTTATGGATTAGCTTTATATTTCTAGATTAGAAGAATGATTTTGTTCTATTTAGAGCAAGAATGAGCATTTTCACTTGGAATTAATTCTTGAATCCAATTGGAATGAGGGGAGAAACCTATTGTAAATTGTTGCATTGGTGGTTGTCGTTGCACCAAAAGATCGAACTATCAATTCTCGATACAACTGCCAGATTTATACAAGATCCACAGGAGGCGGTTAAGCCATGTCACAAACCCGAGCACTGTGCTGCACAACACAAGGAGACCAAGAGTGAATTCTTGCAACAATTCCCCCCAGTGCAAGTGAGGGGTTCAAACCCATGACCTTGGCTCTGATACCAATTGTTGCATTGGTGGTTGCCATTGCACCAAAAGATCGGCCTATCAATGCTCGATACAATTGCCAGATTTATACAAGATCCACAAGAGGCAATTAAGCCATGTCACAAACTCGAGTGTTGCACTGCACATCACAAGGAGACCAAGAGTGAATTCTTGCAACATAAACAACCTTTAAATTCAATAAAATAAGCTTGCTTTAAGTAATCCATTTCTAGTCCTTGAAAAATAACACTAAAAAAAAGGTGGAGAGTTTAAGTTGGAAAAAATCATTCCTAAGTTGTATTTCACTCTTCTATATTAGAATGGGTAAGTTTTAGAAATCCTTGAAGGTTTGAATTCCTTTTCAAAAATAGGACTTTCCAAAAACCTATTTTCAAAGACCTAGAGGTTGCTCATCTAGTTGGTTTAACAATTTTCACCAAATGGAGGATGTAAGAAAGTTAAGGTTGTGTAAAGGGACTAATATTTCCATCTTAGGAAGGGTGAGACAACTTTCTAAGCCTTTCAAATACTATTGCATTGGGCATAAGCATGTGGCTTGAAGTAGGGAGCTAATAGAATTTTATCCTTCCATCCCATAATTGTCTAAGCTCATTTTATATTGATATTTTTCATTTGATGCCTAAAAAGTACTTTACAGGGAGTAAATCCTTTAAGAGCCCTCATAATACTCTTGGAAATGAGACATATAGGTTGAGTATGTATACCTATGATGCCTAGTCCTCTCTTGTCTTTATAATCAATATAAAGCAACTAAGATGACACAATCATGCCTCTTTTGTTGCTCCATTTAGCCCACAAAAACATTGTAATAATTAGTTAAGTTTTATTTATAACATGCTTCAAAGGGTAATCAACATGACAATATATAATAATGTCTAGAGCAAGAAGGATTTTATTGGTGACTAAATACAACCTTCCATTGATAGGAATCTATTGATCAATAAGAGTACCTTAGTTTTTAATTTTTTAAGATAACACTTCTAGATGTTAGATAGAGAGACTTATAACCCAAAAGCAATAACCACATATCTACAAATTTCCCAATTTTTGATTTGCTTCCATTTAGGAGGGATCCAAGGATGGGGATGGCTCACTAATATGATAAAATCAATTTTATGCATGGATGACTAGGAGATTAAAGTAACACAATAAAACTATAGGGAATTAGGGGTATTAGTAAATTCCTTAGTTGAGTTTTAAATAAAGACCATACTTACATTTTCATACTAGAAATTAAGGGATATAACTTCATTAGGGAGAAAAATATTGCATATAAGATTGTTAGAATGAGCATATTAGAGTAGGTTTACCAAAGGATTGACAAAAATCACATAGAGGAATGATGCTAGAGTGCAACCTTGGAAGATATATCTTTAAAGGGGGAAATTGGTAGAGATGGATTGATTGATAGCTAGGCAGGCATTAGAAATAGTTATGTTAAATGATCCTCTACAACCCAAACCACTTAAGCATTTTATGAATGAATTTCTATTTGATCACGTCATATAGTTTGTTAGATCGATTTTGATGAACAAGCCATCTTGAAAAGTTTTTTGAGCCCATTTTATAGTCTTTCATGACAACACAAGGTAATAAAGGATGAACTAACACCCAAAAGCCTTGCTTTTATAGTTTAACTATCTCTTGAGTAGTATGTTCAATGTGCATAAAAATTTCTTTAGCCACAATCTTATAAGAGATGTTAAGCAATGTAATAAGATGCCAACCAATAAAAAATTCTCATTTTTCCTTTTAGGTAGAAGCTTAATAAGTCCTTAATTATGACAAGGTTAAGGGATCCCTTCTCAACAGATTCATTATGAACTAAAATCTAATCCTCTCTTACATATGGCCACATGGTCTTAAATAATTTAGCCACCAAGTTATTCATTCTAAGAATTTTTCATTGGCTATGGAGTAAGGGATATAACAAATTCCTAATGTTGGTGTGATTATATTTTGCATTATCATAAGTTGATTTGGAAGTCTTAATTAGGAAGTTATTTTCCTATTCTTAGTTTGTGAATCTTGTGACATGTGTCATGATAATTTTTAACACTTTGTTTATTCCTAACAAATATGGCTATATATTTCTTTGTATTTTTTATTTATGAATTAATGAATGAATGCACCTATTTTAGATTTTGCATCAATTTATCTTATTTTTCTCTTCTGTAGAAGAATTACAATGAAGATACTTGACTCTTGTAGAGCTACCTATCATCTCTAACATGGTATCAAAACTCCAGATCTACAAGTTTCTTCTCTTATTTTGAGATTTTTTGCCACAATATTTCATATGGTGCATCATGGTGCAAAATGACCTCAATATTGTAGTTAGAAGATGTCAAAACCATTGGATCCATTTAAAGCATGCTAGATTTGGATTTAGAAGCTTCTGGGGAAATTTATTTTGGGGGTCTTATAACCTTGTGAATAGTGTATCCTATAATGAATAGTCTTTTGGCATAAATAGTGTTTTTGGTGTGAGTAGTGATTTTGGTGGTGAACAATGAGTTTGGTCATGAATAGTATTTTTAGGTTGTGAACATTTTTCCAGCCTCATTTGCATGCATAAGGATGCATTTTTCTTCCAAAGGACATATCTTAGGTGTGCATTGCCACTTTTTTTCAAATGAATATGCATTAAAAACATGGTTTTGAGCTCTTCATAGAAGTCCAAGTGATTTTTCTTAATTTTGATGCCGATTATTTTATTGTTGATTGAAGTATAGATTGGATTTTTGAATTCCAAGCTTATGACTTTCTCCTAGAATCTTTAGTTTTGGAAATCAAATAAGCATTGTAAAGGTATTCATTAGCTCTTCTCAACAATCCTATAATATCTTTTATATTCAACCTTAGGTATATTTTATTCAATTTATCATTTATTTTCATTCTAGTTGATATCCTAAATATTTTGACACCTAGAGAAGAATTATTTTCTTTAGTAGACTTTATTTTATCTTATCGGTATGTAGTGAGATTGTTGCTCTTTGATTTATTTTCTTGAGAAAAGTATCATAGTTTCATTTTCATTAGTATTGAGGAGAGAAGAATAGTTATTTATTTTCTTTAGTAGAATTTATTTTATCTTATCAATATGTATTAATATTGTTGATCTTTGATTTATTTTCTTCGGAAAATATTAAGGGTTTTTAACCCATCCTTCTCAAGTAATATTGAATAAGGATAGTTATGATTCTTGGTGAAATAACATCTTGAAACATTTCAGTTGTCATAATATTTTTCCTTATCTTTATGGACTCTTTCCTAAACTAGATACACCTAGGAGGAAGTTAGCACGAGAAAATAATATTGATAATGTCATATTTAGAAACTAGATACACACTTTGCACCAACATCTAGGAGATGTATGGATATTTTTCTGTGTCACCATTTCTAGATAACCCTACTATGGATTTCCTCATACACATTGCTGAAATAAATAATATACCCCTTGATGATGATACTTTAGAGGAGATTGAATATTTAAAAGGCATTGAGCATTCTAATGATATATATACTTTCAAGTGTTAATCCTCGTCCTATTATTGAAATCACATCTCCATCACCTATTGCTACTTTAGAGTCTAGTGTTTCTTCCTTGAGAGCTTCCATTGATTCTTTATAGTAGGAAATTTTTAGTATGTCAGATCCACCTCATTAGGATTCCTACGTATCAAACATTTCATTTTTTTTTTGTAGAATATCACATTTCAAACTTGGATGATTCATTGGAGGAATTTCTTTACCTTTTTGATGGTCGTGATGTCATCACATCTTTTGTGTTTTTGGATGCACTTCAAAATTTTCCCTCTCTTGATTGCACTTTTTTGATTGGCATTCAAGGAAACTATTTGGATTTAGGTTCCTTATTCATCTAGATTATGGGAATGACTTCTATATTCACTAGTGGATCTATTTCTTCCCAAGGGGAGGAATTTTTGTTGGTAGGGAGTGGACTATTTTTTGTTTTCAAGAATTCACCATTAGAAATAGAGCTACTTCTTTGTGGATGGGAGACAATATTTCATTCATTCACTCTCTCTTGTGGAGGGTTTATTTATTATGTGTTTATTATGGACTTGGTTTTTTTTTATCCATCACTTATACATACTTTTAGTTTTATCTCTTTCGGATGTGGTTTTTTCCCATAGGGTTTTTCTCCTTTACTCCTGATATGAGATATATTTGTTTGTAAATGAATACCTAATCAAGCCTTATTTCCAAGACCTACATTCCCTTTTGTCTTATGAGTGTAACCTCTCAAAGTTGCACTTAAAGGAGCTATTGGTGTGAAATTATATTCACACATTATTGTAAGTTTATTATAGAGTCTTTAATAGGGAGTTATTTTCCTACTTTTAGTTTGTGAATCTTGTGGCATGTGTCATGAGATTTATTTTCCCACTTAATATATTCTTGGAAAATATGGTTGTATATCTCTTTGTATTTTTTGTTTTTGAATTAATGAATGAATGCATGGATTTTATATTTTACATAAATTTCTCTAGTTTTGGTCTTGTGCAATAGATCTCTCCTTTGTAGAAGGACTATTGCAAAGATCACTAGCCCATATACACCTAATTGTTAGCTCTAACACCTCAAGGGTGAAGAATCTAGATCAAGGAATTTTTTTGTTCTTAATCTACTCTGGTAGAAATAGAAACATCATAGGACACTTGGTAAGATCAAAGGAAGATGATTTTTGTCTCTTAAATGTTAGAGAAAGAGTGATTATCTTTATCCATGAGAGAGGCCAATCATTCATATTTTTTTTAGAATTTGAAAAACAACATAGTCACTTATCATCATTTTTGATCAAGTTTAATTATGGTCTAATTTGTGCACCTCTACCTTTGGTATATTTATTGTTTTTTTTCAATACATTCACATCTTTTAGATTAATTGGACCACACCACCCTTTGGCTCTCAATTTATTAGATCTTTCCCTATAATCTTTTCAAAATCAAAGTTAATTGATTGTTTTCTTTTTCCTCAAATTCTCACTTTCAATGTCTTTTGAAAATGTATGCAAAGCCTTAAGATCTTTGAGTATTTGACATTGGAACATGTGTCCTCATCTTGATATCTTATGGGCTACATTGTTCTTACTCCATGGCTATTTATTTTGTCACGGTTCTATTTTATCTTAGATTTACATGGCTTCATGCTTGTACCTATCATGGGTACCACACTAATTTCAGCTCCACGATTGTCACACATAATATATTCATTCACACTTCTTTTCCTGTTGAATAGATTATTAACTTCATTATAACAAAATACAAAATATTTATGATGTTATTTTTCATGTTACTAATACACTTTTGAAGGTTATACTAAAATTGTGTGTGCAAGTTGAATATGTTACTCGACCAAAACAAAATGTCACGTCTCATACTTTGATGCTGTTTTGACCATGACTTTGTGGGATTTAATATATAAATTATGATATGTATTAGAGCAATATAATATAATACAATGCTTTGGTGTATGGAAATGTAGGAAAATATTTGTTTTTAGAATTATGAGTGCATTTTATTTTAAAATATACAAAATAGGAGTGTTGATTTAATTATTGCTTAAATTTATACTTCTATATTGGTTACTAATACACTTTCGTTTTTGCACGCCTGAGTGCATTTGAGTTGCAGGTAATCGAAGGCCAAGAGTGTGATTGAGGAAAAGAAGGTTAGCTTCCCGACAGGGTAAAAAAGGAGAAGCTCTCGATCACACACACAGCACTTAAAAATCATGTAGTTGCATTAGGCTATGTCTGTTTTCAATGTGATTGTTTAAATTGATTACATGATTTGAATAAGTAATTGATATAAAAGAAAAAAATATATATATATATATACCTATAATAACATAGCAAAATTAAAAATATAGTTTAATTATTCATAAAGGTTGTGAAAAGAGTATGGTTTATTTTATTTAGCTTATCCCATTTATTTTGTGCAATAAAAAGGAAAATCTGATTTAAAAATAGGAAATTTGAAAATATTATATTTGCATATAATATGGATGAATAATTGGTTTGCAAAATATAAAGTGGAGATATCTTTGTTTGCATATGGTTAATTTTTCCAAAAATTGAGAGGATGAACAGCCCTGAGAAAACTTTGGGCCCTGGGGAAATTTTCCTTAAAACCAACAATGCTTTTGGCATGTGGCAATCTCTGGAATTTGCATGTAAAAATTTATCTGTCATTTGGAAATACTATGCATGATCCTCGGAAGGGGCAATAAAGCTTTAAGGAGAAAAGAGAACATTCAGGGAGACATAACGAGAGCTCTGAAGAAGGCAACTGGAAGGTAATACTGGGCATCTGCACTAGAGAAAATTGCCAGGTTCTTTACCATACTTTGCTTTCAATCAGTTTAAAATTATAGAAAAAGAATTGAAGAAATGAAATGCATCATTCTATGAAATGATTACAGATACCTGAGAAATCTTTTCCAATTTTATTTTGAATCTGGATAATAGCTTACTTCTCATTGTTGCATTATAGAAAGAATACCCAATCTTTTCTTCCAGATTAGGGTTACATTCTGTTGCAAAAGTTGCAAATTATTAAACTGCTCTCAATTATATTTGGAAACATACATAAACATATATATATGCACAAGAATCTATATTCCCGTGCATATATACATATATATATATATATGCATATGATTTTGCAAGAAAACACTTTCACCAGAAATAAATTCAAAATTCCTTTGAGATAAATTTGAATGCGGTATAATACTGGGCAAAATGTCTCTTTTTTTTTTAGTTATGAAATTGTTTATACATAGGAATAAGGGAAGGGATTTTTAATCCCCTATCCTTCCCATGGGAAGGACACAGTTTTGTGGGGAGGCTCGTGCCCTCCACAGGCCACGGCCTGTGGAGGGGGCGCGAGCCCCTCACAGCCCGCCCCCTCCCCATGGGAGGGGCAAGGGCTTCCTACGCCCTTGTGGTGCTTAACACCAGTAAAAAAAAAACCTTGCACAATGTTTTTATTCTGTGCGCACAGCCAAAGAACTTGTGAACAGTTATAAGAAAATCAATATTTCTTTCTTAAAGCATATATATATATTTACACTCAGCTGTATATGATTTTTTTTTTATATATATATACACTCAGCTGTATATGTATATATATACATATATATAAATATATATATCCATACATATATACCAAAATGCAAGTTTGAACAGGAAAACCATTTCCAGAATGTAATATGATCTCTATCAAAAATACACAAACATCTCTGAAATTTTAAACATGGAACAAGAACAAAAGTACCTCTGAGAAAACATGTAAGCTGAAAATCTTCTTGATCACATTGTCATATACTTACATACAGAAGTACATTCCTGAATAAAGGTGTACAATATAAAATACGAATGCAAGTTTTTCTATCAAACCTCTGTTATTCTGAAAGAATTGCATTGTTTATGTATATTACTAATATCTAGAAACCTGTATCAAATTGAGAGTTACACTTTCAATCAGCTTGAATTTGGAAAGATTAGAAGTATATACATAAATCAGTAAACAATGTTTCATACAAAAGAACTAATTAAATTCCTCTACTAGTGTTTGTACACTAATAGTATTATGACATACATGTATTTCTTTAAAAATAGAGTCCTTTACCAAATCAGAAAAGAATTACTTACAAAAGAGTAGATGAAATCTTACTACTGAACTTACAACCTTTCTTTTCTTTTGTCATTTGTAATTCAAAAGATGTTATGAAATTCTCATTTGAAATTCTTTTAGAATCAACTGAATGCATGAAACATGTAAGGAAAATGCACAACTTTCTGCTTTTGTATTTATTCATACTTTACTTTTGGTAACTTCCGGGACAGGATGTCGAAGGTGGATCCACAGAGACGGTAGTTTTACCTTTTCTAAACTACCATTTGTTTGTTTTATTTATGCTTGGCCAAGCACTTGTACCATTGAAATAGATGGATTTGTTTTAAAAGCCTAGAAATGTATACGTATTTGAGTCTCTGCCACCTCCTATTGCAAGAAATGTGTTTTTCTCATATTAGAAATGCATATAGGCATCGGGCATGCATCGAGAATTCCCTCCTGTTTTATTGTGTCGGGTTGCTAGGCTCCTTTATGTAGGGTCGAGGATTCCTTCGAGTTAGGAAGGAACTCGGGGAAGTCATGAACTTTGTGGTTGGGCAGAAAAGGCGCCTGAATCACACTCTTGGCCCCTAGCTCGCAAGAAGACCAATGGTGTCACAGCGGTTGGAGGTTCAGAGTTTTATTTGCTTTTGATGTATTTGTATATCATTTTGGAATGGCTAGTATAGCCCCATTGTAAATGTATATGTATTTGACATTCTTTGATTGAAACTTTGAAATAGAAGTATGGCTTGAAAGAATCTAATGTAACATTGATTTGAAGAATTAAAGTTTTATGACTTAGCATAGAAAAGATGTTTCTAATGGAATTGTTGAATTCTTCCGAGTATGGTTGAATATGTATATGTGAAAATTCATTGATGTACTTTTTCTTTGCAAATAATCTTGATAAATTCCAATGTTACTATTTATATACATAAAATGTCAATTTAATTCTTTGTTTTTATTGAGCTCAATTTTAGAAGTTTTATGAATGATGTTAATTACTCGAAATCCTTTTGAAATGGATTAAATAATTGAAAATGTCTTTACCTTTAATTTTTTGAGCGTTACATCTTGGTATCAGAGCGGCAAGGTTCAACTCTAGGACCTATGCCTAACTACATATGACGTTGTGTCTTAATCAGGGTAACTTAAAATGGAAAATAGAGTGTACCAGTGAATTGGCAGATCTTGTGGAGGTACCAATGATAAACTGGATCAAATTTTAGCCTTGCTGCAAAGTCAGGGGGCTAGAATTGAAGAATTAGAACAAGGGAGGCAAAAGGGCCATCAAGGATTAAATACAAATAAAACCGATGGAGAAACAAATGTTGAACCACCTGGAAACGAGGGAAATCTAAATAGGGTGGCTGAGGAGTTAGGAAAAGACCTAAAGAAGGTCACTCCTCCGAAGTTTGATGGGAAAACCCTTGGAGATGGGCAAAAGCTTGGGTTATTGAAATGGAGAGGTATTTTTCCCTACAAAATTTATTAGATGAAACAAAGGCTAAATGGAGTTCATATCAACTCACCGGTGAGGCTGCTACTTGGTGGGAAAATGAAAGGGCGGATAAGCAGTTTATGCATGGGAAGGTAACTTGGGATAAGTTCCTACAACTATTTAGGAAGAGGTGGTTACCACAATCTCACTTTGATAAGAAAATGATAGAATTCCAGGTACTCATACAGGGTGGCATGACAGTGACCCAGTATTGGGAGAAATTCTCTCACTTGCTCAAGTACGCACCCCAATACCAGCATGATGAGAGGTTTCGAGTTCAAAAATTTATTTTGGGGCTTAGACCTCAAATTGGAAATGAAATAGATTTGCATAATCTAGCCACCATGGATGAAGTTTTTGATTTAGCAATTAAACAGGAGCACAAGCTGTAGTAGCTGCTAACTATAGGAAGAGCAGGGAAGCCAAGTATGGCAATAAGAAGTTCCAGGGGAATCGTCAAGGTAATAGCAATCAGGGTGGTCAGAGCAAACAGGACAATCAAGGGAATGAAAATAGGCAAATCAGAAATCTGAAGAGGGATGGTAGTCCTCAGGACCGCAACGATGGAAACAAGAACAATAACAACAAGAGGGGCAACTTCAATAAAAGGAATGATAATAACAGGAGAGATTTTTCTAACAAGCCCAAAGCACCTTGTGGAGGTTGTTATACCTATGGTGGCGAGCATTACGCCAGTGTGTGCCCTCAGAGAAATAACAAACAGAATAATAGGAATCAGCATCATATTCATGCAGCGGTTGACAATCGCCAAGCAGATTATCAAGCCACTCCCATCCAGTTATCGGGTAAATTATTTGGATGCCCTGTTTCTATTTTGATTGATACTGGTGCTACTAATAGTTTTATAGATCCTCATGTTTTGACTAAATTATCAGTTAGACCAAGTTTTATGGCGAATTCTCGGAAAGTTCAGTATGGAAACTGGGTAGAGAGGAAGGTAAAGCAATGCATGTATTTCAGCAAACTTGAACTCCCTAACCTTCAAACGCAAGTGAACTTGTATGTTGCACCGTTGGGGTCTTACGATGTGATATTAGGGATAAATTGGCTCTCTGAACATAAGGCTCTTGTGGATTGCGAATAGAAGACAATAAAGTGTCTGGATGATCGAGGAAACCATGTGGAGCTTTGTGGCATTAAAAATCCTTTAGAGCTTAGGAAAGTCTCCGCCATGCAATTGAAAAAGGAAATTCGGAAGGGATGCACTATCTTTGCAATAAAGTTCAAGGACCTTGATGAGGAAGAATCCTCAATTAATGATCATCCCATTCTAAAAGAATTTGAGGATGTTTTTCCTACTGAGCTGACTGAGCTACCTCCTAGGCGTGTGTTTGATTTTTCTATTGATTTGACTCCAGGAGTAGAACCTCAGTCTAAGGCTCCTTACAGGATGAATATAATAGAATTATTTGAGCTTAAGGCCCAACTAGAAGAGTTATTGAAGCAGGGTCTTATTAGGCCAAGCGTGTCACCTTGGGGAGCTCCAGTTATCTTCGTGAAAAAGAAGGATGGTACCTTGAGGTTGTGCATTGACTGTAGAATGCTCAACAAGGTCACTATCAAGAATAAATACATACTCCCACACATCAATGACTTGTTTGATCAGCTAAAAGATGCCAAGGTATTCTCAAAAATTGATTTAAGATCAGGATACCACCAGTTGAGACTGAAGGAAGAAGACATTCACAAAACTGCCTTCAGAACAAGGTATGGGCACTATGAGTTTACTGTGCTACCATTTGGGCTAAGTAATGCTCCTGCAGCTTTCATGAACCTGATGAATAGTGTCTTTCGAGATTGTTTGGATAACTTTGTCCTAATCTTTCATGACGATATCTTGATCTATTCTAAGTCAAAGGAAGAACATGAGAACCATTTAAGAATTGTGTTGCAACGTCTGAGGGAACATAAGCTATATGGAAAGATGTCTAAATGTACCTTCTTCCAATCTGAAGTACATTATTTAGGACATGTGATTTCAGCAGAAGGGGTAAGGGTGGACCCAAAAAAGATTAAGGCAATTATGGATTGGCCAGCACCGCAGAATGTCACTAAAGTTTGAAGTTTCATGGGAATTGTAGGATATTATAGGAGATTTGTTTAGGGGTTCTCGACAATTGCAGCACCCATCACTGCACTACAAAAGAAGGAAAAGAAGTTTGAATGGAGTGATAAGTGTGAGAGAGCTTTTTAGCTGCTTAAGGAGAAACTCACTACTGCACCCATCCTAGTTGTGCCAGATCCGAACAGCCATTTTATAGTTATTACTGATGCATCAGGGGAAGGGGTAGGAGCAGTTCTTATGCAAGAAGGGCAAGTGGTAGCATATGAATCAAGGAAGTTAAAGCAGCATGAATTAAACTATGCACCACACGACTTAGAATTGGAAGCCATAGTCCATGCCTTATAGATGTGGAGACATTACCTCTTAGGAAAGCCTTTTGAACTAAAGACAGACCATGCAGGACTGAGATATATCTTCACTCAACCCAATCTTAATGCCCGACAAAGGCGATGGCTGGAATTCTTGAGTGAATATGACTTTGGGATTGAATACATTAAGGGTAAGGAAAACAGGGTGGCTGATGCCTTGAGTAGAAGGAGGCACCTTGCAGCCATGGTTACCATAAAATCAGATTTTAGGTAGCAAGTAGTACAATTTTCCCTTGGGGATGAACATTATGAAAAGGTGAAACAAGCCCTAGGGGTGAATTCCTCATATCGTCAATATGAGGGTTACGTATTAGAATCAGATGGACTCTTGAGATACCAGGGATGAATGTACATTCCTAGTTCTGCAAACTTGAGAGAGTTGGTGTTGGAGGAGTTCCACAACACTCCATACTCAGGACATCCCGGTATTACAAAAATGATGGAAGGACTTAGGCCACTGTACTTCTGGCCAAGACTTAAAAGGGATATTATGTCCCATGTAGCCCGTTGCTTGGAATGCCAGCAAGTTAAGGCTAAGCATGTACATCCGGCAGGACTCTTATATCCTCACAGGGTACCAGAGTATAAATGGCAGGTTATCACTATGGATTTTATACAGGGGTTACCAATGTCTAGAAACTGACATGATACCATCTTGGTTGTGGTGGATAAATTGACAAAGGTTGCTCATTTCATTCCTAGAAATATCAAGGATGGTTCAATGGTTTTAGCAAGAAAATTTGTTCAGGAAATTTTTCGGTTGCATGGAGTGCCAAAAATGATCATCTCAGATTGAGACACTCGGATGACTTCCGGGTTTTGGATCACATTAAATTCTTCCCTAGGAACTAAATTGAATTTCAGTTCCGCATATCATCCTCAGACCGATGGTCAAATGGGGAGGGTGAATCAGGTAGTAGAAGATCTTCTCTGCATGTACTGTATGGAACAACAAAGTAAGTGGGAGGAGTATTTGCCTTTGGTGGAGTTTCCTTACAACAACTCCTACCATGCTTCTTTGGGCATGGCACCTTTTGAATCCCTTTATGGACGTAAATTTCGAACACCCATTAGTTGGGACAGAGTAGAAGACAGGGTTGTGATTGGCCCTGAGATGCTCAGAGAAATGGAAGACCAAATGAGAATCATTAAGGAAAAATTGAAATAAGCTGCAGATAGACAAAAAAGTCTAGCAGACAAGAACCGGAGTTTTAGGCAGTTCTCTGTAGGGGATAAGGTCTTTTTGAGGGTTTGACTGCATAAGAGTTCAATCTCTTTCGGCAGAAACTCTAAATTAGCCCCTAGGTTTGTTGGCCCTTTTGATGTTTTGGAGGTGGTGAATCCAGTTGCTTACAGGCTTGCTCTGCCACCAGCTCTATCCTGGATACATAATGTATTTCATGTCTCAGTACTTAAGCCTTACCATCCAGATATTGCTCATATCCTTGATTGGCATGCATTGCAGGTTCAGGACCCAGGCATGATACAGGTGGAGCCCGCCAAGATCGTGGAAGAGCGCAACATTAAGTTGCGTAATAGGGACATTATGCAATACAGGGTCCAATGGGACCAGTATTTGGTGGATAATGCCACCTGGGAGAATGCTGAGGATATAGATAGAATCTTTCCTCATTTGAAACCCTAGCATACTTTTATTTTCTTTCGTAGAGACTTACGAAATACTAATATCTCAATTTTGTTATGTAGCTTGCCTTAGACATCGAGACGATGTCTCTTCCCAAGTGGGGAAGGATGTCACGTCTCATACTTTGATGCTGTTTTGACCATGACTTTGTGGGATTTAATATATAAATTATGATACGTATTAGAGCAATATAATATAATACAATGCTTTGGTGTATGGAAATGTAGGAAAATATTTGTTTTTTGATTTATGAGTGCATTTTATTTTAAAATATACAAAATAGGAGTGTTGATTTAATTATTGCTTAAATTTATACTTCTATATTGGTTACTAATACACTTTCGTTTTTGCATGCCTCAGTGCATTTGAGTTGCAGGTGATCGAAGGCCAAGAGTGTGATTGAGGAAAAGAAGGTTAGCTTCCCGACAGGGTAAAAAGGAGAAGCTCTCGATCACACACACAACACTTAAAAATCATGTACTTGCATTAGGCTATGTCTGTTTTCAATGTGATTGTTTAAATTGATTACATGATTTGAATAAGTAATTGATATAAAAGAAAATATATATATATACCTATAATAACATAGCAAAATTAAAAATATAGTTTAATTATTCATAAAGGTTGTGAAAAGAGTATGGTTTATTTTATTTAGCTTATCCCATTTATTTTGTGCAATAAAAAGGAAAATCTGATTTAAAAATAGGAAATTTGAAAATATTATATTTGCATATAATATGGATGAATAATTGGTTTGCAAAATATAAAGTGGAGATATCTTTGTTTGCATATGGTTAATTTTTCCAAAAATTGAGAGGATGAACAGCCCCGAGAAAACTTTGGGCCCTGGAGAAATTTTCCTTAAAACCAACAATGTTGTTGGCATGTGGCAATCTCTGGAATTTGCATGTAAAAATTTATCTGTCATTTGGAAATACTATGCATGATCCTCGGAAGGGGCAATAAAGCTTTAAGGAGAAAAGAGAACATTCAGGGGGACATAACGAGAGCTCTGAAGAAGGCAACTAGAAGGTAATACTGGGCATCTGCACTGGAGAAAATTGCCAGGTTCTTTACCATACTTTGCTTTCAATCAGTTTAAAATTACAGAAAAAGAATTGAAGAAACGAAATGCATCATTCTATGAAATGATTACAAATACCTGAGAAATCTTTTCCAATTTTATTTTGAATCTGGATAATAGCTTACTTCTCATTGTTGCATTATAGAAAGAATACCCAATCTTTTCTTCCAGATTAGGGTTACATTTTGTTGCAAAAGCTACAAATTATTAAACTGCTCTCAATTATATTTGGAAACATACATAAACATATATATACATATATATATTTGCACAAGAATCTGTATTCCCATGCATATATACATATATATATATATATATATATATATATGCATATGATTTTGCAAGAAAACACTTTCACTAGAAATAAAATCAAAATTCCTTTGAGATAAATTTGAATGCGGTATAATACTGGGAAAAATGTCTCTTTTTTTTGAGTTATGAAATTGTTTATACACAGGAATAAGGGAAGGGATTTTTAATCCCATGTCCTTCCCATGGGAAGGACGCGGTTCTGTGGGGAGGATCGCACCCTTCACAGGCCGCAGCCTGTGGAGGAGGCGCGAGCCCCTCACAGCCTGCCCCCTCCCCATGGGAGGGGCAAGGGCTTCCTGCACCCTTGTGGTGCTTAACACCAGTAAAAAAAAAACCCTGCACAATGTTTTTATTCTGTGCGCACAGCCAGAGAACTTGTGAACAGTTATAAGAAAATCAGTATTTCTTTCTTAAAGCATATATATATTTACACTCAGCTGTATATGATTTATATATATATATATATATACACTCAGCTGTATATGTATATATATACATATATAGAAATATATATATCCATACATATATACCAAAATGCAAGTTTGAACAGGAAAACCATTTCCAGAATGTAATATGATCTCTGTCAAAAATACACAAACATCTCTAAAATTTTAAACCTGGAACAAGAACAAAAGTACCTCTGAGAAAACATGTAAGCTGAAAATCTTCTTGATCACATTGTCATATACATACATACAGAAGTAAATTCTTGAATAAAGGTGTACAATATAAAATACGAATGCAAGTTTTTCTTTCAAACCTCTGTTATTCTAAAAGAATTGCACTGGTTCTGTATATTACTAATATCCAGAAACCTATATTAAATTGAGAGTTACACTTTCAATCAGCTTGAATTTGGAAAGATTAGAAGTATATACATAAATCAGTAAACACTATTTCATACAAAAGAACTAATTAAATTCCTCTACTAGTGTTTGTACACTAATAGTATTATGACATACATGTATTTCTTTAAAAATAGAGTCCTTTACCAAATCAGAAAAGAATTACTTACAAAAGAGTAGATGAAATCTTACTACTGAACTTACAACCTTTCTTTTCTTTTGTCATTTGTAATTCAAAAGATGTTATGAAATTCTCATTTGAAATTCTTTTAGAATCAACTGAATGCATGAAACATGTAAGGAAAATGCACAACTTTCTGCTTTTGTATTTATTCATACTTTACTTTTGGTAACTTCCGGGATAGGATGCCGAAGGTGGATCCACAGAGATGGTAGTTTTACCTTTTCTAAACTACCATTTTTTTGTTTTATTTATGCTTGGCCAAGCACTTGTACCATTGAAATAGATGGATTTGTTTTAAAAGCCTAGAAATGTATATGTATTTGAGTCTCTGCCACCTCCTGTTGCAAGAAATGTGTTTTTCTCATATTAGAAATGCATATTGGCACCGGGCATGCATCGAGAGTTCCCTCCTGTTTTACTGTGTCGGGTTGCTAGGCTCCTTTATGCAGGGCCAGGGATTCCTTCGAGTTAGGAACCCGAGGAAGTCATGAACTTCGTGGTTGGGCGGAAAAGGTGCCTGAATTACACTCTTGGCCCCCAGCTCGCAAGAAGACCGATGGTGTCACAACAGTTGGAGGTTCAGAGTTTTATTTGCTTTTGATGTATTTGTATATCATTTTGGAATGGCTAGTATAGCCCCATTGTAAATGCATATGTATTTGACATTCTTTGATTGAAACTTTGAAATAGAAGTATGGCTTGAAAGAATCTAATGTAACATTGATTTGAAGAATTAAAGTTTTATGACTTAGCATAGAAAAGATGTTTCTAATGGAATTGTTGAATTCTTCCGAGTATGGTTGAATATGTATATGTGAGAATTCATTGATGTACTTTTTCTTTGCGAATAATCTTGATAAATTCCAATGTTACTATTTATATACATAAAATGCCAATTTAATTCTTTGTTTTTATTGAGCTCAATTTTAGAAGTTTTATGAATGATGTTAATTACTTGGAATCCTTTTGAAACAGATTAAATAATTGAAAATGTCTTTACCTTTAATTTTTCGAGCGTTACACAAAAAGAAATCATGAGGCACTGTCCTTACCCCATATCTTGGATAATATATTTTCTAATTTTATTCACCCCATATTCTATTTTAGAATGCATAATTCAAGTAGTTTGAACATTTACACCAAAGTGGGGACATAAATGTAAGGAATACAAGTGTCTACTTTCCCCTTTTACCCTTTTCTTTATATTCACTTCACACCCTGCCATAAATATTTTTGCAAATTTAGATCTTAATCCTAAACCTAGTCTCAATGCTTAATCCATAATTGTTAAACAAGATCAATCCATGTCTTTAGTTGTTTTGTAACCTTAGACTAGAGTGTGGGTGTAAACTTTTCTTCTAGGGATATTCACATCAACAATCTAGACCTCCTAATTCATATATCATTTTTGGCTTTTCTTGAGCTAACCCTTAAAATAAAAAATATGATTGTTACTTATTGACTTGTGCTAAAATACATTGAATTTTAGCATCAACACAAACAATAATGGATACTACACTATCTACTCATAATTTAAACACTTTGCATCTTTGTGTGGTACATCTTCTAACCTTGTTTGCCTATAATGGAGATTGTCTAGTTATCAAGAAAGCTTTCACACCCCTCTCTACCCACCAATAGTCTCCCCAAGATTCTTCTTAGCACCACCCAATTCTAGTCATAGGAAAGTCCACATGTGAATAGGTTATGCAAATTCACAAGAGCTAAGGACATTTCACACCAATAAGACTAAATTGTACCAAGAGGATCAAATTGTGAGTATGACTTCATCCACAAGCACATCAAAATCTATGTATATGCTAAAGACAACTCATACAATATTTGACTAAATATAAGATTTTTTCAAGTTTCATTCTACAATTTCTCATCTTACGTCAACCACCAAGAATTGACAAGAATAAAAGTAAACTAAAGATAAGAATGAAAGTAAATTGTCTTAAACCTCTTAATTTCATTTACTTTTACATTATCAACTCTTATATTTAGAACTAAATGCATTCATTACTTATTTAAGTTCATATCAAACCTAAATAACAATGTAGTTCATATTTTATATTTACACAAAACAAATATTATATTATTAACACTTAACTCAATACTATTGTGTTTAAAATGTTGCACTTTTCAATTACATTTTACAAAATCAACCAATCATTTCATCGAAAATTTTGTAATTAATATGAAGCATTTAATTAAAGACATAAAATCTCCACAGTTCATAATATTAGCTTGATTCTTTTTGGATTAGATCATATAAGCTTTTTTCTTGATCAATATTTCACATCATTTCATATTCTATCATCAAAATAAGATAGTAAGAAAAGCTGAAATATTTATTTTGATAAAGATTCAACCACGATTCTATTAATTGTCTACTTTAAATTCTTATTCTCACAATCACATAAACACTGAACAAAAGAATATATTTTGATTTTTCACCAATAAACCTTTCATATAAATAAAAAATAAAAATAAAAAAATCTAGTTTACAACCACAAATCTTAGGCTGTCCATGTGCCTTGGATTTGAACAATTGTCAAAATATAGACCATTAAAAAAAACATTTTATAAATATATTCTAATATAATGATATCCAACGTGATATTCACACCCCTTTGGAATATCTAAAGTACGTTTGTTTCCAAACCATACGAATAACTAAAGTAGGCTTAAAAGTTCATCTTATATATTAAGCATAAGTGGACCAAGGATATTTATATCCTTGCTTTCTAAGCAATTCTATTCTTTATAAATTCTTAAGAGACAAAAGGGATATATACTTTTCCAAAGGGTGGATACTTTTTGTATATAGGGAAGGAAAGAAAATGGCCCTTCATAATATTTGAGAAATAAATGAATAAATTTAATTAAATATAAGTGATATTTTTTAATTGATTAATGTAAGTCAAATAGAAATAGAAATTAAATTAGTGTTGAAGTTAAAAGAAAAGATTATGGTTATATATTTTGTGATGTGAATTTTGATTGATAAAGTCTTTTGAGATAATATTATAGAGAAAAAATTGAAACTTGTTAATTGATAAGAAAGTTGACATTCATAGAAGATGAGGGCGTAGTGGTGTGATCTTGTCTTAATTTATGTGATCTCATTTTAAGCAAAATTTGATTGAGAGTACCTACGAAACTTGTTCACTTGTTGATATTTGAAGGAAAAAGGGGGTGGTGCTAAAGAGTGTCAATGGGGTTTGTTAGAGCCCTATTTTATATGCCTCAAAATACAAAATCGTAAGTCTTGGTACACCTTGTTGCAATTTCCTTGTGTTAACCCACCATTATAACCAATCTAAGAGAGTCTAAGTGGATTTTCCCTTGTGATATTGCTACCAAGATTCGACCATATAGTTTTATGAGTCAAACTCATTGACCCATGTTTCATGAGTAGTGGTTCACAAGAACCCATCTCTCATGATAATGAATGGTACACTTAGGACTCATTGCATCTAGGTGATGCTCATAGAGGTGAAGCACTGGGCCTTCCCGGGAGGTCACCCATCCCAATACTACTCTAGCTCAAGCGCACTTAACCACAAAGTTTTCTCCAAGGTTAAGCCCACTTAGCTTGCAACCCCATTTGCTTAAGGATTTTCCCTTTTTCAAAAATTGATTAAGTGTTTCCTTTGTCATCCCTTGTGTGTTTATCAATGTATTGGATGTGGCAACATCTTGAAAAATTAGTGTGGGGGGTTGTCCAAGGATAACTTTAAGAAACCCCCCTCATAAAATGTGTAAAAACCTAGCGAATCTTTCATAATTCCCGAAAAAATATTAATTTTATTGGTAATTTTTTCTTTTGAGAAAATAAATAAATTCAATTGGTGAATCTTTTGTAATCAGTAGAAATTGGTAGAAAATCTTGGCAAATTATAATTTTTTTGAAACCAATAAAATATTTTCATTGGCGATAAAAACATGTTTTCAAACCAATAAAATATTTTCATTGGCAAATCAAACCTATTTTCAAACCAATTAAAAATTTTCATTGGAGAATTAAACATGTTTTTAAACCAAAACAATATTTTTGTTGGTAAATTAAACTTGTTTTCAAACCAAAAAATATTTTTGTTGGCGAATAAAACCTGTACTCTAACCAATAAAATATTTTAATTGGAAAATTAAACATGTTTTCAAAACACTAAAATGTTTTCGTTGGAAAATTAAAACTATTTTTGAACCAATTAAAATTTTTCATGGCGAATTAAACTAGTATGCCAATAAAAATCATAGTGTGGGTGGCAAAAATATTAAATGCTATATATTGTTCTATTTCGAGACAAATTGTCTACACACCCAAATTCCTACATAAAGTCTCTGGGATTAAGGCAAGTGTCAACATATTATAAATTCTAATCAGAAGTGAGCAAAATTTATTGTGACTTGTTAGTGGATATTGATAATGATTAAGATACAAAAAGCCACTTAATTCTCTTATCTTTTCAATGCTTTGAAGTACTATGTCTAAAGCCAAGTGTCAGTGCAACTTAACAACGATGAGTTATATTATTTAATAAGTTAATATAACATTAATATACTCAAAAAAATAAAATTAATGTACAATTTTTTTTATCATTTGATGAATGCTTGATGAACCGCCATAGTTGTATTTTGGAAGGAAATATTTGAAGCGCTAGACTTGCAAATTCTAACCTCTGGAATCACCCTAGAACCGTTATATTTGCACAGATCAATGATTGACCTTTTATTTATGTGTGTTATTACTGATTAAATCACTTAAAGTCATGACTCATTTTTTGGGAAATAATATTGTCATTTGTCACATCAACATGTGTGTCTTATTGTGAATTAAATGCTCAAGTGTTGAGTATTGATGTCTTCATTCTATATATACTTCACCAACTTGATGTTCTTCATATCATTTATAACATATTTACTTTCTCTCTTCTCTATTCACAAGTTCAATGTGATATTATGGAGTCTTCATGGCATGTCATGATACCCAAATATTTTTGAGAGAAAAGAAGCAACAATGCATACGATAGACAAAAGTTGTGTAGGGTATTCACTATTCCTTGTGTGTCTATTGAGGAGACTATAAGAATAATTTTGGGTAGGGAATGAATTCAAAACAACCCCCGTGCTCTATTTTTTTAGGTATCTTTTTCTTTCTTGTCAAATTGCATGGATATTTTGTTGGATAAGGAGTTGGTGAAGATGCTGGCAATATGTTATTTTCATCCTTTTATTTACTCTTTCTTCTTTGGAGTTGGAACTTGAGCATTATAATTTTGAATTTGGGTTAGCCCTAGTGTTGGAGATTTTTGCACTATGTTTTCATTAGTTTTGGAATTGATATCAACCTATGTCAACCTCTAGTGTGGTTGTGATGAGAAGGTGCTTGTGGTATTGAGCAGGAATTTCTGATGCAACTAGTTCACTTGGTTTCCAAGTTCTCTTGAGAAAATTTGAATAGAGTGTACAATGACACAGTTGTGTTTTGCATTGTGCTCCACATTTCTTCATAGTTGAAGATGTGCTTGTGCGGTTTGGAAGAGATGATTAGAGGTGTTATATCCAGAGTTTCAGGTTCTAGATCATGTGTAGTGGAAGATGTTTCTGACAGTGTGTTTCCTGTGTTGAATGCACAAGAAAACTGAGAGTGGGGGTGAATTGGTTGTACATTAAAACATTAAAACCCTCTTTAACATTCAAATTTGCATTAGTCATTAAACCCTTAACAACCACTTAAATCCTTATCATGTATTTGCAGAATGTAAACATGAGAAACAGTAATGCAAACACATCCAAACATATGAGAACACCAGATTTATGTGGAAAACCTAATAATGGAAAAACCATAGTAAGAATTAGCTCATAGCATAAAGTAATTGTAACACTGAATACATTAGGCTCACTGCCTAGAAGAAAGAAGGGCTCACTACCAATGTCTCACTGTTAGATTACAAAAAAGAATAAAGAAGAATTCTACAATGAGAAATCAATCTCAAAGCAACAGGAAAATCCACCACAACATCACTAATACATTTGTAGCCTCTTTGAAGAATGTAGAGAAGCTCATTGCTTCTAGTAGTCTAACACATTAAATCTTGCATTGCATTTCACACTTTCACACTTCACCTTTGCACTTCACATCAAACACCTCATACATCAATTCTCCAACAACTCCATACTTATTTATACCATCATCAACCTTGAAAATAATTGACAATGTTGGATATGAACCTCAACCATGTAAATTTCAAATTAGGTCGACACTAAGCATTCCCGCGGTGGAAAGGAATGAAGGCGGACCACACTACATCTTAACTTGGACCCAAATACACAAACACGTGTCATATCACACTTCCACAAATACCAAAGCATATCCACAATTAGTGTAAACAACCAAGGTTGGTCGAACCTATGTAAACACCATTGAACATTCAAATACATACTTCCTTAGATTCAAAGATGACTCATGGAAAACATACATCACTCGAACACAATTTAGAATGTTCCATAAACATCTTGAAATCCAACAAATTCCTTCACAATTACTTTCTTCTAAAGAACACACTCATCTTGTGCACCTAGTTAACTTTCCTCATACTGTAACACATGAATCCAACCTTGCAGAGCACTAAAATTTGAACAACTCAAACTAAAGATAAATATTAGCAATATGAGCACACCCTTAGACCCACAAGACCAAAAACCATACTATAGAGAAATGCAGAGAAAAACCATTTCTTCCAAACACCACTACAATACACTATTTACATATTGGTGAACACAAATTTCTTGACACAATGATCCAGAACCTAAAACTCTAGATATAACACCTTTGAACACGTCTGTTCAACATATTCAAATCACATAAGCAGATCTTCAACCATGAAGAAATGCAGAGAAAAAACAAAACACGTCTCAACCACACTATTTTCTCTTTTATTCAAATTTTCTCAAAAGCACTTGGAAACCAAGCACCACAACCGCATTTTCATCATCTAGAACACCTTCTTGTCACAACCAAACCAATTTCAACATAGCAACTCAACCATACACATGCTTATCAAATCAACACTAGAGGTTGACACCAATGTTACTATTAATGACAACATAATGTAGCTAATCAAAATATCACCAAGGTTGACATCAACAACATAGATCTGTTGACATCAATGACAACACAAATTGTGTTGCAATAATTTTCTATTGGTCTCCTTGTGCGATGCAACAAAACACTTGAGTTTGTGGCATGGCTTAACCGCCTCACGTGGATCTTGTATAAATCTGGTGGTTGTATTGGGCATTAACAAGTTGATCTTTTCGTGCAATGACAACCACCAATGTAATAATTGGTATCAGAGTCAAGGTCACAGGTTCAAACTCCTCGCTTGCACTAGGGGGATTGTTGCAAGAATTCACTCTTGGTATCCTTGTGTTGTGCAACACAACGCTCGGGTTCATGACATGACTTAACCACCTCCCATGGATCTTTTATAAATATGGCAGTTGTATCGAACATTAACATGTTGATCTTTTGGTGCAACAACAACCACCAATGTAACAAACTACACATACTTGCAACAATTTCCCCCTTTATCATTGATGGAAACACATAATATGAAAACCATCAATAGAAAACACAACAACTCTGATCACCAACACATTGCTCCATACCAACACTTTCTCTTTTTCACTCTACTCTCTCTCTCTCTCTCTCTCTCTCCCCCTTTTTATCTTACTCTCTTCTTTTTTCACATTACACTCTCCCCCCCTTTGAAATCAATGGTAAGGGGACAACACATTTGTATCTCTCCCCTTTGACATACATATATCTATTCTTCCATTTCTCTTACTTCTTACATCTCTAAGAATTATTTATCTTTTTACTACACTCTATTTTCTTCACACCTGCACATTCCACTTTTGCACTAATTAACAACTACTTCACATACCATTTGACACCATTGAAAAAGGAAAAACACCTGCATACTAGAAAATGACAACATTTACTCCCCCTAATTGTAATGACCTACAATGCCACTACCTACTCCCCCTGAGAGGTAGCCACCAACATCAGTCCAAAATAAGGAATGAATCTTGAAATCCACTAGAATAATGCATATCCTTATGCATCTAGTTGAAAGGAGGGGAAATAACCCCTAACTTCTCTTGTAGATACTCAAAAGTATCCTTAGGAAGATATTTAGTGAATATATCAGTAACCTAATCCTTTGTAGGCACATACTCCAGCTTCACCTCATTCTCTGCAGCCTTTTCTCTCAAAAAGTGATACTATATTGAGATATGTTTTGTTCTTGAATGCATTACCAGATTCTTTGAAATGTTGATAGCACTTTTCTTATAACAAAAGATGGAAATGGGTTCATCATATACCACTTTGATATCCTTCAAGGTTTTCTTCATCCACAACACTTGTGTGTAAATGATGTTGCAACAATGTATTTTGCCTCTACAGTAGATAATGACATTGAATCGTGATTCTTGCTTATCCAAGACACCAACCTATTTCCAATAAAGAATGCACCACCACTTATACTTTTTTATCATCCATACAACCTACCCAATCTGCATCTATATAAGAACTCAAGGAGAAATCATTATCCTTTGGATACCACAAGCTATGTTACAAAGTTTTTTTTAAGTATCTAAATATTCTCTTCATTGCTATGACATGTGACTCTTTTGGATCTTCTTGAAATCTAGTCATAAGACAAACTGCATGCATCATATCCGATCTAGCAATTGTTAGATATAGAAATCCTCCAATCATTGACCTATACTTTCTCTTATCAACCTTAGGAGATTCATCATTCTTACTTAGCTTGCAACTAATAACCATAGGAGTACATACTAGTTTAGATTCTTCCATCCCAAACTTCTTCAACATTTCCTTAAAATACTTAGATTGTAAAGCAAATATCTCTTTCTTTGTCTGAATGATTTGAAGTCCAAGGAAGAAATCATCTCCCAAAATATAGACATCTCAAAATCTTTTTGCATCTCTTCTACACATCTCTTGCACATTACTTCATTACCTCGAAGGATTATGTCATCAACATACACAACCACAATCAACATTTGATCTTTCTCTACCTTAAAGTAAAGATTACTATCTGTAGTACCTTTATTGAATCCTTGCTGCAACAAGTACCTATCCAATCTTGCATACTAAGCTCTAGAAGCTTGCTTGAGTCCATATTTTGCCTTCTTCAATTTGCAAACCATATTAGGATTATTTGATAACTAAAATCCTTCTGGTTGTTTAATATAAACTTCTTCCAATTCACCATTCAAGAATGTGGTCTTCACATCCATCTAATACACTTTGAAATTTTTGTGTACTATAAAAGCCGAAAACATCCTAATAGCTTCCATCCTTTCCACTGGAGCAAATGTATCCTCAAAATATATTCCTTCCACTTGTGAGCAACCTTGACACACAAGCCTTGCCTTATTCTAATCAACTTCGCTACTCATTTAGTTTATTTTAGAACACCCACTTAGTTCTTGAAACATAGAAAAATTGGGTAGGGGTTCAAACACATAGGGATTTATACTAAATTTGGAATGTTTCACCAAACTTACTATAAATATAAAGGGGGAAATGGGGTGAATGAACCTACCTATTCTTCTATTTCATTTAGGAAATGAGATCCCTGAAGTTAAAATCCACTTTCAACCCTTACGTGAGTAAATTCTTTGAGGAATCTTGTAATTTCCTTTTTGTGTTAGGATAGGGGTCTAGGTCAAACAAAACTTTGGGGAGAAAAACTAAAAAATAGTAAACTAACTCCAAAATGTAATCTATAACTTAGATTTAGTAGATTAAGCATAAAAGTGAAGGAACCAACAAAGTTTTTGGTAGATCTAGAAGGGATAAATGTTGCGCACCTCTCACAAAATGGTTTTTCAGAAGTTGTCTAGGGACTCATTTTCCCTATGGAAAATGGGTCATCGGTAGGGCTCTTCAAAATCTATTTTTGGGTCCTCTGCTCCTGTGTTTGTACTTCCATATTCTTGATTTTCACAGTCAGATAGTTGGAAATAAATCCAAGATATGAGTTTCTATGAGATGACAATAAAGGTGAAAACAAATACAACTTTGCAATTTTGCAACTTTGAGATCTTCAACCTGCAAATTTGCAACACACAAAGAGAGGGGAAAAATGTTTTTTTTTAGTGAATGGGGGTTTGCCTTGGTCAAACCCCATTTTAGTAATTAAATCTTGTAATGAAACAAAATAACATGAAAAGAATGATGAATGAACAACTCAATGTCACAACTCGCCAAAACCTTGAATGAACCTTGAAAAGAATTAAATCTTGATGTTGATCTTGCATGAAATGGATTCAATGGATGTGGATCTTGATACTTGAGTCTTTCTTTCAATATTTGACTTGAATGCTTGAAACCTACATCACAATGTTAACTCCAAAAACATGCATGATTGAAATAACTTTGACATGATGAATGAATCTTGAATGCTACAAATGATGAAGAAATCCTATCTTGAATGCTCTTGACAATAATCTTGGCTCTTGTAATTTATCTCTCAAAAATCTAATGTTGATTTGATAAAATAACTTTGCATTTATAAAAAATTATCCTTAATTTACTGAAATTCAAATATCACAAGCCGACATTGAATCATGGATTTGAAAATATTAAAATACCACCAAAAACATAATTTAAATTTAGGTCCTAGGTCTAAGGGAGGACCCATTCACCCATGGGTGAATGGATCCTAGGTCACTCACCTAGGACACACATTGCTCAATGAGAAGTGTTATGTTAATGCATTAATGAATGTCGGGTTTCCTCTTCAAAAAATGTAATAAATTAGGCTTGGATTTGAATTAAACGAGCTAATTAAGGAAAATTAAGCTCAATTAATTAAAGTAACCGTAAATAAGTGTGAAAGTGTAATAAATACATTTTACAACACCAAATTAACGCATAACTAAGTTCATTTTAATGAATAGGGCACTAAATTAATGTGAATATGTAAAATACATATTACAACACTAACTTAAAGCATAATTAAGTCCAAATTAAGTGTGAAAATGTAAAAGGGATACATTTTTCTACACTATATTTAGGCCCCACCTTAGCAAGAGGAGGAACCTACATCAAACTCACACTAAAGTAGACAAATATGCATCAAGGGGGGTCCAAGTGTACCAATTTGGATGGTATAGGATGGAAAAGATCAAGGAGGTGGCCAAGCCCCCAGGATCCAAGATCTCACGTCAAACCAACATAAGCACAAAGGGACACACACAATATGTATGATATGAAGCAACAAAACAAAATAGAAATAAAAAGGGGTGGATCAAGCCTCGACTACTTGTCCAACATGATGTGGATCAAGCCTTAGTTGTTTGTCCAAAAATGTTCACAAGCGGAACTCAATTTCCACTATGCAAAAAATAATGCACGCTCACTTTGGGCTAATGAAACCTTAGGCTATCCACTAGGTGAGCCCCCAAAAAGTGGCTTAGTGAGAATTTCATGTCAAGTTTGCAGGCTCTCACTGCACTAACCATACCAAATCTATCCCTCTAACAACTCTAATAGGGAACCATGAAAATATGTACTTCAAGCTTCACAAGGCCTAACAAGCTACATTATGCTAAGCACTTATGAACAAACAAGGCAAGGATCCACTAAAAAGCAAAGTGTGTTATGCTTGGTGGCCTTGAAAAGGGGTTCGAGCTTCACAAGGTTAGCAAGCTACATTATGCTAAACACTTATGAACAAAAAATGCAAATAAACATGTTCAAAGGGAGTTCACTTAGTTCATGTAAGGTATCCTCTTAGGGAACATCATGCCTAATGTCTCCAAGAGAGGACACATCAAGGATAAAAGAATAACAACTTAGGGAATGCAACACGTAGCATCACCACTAAGAGGAAAGTCATATGCCAAGAAATATCATGCTCTTTTAGGACATAAAATCCAATGACACCACCAAGAAAAAGATGCGTCACTAGAAGAAAGAAAATCACACAATGAAACATAGGGAATGTTAAAAATTCCAAAACAATGCCAATGTATGCCCCCACTTTAAATAAATTGCTAGCACCATTGCTGTGAGAAATTTACCTCAAAGTAGAAGAAATCAATGCTAAACAATATTTAGAAGACACGAGAGATTATTCGGAAAGCCCTATGCCAAGTGATATGTTTCCAAATGAAGCTACATCATGAAGAAGAGAGAAAGGGGTTGCCCCCAAAATGAAATCCCAAAACACATAAGGGATCCACGGATTTGGGGTCAGTATGTATTTGCTACAATATGATTATAGAGCTTGGAAATCTCATTATTCCCCAAATACTCGTAGAACAAGAAGAATGACACATAGAGAGCGAACAAAAAAGAAAAAGATTTTGGGTCAACATGGAAGAGACCTAAATGTATTGAAACCTTATGTCATCCCCCAAAAAAAAAACACAAGTCAAGCAAAAAGATAAATGTTTACAACATATAGAAGAATGTAGATACAAATAGAGGAATGCACATGAAGAGAGATACATCAAATATAATAGTATGTGGAATCACATAACACACATGCAATCACACAAAGAACATGAAAAAGAAAACAAAAAAAAAAATAGTAAGGAACATACAAGTCAATCTATAGCAGGTCGTTTGGAGGGATAACTTTAAGAACCCCCCTCGGCGAAGGTGTAAAATCCTAGCGAATCTTGTATACTTCCCGATTAAAATATTAATTTTATTGGTGAATTTTTTTTCATTTTTCAGAAAAAAAAATCTCAATTGGAATTTTTTTTCTAATCGCTAGAATTTTGTGGAAAATCTGGTGAATTGCAAATTTTTTTAATCTAATAAAATATTTTCATTGGCAATTAAAACCTTTTTTCAAACCAATAAAATATTTCCATTGGAAAATAAACTTGTTTTCAGAATAGAAAAATATTTTGTTGGCGATTAAAACTTTTCTTCAAACCAAAAAATTATTTTCATTAGCTAATTAAGCCTATTTTCAAACTAATAAAAAAATTCAGTGGCGAAATTCAGTTGGCGAAAATATCAAATTTCGGGATAAATTTTTTGCACATTCAAATTCCTTCATAAAGTGTCTGAAATGGGAACAAGTGTCAACATATTTATTATGTCTAAAGCCAGATGTCAATGCAAAATAGTATAAACCATGACCATTCGATGAATTTTGGATGGATGCCTATAGTTGCATTCTGGAAGCAAATCTCTAAAGCACTAGACTTGTAAATTGAAACCTCCAGAATAACACTAGAACTGTTAGATTTCCAAAAATCAATGGTTGAGATTTTATTACTTATTTAATCACTTAAAGTCATGACAACCAAAATAATATTTTGTCATTGACTGGCTACCAGTAGTTGAAGGTTGCTTAAGTTATGACTTAAACCTTTGGAGTCATCATGGTGACTAGCCCCTTGAACTAGGGGAACGATGGGTTTGATGATAAAAATTAACAACACAATCGAATCCAAAAAACATATTCAAATAGTTAAATTAAAATAGTTGCTATATGGGGCAACACCCTATATTAATCAAAAAGAGTTTTTACATTCCTCAAATGGGATCATACGCTTGAACAAGTCACTAGGGACTCATCCCGGTAGTATTCACAATGGAGCCTTCATTTCCACAAAACATTACAGAACAAAAATATTGAATGGATTGACATTGGACACTTATACAAACTACAAATAGACCATCACAAACCAAAATGACCTTCCACAGACATCAAATTATGCATTGCTACAGCCAGCCTCGTTAGTCATCTTGGCTTTGATTACATTCAAAATCATCAGATAATCACCACCACAGGCATTATGGGTAGGATGGTTTGCTCGTTCCTCCCAGCTCCCGTTGTCATTCGCTACCCATTCTTCACCAGTGCCTAGCTCCCAATCCTCCTCTTCCGAACACCACCTTTCCCCATTGAGAGCTTCCACCACCACAAACACCTTTACCAAACCCTTCGATTAGTCTTTGAGAATGTCAACCACATGCAGAAGAAAGTCGATACACCTGTCAATCTCCCCCCACTAGTTTTTGAGAGCTACATGGTCCAGTGAGCGCACCAGGGGAAACTTTGGTATTGACCATTCATTCCCACAAGCCTTGTGTGGACACAGAAAAAGTAACCCTTTTAATTTTTCTTGTTTTGTCCCTCCTTGTGCTTATTTGGCTTGATTTCACCTAGATTTAATGTTGTAATGTCATTTATGCATTCACATTAGACCTAAAATATTCAAATTATTAAGACTTTATGATGTCTTGTGAAGGTGTTGTGAAGTTTTGTAACACATTTCTACACTTTTCTAGACTCTTCTTATTATAATTCATCTAAATATTCCCTTTTTATCCTTTATCAAGTCCTATTCTAAAGTGTTGTAAAGTCTTGTAACAATATTCCACACTTTTCTAGGCTTGTCACCACTAATTACACCTTTCTTATGCTTTATTTGGCCCCTTTATGTACTTATAGGCCTTAATTAAGTGTGTTTTTTAATACAAACCTGACAAACAACATTAAAGAAAACTTAATTCTCAACACCCATTTGCAAGCCTTGAGTGGGACCCATTCGCCATGGGTGGCGAATGAGTCCCTCTTTGCACAAAATTCAAAATAATTTCAAATTTCCTTCGAGTTTTTATTCATTAAGACCTTATGTCGGCTTGTGATGTTGTATTTTTAGGAAATTAGGGCATAAGTGTGTATAAATAAGTGTTTTACCATCCATTTTAACCCCCATTCATTCAAGTATTCATTCAAGCATTCATTCATCCATTCAATCATCTCATTCAAGCATTTGAACAACATAGCATCATTGAATCAAGCATCTTGGAGTAGCCATTGAAATTTCTTCAGACTTTATCAACAAGGGTTTGGTGAGTTTAGGACACTTGCATGTTGTTTATTCATCATTCCTTTCTTATTTTCATTCCATTTCTTTATCAAGGGTTTGATTACCAAAGTGGGATTTGACCAAGGAAAATCCCTATACTCTAACCCTTAATCATTTTCCCCTTCTTTGCATGTGTGTTTAGAGGTCTTGTAGGTACATTTTTCAAAGAAATAGGTGTTGAAAAGTGGTCAAAAATTCAACAAATCTATTCAAGTCAACCAAACCCTAATTCAAGCTTGGAGACAACATTCAATCTGTTTTCTGCAAATTTGATTCTGTCAACTCGACAAGAAGACAATTGTAGATCTAGACCCACAGAGTTGACCCCTGAATTTGAAAATTTTTGGAGGAGGAATGATTCGCCATCAATGGTGAATGAGTCCCACTGCCAAGATGGGAAAGGTGATTTCATTAGAATTTAGTTCCCGATAGTCAGAAACCAGTTTCAGGATAGTTTACGAGAAGCAGGACCGATTTGCCATCAGTGGCAAATGAGTCCCACTGGTCATCAACAGTTATTTATGTTAAATTCCATAACCTTCCAACATCATCAATACATCTCTAGGAGTACTCTGTTCAATCTCATTCAATTATGTTTTCATTTGTTCATGTTTCTAGTTCATGTTTGCATACAACATTGTGTTTTCAAAAACTTCACGTTTCTTAGTTTTGCATACATAATCAATAGTATTTTTTAGTTCTTTGCATTTAGTTTACTTCATTTAGGCACAATACATTTATATCACATCCCTCTTTGAGTGTAAACATTGCATTTTGGCCCTGATCATATCTCCTTTTAGGTGAAAAACCCTAGAAGGAGCATATAGCATTAGGGTCCCAAAATATTTGTTTCCATTTTAGTGAACCCGACTTTAGAACATTTCTTACTTCTAATTTTCAGTGCATTTGCATCCTAGAAATAGATTGCATCAACATTGCATTAGGTTTTGCATTGTTTTACATCCTAGGGTTTACAAAATTGCATTCATGAATATCTCATATAGATTTCATATTTGTACTTCAAAACATTCTAAAAACTAAAATTTTGCATCTACATCCTAGTTTAGCATATGAAAAACATCAAAATCAATTTAAATTTTATAAAAAATAACAAAAAATTTCACCCCTGGACTCATTCACCACCCTGGGCGAATCAGTCTAGTTGCACTTTCTACACAACACTTTCTGTCATTTTCACAGTAATTTTTGCATTTCTAATTTTTGGTATTGCATTCCTATTTCAGTTTACAGAATTTCTGTTATTTTCATTTTATCATTCCTAGATTACATTGCATTTGCATTCACCCCACCTCTTGTGGTATTTGTATGAATGTTTGGTTCCCTATTGATAATACTTTAGTGAAAATTTCTTGACTCATGGCATCCCACGATAACACATTCATTGAGGACCTTTGGTTATCTCGAGCTCCTGCTCCTTGTATGGAAAATGGTGCATTAGGCATGGATACTACCACTAGTACACCTTTTCCTTCCCAAACAATGCATATTGACACACACATTAATTCCCTTTTGCAAGACAAAGTCATTAACATTTATGAGGATTTAGCACATTTACAAAAAAACTTGTGTCTTGAAAATATTTCCACCACTACAATTACTACTATAGACAACATCCATCGAATGCTGGAAAGTGATGAGGGCTTAGATGTCATGAAACAAATTATTGAGATATATAAAAAACATGCTTCTTTCACCACTAGCACATCTCAACCAGCAAACACTATGGTTAGCCAAGGAGGATCTCACATTCCTCTTCCTTCAACTGCATCATCTATACCCACTTATACCACTCCTCATGTTACAACAACCATGCCACAAGTTAGTCATGTGACTCCTTCTTTCACTATTCCAACTAGCATTCCTAGTTCTTTTGTGGCATTGAATGTTCCATCCTCCACTACCTTCACCCCTATTAATGTCCCATTCACTTGTCCTAACACTACCTACACTCCATCACCATTATCTCTTCCACCTCATACCACTTACACTGACCCTCTCATCACACAAATATTTCACACTATTTCTTCCATGCAACAACAAATATCCACCATAAACCAAAACCAAACCGCACCACCCACATCTATGTTCATAGTAGTCCATTATCATTGGAGATCTTAAGAACACTGATGCCACAAGGAATTGAGATGCCTAGGTTTGAGAAGTACAAAGGTAAAGGAGACCCTACTAATCATGTCAATGCTTATACAACCTTGTGCAGTGATTTTGTCCTTGACGATAAAATGTTAGATAAAATATTTCCTAGGACCTTAAAGGACATTGCCTTGGAGTGGTTTTCAAACTTACCCAAGCGTTCAATCCGATCATTTAATGAACTTGTTGATGCCTTTATAAGTCATTTCCAATTCCATATGACTCCCAAAAAGACTATGGCTGATTTAATGAGGTGTAAACAACATGCAGATTAAAAAGTAACTGATTTCATTTCATGTTATCAATCATTGTATGCTCAAGTAGATGTCAAGGTTCTTGATTCACATCTCCAAAAGATGTTTATCGAAAACTTACAAACTCAAATTCAAGATAAATTGACCATGATGAAATTTCCTTCTTTCATGCATTTATGCACAACCCTTTGTGACTACGACAACTCGATTACTAGTTGTGATTCAAAATCCACTTCTAACTAAGCCGAAATGTCTGAACAAAGCAATCGAAACAATGCTCGAAACTTCATAAAACCAAAAAGAGGCTTTTTATAGTTCAATACCCCTCCTCCACAACTAACTCAACCCATGCCTAATCAAGTGGCCACTGTTAAAGCAATGGTTCCCTTTACCTATGGGGACCCAAAGAGACAATTTACCCCCTTACCTGATACTCTCCATAACACAATGAATCAATTGCTACAACAATAGATGATCACTTTGCCTACAGTAAAACCACTTGATATCACCAAGCATTTACCCCCCACCTTTAAACCAAATGCTTATTGTCATTTTCATCAACAAAATGGACATGACACAGAACATTGTAAGCGTCTTAAACACATCGTGCAAGACCTCATTGATTTTGGTCGTCTATCTATTTCAAATGTCAATGTTAAAGGCAATCTGTCTATTGCCCCACCCAATCAAAATTTACAATTTTTTACCAATCTGATGCCCAAACACACCATGTCATTTGTCAAAGCTAGTGAACCTTCAAACAATGATGTGATTACTGTCGATACAATTGATGAACAACATGACATTACTCCAAATGTTCCACATGTTAATCCTATTAATGAAATGGTAGGAGCGATAGATGTTATGCCTCTTAAGGGCCCAAATAAAAAATCTCTTGATATTACTTTTTCTTCTCACGATATACTTAAAAATATTTTGGATGGTCCTCTTTACATAGCTGACCTCATCTATGATAAGCCCACAAATGGGATATTAATAGATCCCACCTATGGCGAGAACGTGATCACAGAAGAATTTTTGGTATTACATGACTTTATCAAGATATTTATGACAAACCACGCACATGGATCAAAACACATCACAGTTTTGCATGCCCTACGATGGGAGTGATCATCCTTCCATTAAAGATAGGACCTAAAACATTGTATGTAACATTATCTAGCATCCCACGATCAGATAAGTTTTGTCTAAGATTAGGCTATCCATGGCTTCGCTCGATGAAAGTTGTCCCTTCAGTCATCCATAAATGTTTAAAGTTTCTGCATGACAATGACATATTCACTGTGCACTGTTGTGGCTTTAACCCTTTGTCTTCTAAAGGAAATTTCTCCTTAGAAGCCTTTTGGCCTGAACCTATGGAACCAATCACCCCTCACAAAGACTTCTTTTTCATTGCTTATCAAAAGTTTAAAGCCAAGAAAATTGTTGAATTGTCCAACCGCAATTCCTCCTCGCTGACTTCCAACACCCCCATCCTTGATGAGACAATGCTTCAACCTAAACCCAAGCCACCAAATTTAGATCAACCACACATAAACACTTCACCTTCCTCATCTAAACATCCATGAGAAAATGAAACCAACCCCATCATGCCTCCCCACATTAAACAAGTTTATAAAGCAAAAGAGAAAATGATTGATCCATCTCCTTCAGTTCCTTCTATTCCTCCCCATCAGGAAGAACAGGAGTCTATGATGGATCAACCCACTCATACACCAACACAACTTCAAAATAAAATCAAAAGAAAATGTGGTGCTAGGGAGCGTAGGCATCGCCGTCGTCTCCTTGATCATCAATTACAAAATGAAAATGACAAAGAAAATCAACCTCCACCTTTGACAGAAGCAATACTTGATTACCTTCCTCCTCTTGAGCCACCACAAGATAGTACAATACAATCATCACAACAAAATTATTCGATACAACAAACACAACTCCCGATACACCCTTCATTAGAAATTACTCTTCGCCCCCCCGTCATGATCAATCTAGATGATGATGATGATGATGAGGAGATCTCTAAAATAGATGAAGAGGTGCATAATGATCTAAATTATTTATTTTCCTCTTCCATGAGCCTGAATGATAACTCTCCTGCACCAAGTGAAGAACCTGGTACTTCCCCTAGTTTGACATTTGTAATTGTCCCTTTGGACAGTCAACCACCCTCACAATACACTAAACATGATTGGGAGGCAAATGACTTGTTAGATGCGTGACTTGCATTTTCCTTAATTAGCCTTTTTAAATTTTCCTGTGCCTGTGATGTGTGTTTGATGTTCTCCCTCTCTTTGTGCCCTTTCTCTATTTGTACCCCTCTTCTTCTATATGTCGTACATTGCTTTGTTTTGTGTTTTCCTTTTAGGGATGATGCAAAGTGTTGAGATGCCCTATGTCTCTTCCATGTTGACCCAATCAGTCCATTTTCCTTTTTAATTTTTCTTTTCTTGTGTTTTCCTTTTGGGGATGACGCAAGGCATTGAGACTAAAATTTCTCCTTCATGTTGACCCAAAACCTTTTTACTTTTTTTCTCTTGTGTTTCTCTTTTTGGGGACGATGAAAAGTGTTGAAACTGTAATGTCTCTTCCATGTTGACCCAAAATAGATTTTCTTTTTCTTTCTTTTTTCACTCTCTTCGTGTCATTCTTCTAGTTCTATGTATTTAGGGAATGATGGCAGTTCTAAGATCTTTCATAAAAACATTGCAGCAACGAACATACTGACCCAAAATCCATAGATCCCTTATGTGTTTGGCATGTTCCTTTTTTGGGGGAAACCCCTCTTTCTATTTTTCCTTTTCATTTACATGAAGTAGCTTTACTCGGAAACATATGACTTGGCATAGGGGCTTTCCAAGTTGGCTCTCATGTCTTGTTTCTTTTTGCATTTTTCCTTTGCTACTTTAAAGTAATTGCGCACAGAACGATGTGTAGCAATTCCTTTAAAGTTGGGGCATACATTTCCATTATTCATTTGCATTATTATTTTTCTTGGTTCTTAGTGTAGCCTTGTTATTTTATACGATGTATGTCACTTTATGGATGACATTGGGTGTTATTTCCTTCATAAGTGTGATCTATCTTAGTGTTGTGCAATCTTGCACACACGCCCCACTTGGAGTAGGGACCCTCTTTTTCTGATTTCAGATGTCTCTTGGACCTTTGGTTTTTATTGGATTTGTCCTTTCAAGATCTCGGGATGTTGGTCTTGCTTACCTTGGTCTTACCCTGAAGGTTGAATTGATCAAACTTGGTTTTTAATGGAGTTTCAGATTTCTGGTTGAATCCGGGATTTTTTGGCTCACTCAGATTTTCTCGGGTTCTGGTCCATCGTCTGTCAGTATCAGATTTTTTGAAAATCTAAACTTTTGGTTGAATCTGGGATTTTCCGGATCACGCAGATTTTCCCGGACTACGTCGGAGTCCCGGAGGGGTGTGTCGTCCACGAAATTTATGCTCACCAGGATAGTCCGGACGGCTCGGATTTTTTCAAAATTCTGTTTCGACCTCGGGTTTCCAGATTTTCTTGATATGTCCCGTCAGCCATTAATGCTCGAGGTACATCTTCTCTAGCATGAGTGTGGGCGAATTTAAGGGCTTTTGGTGCTTTTCCTGATTTCATTATTCATTTGCTATCTGCTCTAGTGCTTAAGTGTGTTCATTTTTGAGCTCTAGTCATCGGATTTGGTTTGAGCGCATATGGATTCCTTGGTCGTTTGTGTTGATATTTTTTCTGCTAGGGCACCCTGATTCACAGTGATTGCCTTGGGCCCGAGGTTTTCCTGGATTTAATCTATGGTAAGTCATTTTTGACATCGCCTATTGTTTGCGCTTTATGATTGAATCTTTCGAATTGTTATTGATGATTATTCGGGTCGGCCCTTGTTTGTTTTCATGGTTACAAATTTATCGAATTTGGGTTTGAAGTCACTTTTTCACAGGTTATAATGCCTGCACTACATTTTCCTTCATTTTTCATTTGAATTTCGGGTGTACCCCTGTGGCTAGGCATTCTTGTTAGGGCCTTGCCTTGTTGGCGCGTAATCTGGTATAATTTGTGTGGTTAGGGTTTTGATATGTCTGCCCAGGATTGTTAAGTTCGATGGAGTTGTTGTGACCCTCATATCCTACGTCTAGCTCAACCTTGTTAGCAACATTTGAGACCCTGGTGTGCCGTAGTTTCATCGTTTTGAGGGATAGTGTCTAAGTTTTGAGCTCGCCTCAACTCTCATGGCGGAGGTTTGACTATTAAATTTAGGGCATCATTATTTTTCCACAGGGATCCACCATTTGAGGGTTTTTAGGAATTTAAAGTCAAGTGCAGTTGAGATTTGGCCTATTGGGGTTGAATTTACGTTCGTAGGATTCAGATAGGGGGTTTGTATGATAACTCGATTAATGGTCTCCGCGTCGAACAATCGTCGGGTTTCTGAGGTCTTCGCGGAATTTTTGTGCAACCGGATTTTCAACGAAATTTTCCATTTCTCCGAAGTGTGATGAGTTCCCAGAATTTTGAGTTGCCCGCAAAAATCTGAACTACCCAGATTTTTCTGATTTTTTGCCTGTTTCTGATTGATTTTGATTTTCAGAATTGAAGTAATGAATTAAATGTTGGATGATGATTTTTTTTTGCTAAATGGATGAATCTCATGATAATTATGCATCTCTTGTGTCTGTAATGATGATTTATTTAATGTGATGTCTTGGTAGCGGGAGTCCGTTTGGGTCTGATTTCTCCGAAATTCCACCCCAACTTCATTTTCTCGGATTACTTCATTTTCCTGGATTATTGTATTTTCCTGGATTTTCAAGAATGATGATTGATGTTTTATCTTAGTGATTTCATGTGGTTTCAAGGCTAACCTTTGATTGAAATATGGATGATAATTGAATTTTCATGAGGCTCTTTTATGAATGCAAGCTGAATCAAGCAAGGCAGTGGTAGGAAAGACCAAGGGAGACATAGAGGGATCCTCAGTTATAGAGGTGGAAAGGGTCAGGATGCATGTGAAAAATTAGTTTCCGAATAGTAAGATGGCTTCAATTTGGTTAGAGGTCTCGGATACCAATGTGGGAGCTTGAAGATATGAAGAGTTCAAAGAAAGGTTAGCACAGAGGGATTTATCAGCCCTGACTAAGGGAGTGGTGAAATCTAGACTGGCTCATGTGGTAGGATTTCCTCTTGCAATTCAATGTTATGAATTGATATTAGAGTGTGCCCGACACTATGACTTTGATACACAGAGAATTGTCAGCACTGATGGGAGAGTATTGGCAAACTTTAATCCAATTTCCATTGCCCAGGCATTTGATATGCCAGACTTGCCATGTGTGTGTGCCTTGGACATGGACTTAGCCAAGACTTATTATGAGGATGAACCCACCAAAGCCCAGCAGATGATCAATTCCTGGCTTGAGAAGCCAAAATCTCATTTCTCCAAGCTACCTAAATAGTTACATAGGGTCAAGTTTTGACAGGATATATATGATACAATCACATTGTTGAGCAGGGTGACAGGCTTGAAGAGTGATGGGGCATTGGAGAATTGGATGGTGCATGTTATTCACAAGATTGAGCAAGGCATCAATTACCATTGGGCAAGGATTATCAGTGCAATGATTGACAGGCAGATGAGAGATGTGCTAGAAACAATGAAATTCACCATGGAATCTTATGTGATGTATATAATTGCCAGATTTTATCCGTATAGAGGATTCAGTCCAAAAGGAATATTTGGGCAGGATGTCATCTATGAGGTGTACCCTGAGCTACACCTAGGGAATCTGAATTATAGAAGAGCAAATGATGCATTCACTATGCATATTACTAGGTTGCTTCAGAATGCAAAACATGTGAGAATTTCTGATGGAGCTAAGGAACTAATTAAAAGATATGGAGCCTGGTTTATACAATTCCCCACCTTCTCCTATATCATAATTGATGGATTTCTGACTGCTCCATATAGATTGCCTAGATATCCTACTGACCATATCATACTTTTGGAGGTTACCCGACAGATTTGTGAATTTGATGCTGTCGTTAAAAGAGAAAAGCACAAGACGAGGTTTGGTGGGGATTTTCCCTTGAAAATTGGTATAGGTGAGGTTTTCCCTTCAATCTAGTCAGCTCATGCATCAGGGGAGGAGTTGTGTACTTTCAGTTTCTCTTTCCATTCTAAAAGGGCAAGCTTTGACATCACTGGTGAAGCACAGAAGAAGGCTACTAAAGAATATCACCACTGAGATGATCTAGAGGACTACTGGGCGAACAACAAGGATGACTTTGAGGTGAGAAACAAAAGGTATTCTAGGCTTCCAGTTAATGTAATCAGAATGTACAATGTTAAGTTGATCCCTGATCAGTTGGAAGATGACAAAAATTTAGTCCAGGATCATGCATTTGAATCTGTCAAGAACATATCCATTGGAGAGATAAACTGGTCAGAAAGAGAAATAACTGAACTGGAGGAATTGATGGCTCCTATTATGAAATCCACAAAGTCATGCTTGACACATAAAGTATGGGAGTTGGAGAGTGAAAAGGTACCTTGTACCTTTAATTTGATGGGAAATCTAAATGCTCATTCTACCTCAGAGGAATCTGATGAGGATGATTCTTCAAGCAAAACTAAGGTAGGCTCACTTTTTAAGATTAAAATCAGAGGCCCTAAGGAGGGTGAGCCTAAAAAGAAAAGAAAACCTAGGGGAAAGAACATGAGTCATACTATGAAAATAGGTAAGTCTACCAAAGAGGAGGAACTTGAGAAAGCAGAGAAGGGAGACATTCCTCCAGAGCCAAAAAGGACCAGAACAACCAGGGCTTCTAAGAGGAAGGATCAAGACACTTCTAAGGACAAGGTGGATCCTCATGTGGTTGATGTGGAGAGCTCAGAAGAGAAAACTCGGGTTTATTCAAGAAGGTCAAGAACTCCATCTCCCAAAGAGACCATGCAAAAGGAAGATCCCCTTCCAACGACATACACTGTAGAGCAGCAGAAGGACACCTCTCCTCCATTGGGTGTACCTAAGCAGATGACCCATGAAGGGCATGAGACTAGTGAGGAAGCAGAACCATTTAAGGATGGGGAACTTTATGATGCAACTGTTGAGTTAGAGGTAGGAGATGTGGAAGTGCATCCTTCTCCATTGGTGCAATATGATGATTATAATAGATCCCCTGAGAAGGAGGATATTCTTGTTAAGATTCCATCACCCCTGCAGGAAGAGGAACCAGAGTTGGAGAATATAGGTGATCAATCTCCTGAGAAAGAAAGGGATGAGACGGTGGATCAGCATGAAGAGGTCAAGAAAGATGAAATTCGGGTGGATCCTGTTGTTCCGAATTGGCTAGATAAAGAGATAAGAAGGAAACAGGTCATTGTTGAGGACACTCCTCTCAACTGGGATGAAATGTTGGCCAAGATTGGAAAGGGTAAGAGGAAAAAGGTAGCCAAGGTGGTTTCCAAAATCAAGAGGGATTAAGCTAGTAACAAGGTCATTCATATTGCTACCCCTGCTACTGGTAAGAGTAAAGATGAGGTCAATGGGAAAGATTATGATGTACAGACTATCAATCTTGGGCCCACTTCTATGGAGCAAGATATTGAAGATTATGAGGGGTCCAGTGTAGTGATCATTGGGAGATTGAGGAAGGAAACACAGTCTAAGCATGAACTAAAGAAAGAGAATGAAAGGCTTAGGAAATGTTTGGAAGATTTGATGAAGCCCTTGCAATCTTTTGACCCATCTTCTTCTGCTACTGCTGGTTTCTTACCAAAGGAGACCATCTCTGAAATAGAAAAGATGAAAACCTCTACTCTGGCTACAATGAATTGGTTACAGGAGGTATAGACTAAGGGAGATGATGCAATAAAGGAGATCCTTTCAACTGGAAAGGATGCAATAAGGGCTAAGGAGTTGATAGATTATGTTTTATCTCAGGATAAGGACATTGATCTCTTATTACAGAAAACCAAAACAATTATGGAGTATAATAAGGATCAACTGGTCGTTGATGAAATTCTTTCTTCATCTAGGGTTAATGAGCCTTGGGAGTGGTTTGAATCCCTGCAAATCTGACACAAAACCCTCAAGAAGATCTACAAACAGAGGAAGAAAATAGATGGTAACTTAACTAGTGTTCATGATGGATGCATCGCCTTTTTTGAGATAATGACTGGCAGGAGGAAGATCGCCCCTAGGTACTTGAGTCTGGAACAATTAAGGGAATGGTGGCATGATGTTTATGCCCCTGATGTTGAAAACTCTGTGACAGGGCACCAATTGGATGATGCGGCTACTTATCTGGCTGTGATGGAAAAATACTTGGCGTGTAAAGGTGATTGGGATACAACGGTTAAGCAGTCAAGGGAAGAGATTAAATCAATTGAATGTCAGCTCAAAATCCTACTCTTGCCACCTGTTGCTGAGTTAGATAAGGTATTTTTGAAAGTTCATGAATTTTTGGATCAGAACAAGGATAAGGGAGGTGGTGATTAATGTCATGCCACTTCATGATTTGTGCTTCCCTATTATTATAGGGCATGTATTAATCTAGGTTGCATTGGGGAATGTGTTTTGGCCAACCTTGATGATGTATCAACATTTAATGTGTGCCTTATTTTGAATTTCCTGGGGCCGAATTGTTTTGGCTATTTTATTTTGTAAATGTCTGGTTGGGCCAACATGTTTTGAGGGTTCTCTTTAAATTGGCATTCTTGCCTCATTTGTAAGAGTTAGACAGATAATAGAGAATTAGACAAGCTAGACTAAGAAAGAGCTAGAGCATTTTGTAGTAGACATAGTATTTAGTTCTTTGGAGCAAACGCTGTAACACAAAATGGTGGAATTGTTGCTATATTTTGGTGATCTAATACAATTGAAGGCATTGTGGTTTCTCTGGTGAATTATTTTGTGTTGGTTTATCTTGCATGGTTCCTATTGTTCCATCTTTAGAAATTGCTTGAAGATATAAGATTTGATGTTAAATTTAGAACTAGATTAGTTTGGTGAATAATGTTTATGGTTGCATGCTTGGAATGTTTGTAGCAATCTCTGGTCTATACTCCCAGTAACTATCTGATTGTAGTAGACCGGTGAAGTCAACCTGGACCATACATCTATTTGTGCTTAGTTCGATTGTGGATGAATGTCTATGATTTGAAAATTTGTATGCCTTAGAAGATTGCACCTTTCTTGTGATATTGCATTGTGGGTTAAGCAGGAATTGGTTATTTGAGATTGGTCTGTTCCAGGTATTTATCATTTGCATTGTTCATCTTAGAAATAGTTAGATTTCATTATATCTCTTTCACCTTATCTTTTGTTGTTTCTTTATTATTTGGCTAGATGTAGGATTTAAGATCATAATATTACAAAATTAGAGAAATTGGAAAGATGCAGTTTGCTTGTAGTAAGGTCCGATTGTGATTACCAGTATTTTCACATATTATCTGAGTTGTTTATGCACTGTCAAGACCTGACACCTGAGAGACCTTGGGGTGATTTTCAGCAATTTATTGTTGAAGATTATCTTTCAAGAGATATAGAATATCATTTTCTATCTGAGTTGTTGTTGTGCAGAAAATACCATCAACAGATTGGTGCTAGAAGGAGGGCCTGAATGAGCTCACTGGATCATTTCTTAAGTGCCATCTCTCCTTAAAGATATAGAAGAAGTACCAGATCTACCTCAGGAGAGGTGGATTTACAGGAATTACAGTTCCCCACTAGGTCAGGGAGGAATCAAGAAAGGGGAGAATCATCATCACCCGTCCCTTCACTAGTATCATCTGCATCTTCACTTCCTGAAGTTGAAGCCATACCCATCCCTGAAGCAGTCCCCATTTAGCAACCCCAGCCTATCATTAATCAACCACAACCACCACCACTACTTTTTCCAATGGCTTTCCTTGCTAATAATCCATCTCCCTTGTTTTGTAATGCCTACAATGTTATGCCTAAAAACCCTAAGCATTTCTATTCAAAATTTCATGTTAATGACCCAAACAGGACTGCAGAAGAGCATATCAGGATCTTTCGAACCTATCTCAAAGATAGAGGAATCGCTCATGAGGATGTCGCCTGTAGGTTATTCCCTTATTCATTGGGAGAGGAGGCTTTTTACTGGTACAATCACCTCCCATCAGGTTCAATTCATAACTGGAATGATCTTGAAACTGCTTTTTTACAGAAGTTCAAAATACCCATTAGCGCCAATGAATTGTATTTGCAATTCTCTAGAGTCAAGAGGGAGGTTAATGAACCCATATTCAGCTTCAATAATAGCTTCCATTGTGCATATACCAGACTTCAAGACCCTTATGTCTTGGATGATGCTACAACCCTAGGAGTCTATTATGAAGCATTGGATAGCCTTACAGTGACCTTTCTGAAATGGAGACCTAACCCTCCAGCCCGCCTAGTTGATGCTTATACATAAGCGGTCAAACTTAGCACAGATTTAAGGCAAAATTTGGCTGGACTATTGCCTTCTTTAAGACCAGTTGCACATCCAAACTAGGTTCAAGCAATGAACCAGACACTTGCCAATCATACGCCAATCATGAATCCAATACCTCAATTGCCTTTGGTGCCACATCTTGGTCCTCCCATGAGCCAGGTCTCTCCTATAACGAACTTCCCACAATAGCAATCTAACCAGCCCTTGTATCAACAACAGTCAACTAGTTTCCCTACCTACTTGCAACATTCTGAAGTGTTACATCAATCCATGGGATCTGTTGCAATGTCTGTTCCTCATCAGAGTAATTCAAGCCAGACCCCTTGTGGAGATCTAAATAAAGATAGGGTTGATGAAATGGCTGAGCAGATAAAGAGGTTAAACCTAGAGGTGACTTACCTAAGGAATTAAAACAACCAATTACAAGTTGCTCAGAGAAATCTGCAATCTAATTAGAACCGAGAACATTCACAGGGGTAGAATTTTGATAGAAGATAGTGTAATGAAAGGGGATACAACAATGACAGAGGATATAATTAGGATAGAGGTTACAACAATGAGAGAGGATTCAATAATGACATGGGGTATAACAATGATAGGAGATAGAACTTTGATAGAGGACAAGGTAGTGGGCCAGGATTTGATAGGAGGCAGTCATAGGGACAGAACAGGGCATGGAATACAGGACCTAATAATGGAGGATTCCCCACTCCATTGGATCAGCTAGTCAATCAACCTCTCAACCAATCCGCTAATCATCCAGTCAGTCAAGACAAGCCTCGCAGTGGTGTATATATGGCTGAGGCTGCCCTGTCAGGGTGGTATAGGCTCCATAAGACAAGCCAACATTTTGAGTTAGAATATCCAAAATTTCAAACAACAGCCTTTATTTTCTCGCTATGAAGTGGAGAATAATGCAAATGGTTAGGAGATTGTTCCCTCCATCCCCTATGACTCTCCTGTGTTGGTGCTAAATCATGCCCCTTTTCTAGTAGGTGAAGAAAATGTTCTAGAAGAGGAATCTGATTCCCAGGAGGAAAAAAAGACCAAATTTGCAATGAAGATGAGGTGGCTCAGTTATTCAATGAGGAGGCAACAAATGATAATGGCCCCCTAGATTAGGAAGAGGCTTATGTTGAAGAAGTACAAATGTTCCAGAGGCAGGGTAAAGGATATGATTTAAGAGACATGCCCCATAAACGCCCGCAAGTTGGGGGTCCTTTCACCACCTCCATTCCTCCTAATAATTTTAATATCCCTCCAGAACCAAGTGCTAGTAATAATCCACCCTTTCCACATGTTTCTAGGTAGTACTTTTCAAAGGAAAGACAAGCTCAAACCGACCCACAGAAGGAAAGAACTGTTCAAGCAGGTAAAGATAAGGTAGAGGAATCTCCTAGAGACATTCCCACTAATTTAAGTGAGAAGCAAATGGCTTTGTATGTTGCTGAGGAGTTCAAGAAATTAAAGGTAAATCTTTTAGTATTCGAGTTACTAAGGTTCCTAGCAATTAGGAATGCAGTTCTAGGTGCCTATGATGCACATCCAGCGTCTTTGGATAAACCTTCCGGTGAGAATGTCAACAAGGTTTCCAGTTCTCAGGCTGTGAAGACAAAAAGCTAGGCCTATGGTTAGATTAACTGGCCCCCTAGAGATAAAGGAAAGGAGAAAGACAAGACTCAAGTGGCCCAGGTAGATACTCAGCCAACTTTGTTTCAAGAGAAGACGAATACCCCACCATTCTTGATCTTTGTGCACATATTCGGTAAGAATTTACATAACTGTTTACTGGATTCTGGTGCTTCTACTAATGTGATGCCATTTGGAGTATGTAGAGCTTTAGGGATTACACCTGCTGACTCCCAGAAGAAGATAACTTAGTTGGATAGAACTGAAGTAAATGTAGTGGGAGAATTAAATATGATTCACATGCAGGTAGCTTCTGACCTAAGAATCTAACAGGTTATCAATATCCAAGTAGCTGATATCCCTGATGCATATGGCTTAATTCTGGGGATAGATTTTGTGAAGGCCTTAAATGGATATGTATCTACTGATCACTCCCACATGTGGCTTCCTTGGAAAGGGGTACCAAATCAGATCAAAATTGAGAGAGAACCAAGAATGAAGTACATGATTATAGAGTATCAAAATACTTCAAACGAAGTTCTGATATCAGAAGTAGGCATGGGAAATTATATGCTATCGACTCCTTATGAGGAGTCAGATTCAGAGGAGGTATTGATGCTACATGCGATGTCTATTGATACATAAACAAAATTTAGCAATGCTACTGTCCCGATAGGATCAATTAAGGAAGCAGATGAATTAGAGGATAATTAGATTAGCTTACTGGACAACTTCCAAGAATTCATTAGGCAGTGTATTGAAAACTAGGTCCACCTCGACAGGAGGAAAAACTTTGAGTTACTCTTACCTAACTAGTGTAGAGTTCACAATGCTTCCCACTCAGAGTTGGAATGCTGTTTATGCCAAGTAGCAGTAGAACAAGTACTGAAATGCATAAATCTAGCCCTAGCAGTCAAAATGGAAATGAAAATCCCTCCAGAAGATTATGAAGCAAAGAAAGTAATGTCATCTAAGGAACCCTCTAGCAGTAATAACCCAAAGGATATGATGAAGAGGAATGCAACCGCTGAATGCTGGACCCTCAGATTTGATGGATCCAAATCCAAGCATGGAGCTGGAGCAGGATTTGAGTTGATTAGCCCAAAAGGTAAAACCTTCTTTGTGGCCCATAGACTTCAATTCCACTATACTAATAGCGTAGCAGAATATGAGGCATTGATTCATGGACTTCTTATGGAAATCAAGAAAAGGGTTAAGGTTCTGCAAGTTCTTGGTGATTCTGAGCTAGTAATTAAGCAAGTAAGGAAACAATATTCATGCCATGATAGGAGAATTAATAATTATAGGCATAGAGCATGGGACCTCATTGAGGGATTTGATGCCTTCAATATTCAACTAATACCACGATAGAAGAATCAAACTGTAGATTCTGTGGCCCAGGCAACAAGCACTTTGCAACTCCTATCTTTGTCAGGTTTTAAAAAGTTTACTGTAGAATTGACTCCTATGTCATCAGTTCTAAACAATGTTACCAACTTTCAGGTATTTGAGGATGACAAGCACATCCTAGACTTCATTACAAACACAAATGTTTTCGCTTCCCAAATCATTGATGAAACAGAACTCCAGGAAACAGAATTGGATTTAGAGGGAGTGATAAACTTGAAGTCTAATACTATCCCAAGGGGAATGGTACAGTTGGAGTGGATTTTTGATCTGGACAAGATCAGGGATTAGGAGAAAGAATCTAAAAAGAAATCTATCAGTGGATAGTGTGATATTACAATATGGGAACTGAAGATGATGTTAAGAACATTTTTATTGGCCAGGTATGCACTCTAGAGGAAAGACAAGGAATAATTGAAGCATTGCATAGCTTTCTGGATATAGTAGCTTGGAGTTATGAAGACCTGAAAACTTATGATAAATCAATCATAACTCATACTATACCTCTGAAGCCAGGTGCTAAGCCTTTCAGGCAGAGACAAAGAATAATTAACGCATTACTGGAACCAGTTATACAGAAAGAAGTTCAAAAATTACTGTCAGCCAGAATTATATTTCCTGTCAGGCATTCAACATGGGTGGCGAATCTAGTCCCAATAAGGAAAAAGAATGGGGAAATCAGAATTTGCGTTAATTTCAAAAATCTAAACAGATCGTCAAAAAAGGACAATTACCTAGTCCCTTCATTGGATGAAGTGCTTCAAGTAGTAAATGGTTCTCAGATGATGTCCTTTCTGGACGGCTATTTAGGGTACAACCAAGTAATGGTTCAGTATGAGGACAGTCACAAGACTACTTTCACAACTAAATGGGGTACCTTTGCTTACAGGAGGATGCCTTTTGGTCTCATTAATGTTGGGGCTACATTTCAAAGGGTTATGGATATTTACTTTAAAGATATTATAGGCAAGTGCATTATTATTTATATGGATGATCTAACTATCTTTTCTAAAAATAGAGGGGACCATATCTCTGACTTACGCAAAGTGTTTCAAAGGTGCAGAGAATTTGGCATATCCCTAACCCTAAAAAGTGCATTTTTGGAGTGATAGAAGGAAAATTTTTGGACATGTCATATCCGAAAAGGGAATTTCTATTGATTTGGAAAGAGTGGAGGCCATACTGAAGATTCAGCCACTTGCTAGCAAAAAAGAGATGAAGTCTTTCTTTGGCAAGATCAAATTCGTCAAGAAATTCATTATTGGATTTGCTAAAATTGTTAAACCTTTGAATGCGATGTTGAAGCAAGATGCTAAAGTTGAATGGAATGTAGAAGCAAAGGAGGCATTTGCGGAAATCAAAAGAGCCATTGTTGATGCTCCAGTATTGGTAAGTCTCGATTACAGTAAGCCCTTTTACATCTATTCATTTGCCTCAGACCATTCATGTGCGGGAATGTTGACTCGGAAGTCTAATGAGGGAAATGAGCATCCTATTGCTTTTATGAGTGCACCATTAAAAGATGTTGAGTTTAAATATCTGAGTGTAGAAAAGAAGGCATATGCCCTGGTCAGGGCAGTGAAGAAATTCAGACATTACATCCTTAGGAATAAGGTTTATGCAATTGTCCCAGATCCTGCAATTAAGTTATTGTTGATGCAGAATGAGTTGGGTGAGCGTAGAACTAAGTGGGTAATAATGCTACAAGAATATAACATTGAGGTCAAATTCATGAAGTTGGTGAGAGGACAAGGACTTAGACTATGGCTGAAATGGGGCCTGAACTAACTGTTTAGAATTATAATCTTGAGGAGGTTTCCCCAGGTGGCTGGTATGATGACATAGTTTATTATTTATTGAACTAGTGATCCACAAGCCATCTTAATGTTGTTTAGAGGAGAGCTCTGCGACTGAAGAGCGATGGTTTCATGCTAAAGGGAGCTATTCTGTACAAAAAAAATCATGAGGGCATTTTGTTATGAAATAACTTGCACAATAGAAGAATATGATATGAAATATGCTGCAAATACTTGATAATAACTGAGAATAACAAGCCACTTCAAGGGGGAAACCTCCAAATATCTCTAATGAGAACACACTTCACACTTGATGATGAAATAAGACTCGCAACCTCCTATATATACCTATTTATGCCAAGGATATCACCTAGGCCGACTTAGACACACCTATATAAGACTTAGGCCACCTAAAAAACTAAATAACAATATACTAATGATAATATGACTTAATAGGAGTTAAGATAGCCACAAGCCAACTATTCATAACCCGATGTACAATAATATTAAGGGCATAGCATGCCCCCTTCTTCAAAGAAGCATTGTCCTCAATGCTAATCAAGTTTGGAAACTTTTGAATGAACTCCTCATCTTCCCATGTGGCATCTTCAACTGGTAAATTCTTCCATTGGATGAGATACTCAGTGATAGTTCTATTCCTTAGCTTCTTTGTGCGTGTTTGACGAATGCACTCTGGTTCCAAAATGATTCTCCCTTCTTCATCCAACTCGAGGAAGTGTTGTTTGAGTGGGAATATTATGCCCAATTACCTTCTTCAAACAGGAAACATGAAAAACTGGATGTATCCTTGTTGTTGGTGGCAACTCAAGCTTGTAAGCAACACTACCGATCTTCTGCATGATTTGGTATGGACCATAATACTTTGGAGACAACTTATTATTCTTTCTTTGTTGCTTTAGTGAGATTTTCTTATAAGTCTGCAATCGCAAGAAGACCCAATCCCCAACTTCAAAACTTCTTTCACTACGATGTTGGTCTGCCTATTGTTTCATTCGATTTTGTGCCATGGCTAAATTCTCCTTGAGTCCTGAAAGTACTTGTTGTTGATGAAGCAAGTGGTCTTCTACTGCCTAAACTCTTGGGGACACCTTAATTGATGATGTGATGGAAGGAGGATGATATCCATAAAGTGCCAAAAATGGAGACATTTTTGATGAGCTATGAAAAGAAGTGTTATACCACCATTCTGCAAGTGGTAGCCAATCTACCCACTGGGACTATTTCTCTGAAGTGAAACAACGTAGATATCCTTCCAAACACTTATTAACAACCTCTGTTTGCCCATCTGGTTGAGGGTGGTATGAAGAGCTAAGAGCCAACTGAGTACCCAAACATGAGAATAAATCTTTCCAAAAGTGACTAGTGAAGATAGGATCACGATCACTAACAATAAATTTAGGTGTACCATGTAGCTTTTGGATATTATCCAAAAAAGCTTTAGCCACTGCACTTGTTGTAAAAGGATGTGCTAATGCAATTAAATGTGCATATTTAGTGAGCCGATCAACTACCACCATGATGACATTATGACCTTTAGATTTGGGAAGCCCTATGATGAAGTCCATGGATATCTCTTCCCAACGCTGGCTAGGAATATATAAGGGTTGCAAGAGACCTGGTGTCTTAATTGTCTCCCCTTTATGCCTTTGACACACCAAACATTCAGCCACAAATTTTTGAACATCACCCTTTAGCCCTTCCCAAAAGAAATCTTGCTTAACTCGATGATATGTCTTCAAAAATCCTGAATGACCACCCACTAGAGAATCATACAACTCTGTGAGAATCTTTATTTTAAGGTTGGAATTCTTGCAGAGATACAAATGCTCTTTATACCAAAGAGTATCTCCCTTCCAACAAAACTTATCTGAACTACTAGGATCACTTTTTAATTGCTCGATGAGATTACTTGTCGCAACATCATTTTGCCACTGCCAGCTTCCTCCACCCAATTTGCTTGTAATATTGAAAGGGCACACAATAAGGCTTCATCTTTCTCATCCTTCCTTGACAGTGCATCTGCGACAATATTTTCTTTCCCTTTCTTATATACAATCTCAAAGTCATATCCTAACATCTTAGTGACCCATTATTGTTGCTCTTCAGAAGATAGTCATTGTTCCAAAAAATATTTTAGGCTATCATGATCTGTCTTAACCTTGAAATGTCTACCCAATAGATAAGGCTGCCATTGTTTCACTGCATGGAGTATTGCTAGCATTTCCTTCTCATAAATAGGTTTTAGTAGATTCTTACCTTTTAATTAACGACTCTCAAAAGAAATTGGTCGACCTTCTTGCATGAGCACTACTCCTATCCCATTTCCAGAAGCATCACATTCCACAATGAATTCCTTGGTGAAGTCAGGAGTGGCAAGTACTGGAGTTGTACACATAGCCTCCTTCAATCTCTCAAATGTTGTATTGGCAGAATCGTTCCAATGAAAAGAATCCTTCTTCAATAGAGTGTGAGAGGTGCTGCTATACTACCATAATTCTTCACAAATCTTCTATAGTACCACAATCCCAAGAATCCCTCTCGGCCGGGAATCGCTTTTTGAATAGCCATTCCATGATAGCCTTAATTTTGTTAGGGTCCACTCTTACTTCTTCATGTGAAAATATGTCCTAAATATTCCCACCTCAGAAGAGACCAAAAGCACACTTGGATGGCTTAGCATAGAGTTTATGATCTTCGGCATTTGTAATGCTCGTCCACATATTGCAAATTTTCTTCCCAAGAGCAACATCATCAAAGAATACTAATAAAAACTTTCTCAAGAACTTCTTAAAAATGGAATTCATCAAACTTTGGAATGTAGATGGTGCATTGGTAAGACCAAATGGCATCACCAAAAATTAATAATGACCCTCATGAGTCCGAAATGCTGTCTTACAAATATCTTCCTCCTTAATCTAAATTTGGTGATAACTAGATCTAAGATCTAACTTGGTAAAAAACATATCTCCATTTAATTCATTGAGCAAATCATCAATGACTGGAATTGGAAACTTATCTTTAATAGTGTACATGTTGAGCACTCTATAATCTGGACACATGCGCCAAGTATCATCCTTCTTACGTACCATCACCAGCGGCGAGGAGTAAGCACTTTGGCTATGCTCCTATGATTCTTGCTCTAGCATCTCTTTTCAACAATTTTTTTCTATCTCACTCTTTGTATGTGTGGATACCTGTAAGGCCTGATGTTCGGTGGTTGGCTCCCCGGGACTAACTTGATGGCATGATCATGATCCCTCTTAGGAGGAAGTCCTTTAGGCATATCTCCAAGAACAACTGAGTGACGATCAATTATAGCTTGCAAATCTGGATGAGTGGGAGTAATAGATTGAGAGACTTCTAATGAACATAGTTGGGCCACAAATCCATCCACTCCTTTCTTAAGCAACTTTTGCATTTGATGAGAGCTTACCATTTGTGGAGATTTTCCTTCAACCCCCTTAGCTCTACTAGCCTTCCTTCTGATTGAAATCATGAATAGTTTCTGGAAGTTCATCTCAATTGTTCCTAATGTAGTAAGCCATTGTACTCCTCTAAAACAATATCTCTGCCTACCCATGGATATTTCCAGATACATTGGGGTATCAAGGTTGATAATCTCCTCGATGGATAATTTAATGCTATGAAACTTCCCTAAACAATTAACTATACCACCATGATCAATTAAAACATAAAACTCTGGATTTGGATATATAAAACAATTTAGATGAGTAGCTAACTTTTGTTGATGAAATTATGAGTACTACCCGAGTCAATCAACATTGTTACCTTTCTTTAGAACCCCACCACCTTGAGAGTTTGTAGAGCACTGAAACCTAAGAGGGCATGACAAGAAATGATTAGTTGAGAATCATGTGATTCCTCATTTGACTCCCTTTTATCTTCTAGTATGGGTTCCTCCTCTTCTTCCTCATTGGGACCTTCAATATAAAACAATTTCTTTTCACTACATTTATGTCCTCGACTGTATTTTCTATCACAATTGAAACACAAGCCTTTTTCTCTTTTCTCCTCAATTTGTTGTGGATTCAACTTAGTAGGTTGTGTTGAATATCCTTTCTCTCTTGTCACATTAGCCCCTTGCTTCTTAGGAATCAAATATTTCTCCTCTACCCTGCGTGCTAAGATAAAAGACTCATTTATGGAACTAGGTCTAAACATGCGTACCTCATGTTGAATGTGATCCTTGAGACCACCCAAGAATAAATCATTCAAGTTTTCCTCCGTAATTGTATCCACCCTTAAGGATAGATTTTGGAATTGCTGAATATAATCCTTAATTGATCCTGTTTGTTGAAGTTTAGCTAGCTGGCTGAAGAAGTTGTCTATGACACTATTGCTATATTGTGCTTGGAGTTCCTCTGTAAAAATTTACCATGAGACGGTGAGCCCCTTTTTTCTCGATGAGTGCAAAGCCAACGATACCAAATGAATTGATCTGGTTCTAGATATAAGGAAGCCATCGTGACCTTTTGTCCATTTGGGATTTGGTGTACTTCAAAAAAATTCTCCATTTGGTTTATCCATGTTAGAGGATCCTTACCATCGAACTTGAGCATATCCACCTTTGGAAATAAATTCCTAGATCCCATAGGAGTACTAAAGCTTGTGTTAGTAGTAGCTAACCTAGAATTTTCACCTTGGCCGCTTGAGAACTCCTTTTTTTATTCAGCTATGTAGGTGCTTAACATGTTTTTCATGTCTGACATATCCATCTTAATTGAGGAAAAATTTTCCTTAACCTTATTGATTTCTTCATTATGAGTAATATCCTCGATTTTTTCACCATCCTTATCAGGATTCTTCCCCGGAGTGACAACATTCTTTTTACCCCTTGTTGCAGGCCCTGTCATGATGGAAACCACTAATATTGAAATAAATCACACAAATGAAATTTAAATTCTCTCAAATTTTTATTGTAATCTCCTTTAGTATGTCTTCAAAAACCCAATAAAAATTAGACTCCAATTCAACAATATGTGCGAGATATGTAGATTCCAAAAAAATAGTGTAGAAATCCTAATTCTACAATAATTCACTTAATTCTACTCCAATTCTTCTAAAATCTGGACTGTATCTTCTTAAATATGTTTTTCAAAAACCCTTTAAAAATCAGAAAAAAATTCACCAAAATCTGAAAGATATGCTCTTCCCAAAATTGCCTCCAAAATTGAGAAAAACCTTGCCTCTATGGTGCCAAGATCATGCTCTGATACCACTTGTTATGAAATAACTTGCACAATAGAAGAATATGATATGAAATATGCTGCAAATACTTGATAATAACTGAGAATAACAAGCCACTTCAAGGGGGAAAACCTCCAAATATTTCTAATGAGAACACACTTCACACTTGATGATGAAATAAGACTCACAACCTTCTATATATACCTATTTATGCCAAGGATATCACCTAGGCCGACTTAGACACACCTATATAAGACTTAGGCCAACCTAAACAACTAAATAACAATATAATAATGATAATATGACTTAATAAAGAGTTAAGATAGCCACAAGTTGACTATTCATAACCCGATGTACAATAATATTAAGGGCGTAGCACATTTATTTGAGGTGTCTTGGGAAACAAGAAGTTGAAAGGGTGATGCACAAATTTCATGAAAAGTATGGCACTAGCCATGGTTCTGTTATTGCCACAGAAAATCAAATCTTAAGGGCTGGATATTATTGGCCCACATTGTTCAAGGACATTCACCATCATGTTAGGACCTGTCACACTTGCCAGACTGCAGCAACAAAGGAAAGGTATGCAACACTCCCACTCCAACCGATTACTGAGGTAAGGCCCTTTGCTCAGTGGGGCATGTATTTTATCAGACCTATCAATCCACCATCTTCTGTGGGACATAGGTACATTCTAACCATTATTGATTATTTCACAAGGTGGACTGAGGCTTTCGCTTGTAGGCAATGTACATCTGAGGTAGTGATTGATTTTCGAGAATCTGCTATTATTAACCGATTTGGGTGTCCTATTTCTGTGGTATGTGATAATGGTCCTGCTTTCACATCTTTAAAATTTTCAAACTGGGCTTTTGATCATGGAATTATTATAAATTTTGTGTCTAATTACTACCCCCAGGGTAACGGTCTGGCAGAATCTTCCAATAAGAACTTATTGACTGTTATCCGTAAGTTGTTGGAGAGGAATCCAAAAGACTGGCACACCCAGTTTCATTTCGCCCTTTGGGAAGATCGTACAAGGCTTAAGTCATTCATCGGCACATCTCCCTATCACTTAGTATATGGTCTGGAGCCGGTATTCCCTATTCAGCTCAAGATCCCAACCTTGCAATTTATTAATGAGTTTTATGATGAGGGGGATAGAAGGGAGGCCAGGTTGACAAAGGTACTTAACCTTGAGGAGAAAAGAGACGATGCCCTTGAGAACTTGGTCAAACATGAAGGGGTAGTTAAGAGGTGGTTTGACAGAAGGGCTAGGGTTAAAGCCTTTAGGATTTCTAACCTTGTGTTGTACTGGGATAAACCTCATGATCAGAAAGGGGACCATGGAAAGTTTGATAAATTATGGCTCGGTCCATATCAGATTGTTGAAATACTTGGAGATAATGCCTTCCGTCTGAAGAACCTCATGGGGGAAGATATTTCGCTGCCTGTTAATAGGTAGTATTTGAAATATTATTTCTAATCCTGAGCTGTTTTTGGCTCCCTGATTTGTATATAGTTAGTTTAGGTTGCTTTCTATTGTCTGCTTTGTTAGAATAGATTTCTTTTCATTTCCTGTTTCTTCTTTCGTTAGAGTAGGTTTGTTTTGGCTTGTTTTGCTTTGGTTTGTGTTGCTCTTGCTCTTGGTTCTTACTCCTCCTAGGATCTCCTGTTGCATTTGTATGATAGTGGTGACAAAGTAGGTGTGGTGCTCTCAGTATTTCCTTTTATAAACTTTAATCACCTTTCTAGAACATCATGGTATGAATTATCCACCCAATGTCACATACCCTTGTGTCTAAGATAAAAAGTCCTTTAGTCAGATTGAACAGGAGTACATTAGGGTCTCACATTTCGAATATTAAAGATGCATGAGGTTGTAGAAGGTCCTTATGGAGTTTGCACAGGTGAAAAATCTTTTTTCTGCTCTAGTGCCACTGTGGTTCTCATCCCTGAGTACAAACTTCACTGTTCAAAAGTTGAAGTAAAAAAAAAGGGAAAATAGAGAAATAAGTGAAAAGACAAGCAATATCAAAAAAAGAAAGAGAATATGAAAAAATCAAAAGATTGAATTCAACTCATCAGGGGAGTCTGAATATCTCTACCGAGGCTATGGACGCCTGGCTGGCAGTAGAGCTATGTTTAGGATAATCACAACGATAACCTCATCAGGGCTATGGATGCCTGACTGGCAGCGAGGCTCTATCTAGGTTAGTTTTAGGGTATGAATTTTTATGTAGCCTGTTTAGACCGAGTTTGGTTTCTTTTGTAGCTAAAGGGGGGTAATGAACGCATATGCACACACTTCGACCCTAGTGTAGGAAATGTTTGGATGACTTGTAGGTTTTTTGGTTTTACCATAGGTAGTGACTGGATGGATGAATTGAAACCATAAGTTTTGGGTTCTTGATTCCAGTTTTTCATTGAAATGCTCTGGAGCATTTCCCTAGTAGAGTCGCTATTTGTTGTGCAATTTTGCACACACAATCCACTTGGAGTAGGGACCCTCTTTTTCTGATTTCGGATGTCTCTTGGACCTTTGGTTTTTATTGGATTTGTCCTTTCGAGATCTTGGGATGTTGGTCTTGCTTACCTTGGTCTTATCCTAAAGGTTGAATTGATCAAACTTGGTTTTTAATGGAGTTTCAGATTTCTGGTTGAATCCAGGATTTTTCGGCTCACTCGGATTTTCCCGGGTTCTGGTCCATCATCTATCAGTATCAAATTTTCTGAAAATCTGGACTTCTGGTTGAATCCAGGATTTTCCAGATCACGCGGATTTTCCTAGACTGCATCGGAGTCCCGGAGGGGTGTGTCATCCATGAAATTTATGCTCACCAGGATAGTCCGAATGGCTTAGATTTTTTTAGAATTCCTTATTGACCTCAGGTTTCTGGATTTTCTTGATATGTCCCGTCAGCCATTAATGCTCGAGGTACGTCTTCTCTGGCATGAGTGTGGGTGAATTTAAGGGCTTTTGGTGCTTTTCTTGATTTCATTATTCATTTGCTATCTGCTCTAGCACTTAAGTGTGTTCATTTTTGAGCTCTGGTCATTGGATTTGGTTTGCTCGGGCGTGGATTCCTTGGTCGTTTGTGTTGATATTTTTTTTGCTAGGGCACCCTGATTCGCAGTGATCGCCTTGGGCCCGAGGTTTTCCCGGATCTAATCTATGGTAATTCATTTTTGACTTCGCCTATTGTTTGCGCTTTATGATTGAATCTTTCGAATTGTTGTTGATGATTATTCAGGTCGGCCCTTGTTTGTTTTCATGGTTACAAATTTATCGAATTTGGGTTTGAAGTCACTTTTTTGTGGGTTTTAATGCCTGCACTACGTTTTCCTTCATTTTTTGTTTGAATTTTGGTTGTACCCCTGTGGTTAGGTGTTCTTGTTAGGGCCTTGCCTTGTTAGCGCGTAATCTGGTATAATTTGTGAGGTTAGGGTTTTGATATGTCTACCCAGGATTGTTAAGTTCGGTGGAGTTGTCGTGACCCTCATATCCTGCGTCTAGCTCAACCTTGTTCGCAACATTTGAGACCCTGGTGTGCCATAGTTTCATCATTTTGAGGGATAGTGTCTAAGTTTCGAGCTCGCCTCAACTCTCATGGCAGAGGTTTGACTGTTAAATTTAGGGCATTATTATTTCGCCACAGGGATCCACCATTTGAGGGTTTTTGGGAACTTAAATTCAAGTGCAATTGAGATTTGGCCTATTGGGGTTGAATTTACATTCATAGGATTCAGATAGGGGGGTTTGTATGATAACTCGATTAATGGTCTGCGCGTTGAATGATCGTCAAGTTTTTGACGTGTCCGCGGAATTTTCGTGCACCCGTATTTCCCCAAAATTTTCCATTTCTCTGGAGTGTGGTGAGTTCCCAAAATTTCGAGCTGCCCGCGGAAATCCGAACTGCCCGAATTTTTTTGGTTTTCTACCTATTTCTAATTGATTTTAATTTTTGAAATTGAAGTAATGAATTAAATGTTGGATGATGATTTTTTGTTGCTAAATGGATGAATCTCATGATAATTATGCATCTCTTGTGTCTGTAATGATGATTTATTTGATGTGATGTCTTGGTAGCGGGAGTCCGTCTGGGTCGGATTTCTCTGAAATTCTACCCTGACTTCATTTTCTCGGATTACTTCATTTACCCTGATTACTTCATTTTCTTGGATTACTGCATTTTCCTAGATTTTCAAGAATGATGATTGATGTTTTATCTTAGTGATTTCATGTGGTTTCGAGGCTAACCTTTGATTGAAATATGGATGATAATTGGATTTCCATGAGGCTCTTTTATGAATGCAGGTTGAATCAAGCAAGGCAGTGGCAGGAAAGACCAAGGGAGACATAGAGGGATCCTCAGTTATAGAGGCGGAAAGGGTCAGGATGGATGTGAAAAATCAGTTGCTAGATAGTAAGGTGGCTTTAGTTTGGCTAGAGGTCTCGGATACCAATGTGGGAGCTTGGAGATATGAAGAGTTCAAAGAAAGGTTAGCATAGAGGGATTTATCAACCCTGACTAAGGGACTGGTGAAATCTGGACTGGCTCATGTGGCAAGATTTCCTCCTACAATTCAATGCTATGAATTGATATTAGAGTGTGCCTGACACTATGACTTTGATACGTAGAGGATTGTCAGCACTGATGGGAGAGTATTGGCAAACTTTAATCTAGTTTCCATTTCCCAGGCATTTGATATGTCAGACTTGCCATGTGTGTGTGCCTTGGACATGGACTTAGACAAGACTTATTATGAGAATGAACCCACCAAAGCCCAGCAGATGATCAATTCCTGGCTTGAAAAGCCAAAATCTCATTTCTCCAAGCTGACTAAACAGTTACACAGGGTCAAGTTTCGATAGGATATATATGATGCAATCACACTGTTGAGCAGGGTGAAAGGCTTGAAGAGTGTTGGGGAATTGGAGAATTGGATGGTGCATGTTATTAACAAGATTGAGCAAGGCATCAATTACCTTTGGGAAGGGATTATCAATGCAATGATTGACAGGCAGATGAGATGTGCTAGAATTACATAAATTCACCATGGCATCTTATGTGATGTATATACTTGCCAGATTTTATCCGTACAGGGGATTGAGTCCAAAAGGAACATTTGGGCAGGATGTCATCTATGAGGTGTACCCTAAGCTACACCTAGGGAATCCGAATTATAGAAGAGAAAATGATGCATTCACTATGCATATTATTAGGTTGCTTTAGAATGCAGAACATGTGAGAATTTTTGATGGACCCAAGGAACTGATTAAAAGATATGGAGCTTGGTTTATACAATTCCCCACCTTCTCCTATATCATAATTGATGGATGTCCAACTGCTCCATATAGATTGCCTAGATATCCTACTGACCATATCATACTTTTGGAGGTTACCCGGTAGATTTGTAACTTCGATGCTGTTGTTAAAAGAGAAAAGCACAAGATAGGGTTTGGTGGGGATTTTCCCTTGAAAATTGGTATAGGTGAGGTTTTCCCTTCAATCTAGTCAGCTCATGCATCAGGAGAGGATTTGAGTACTTTCAGTTTCTCTTTCCATTCTAACAGTGCAAGATTTGACATCACTAGTGAAGCACAGAAGAAGGCTACTAAAGAATATCACCACTGAGATGATCTAGAGGACTACTGGGCAAACAACAAGGATTACTTTGAGGTGAGAAACAAAAGGTATTCTAGGCTTCGAGTTAATGTAATCAGAATGTATAATGTTAAGTTGATCCCTGATCAGTTGGAAGATGACAAAAAATTTAGTCCAGGATCATGCATTTGAATCTGTCAAGAACATATCCATTGGAGAGATAAACTAGTCAGAAAGAGAAATAACTGAACTGGAGGAATTGATGGCTCCTATTATGAAATCCACAAAGTCATGCTTGACACATAAAGTATGGGAGTTGGAGAGTGAAAAGGTATCTTGTACCTTTAATTTGATGGGAAATCTGAATGCTCATTCTACCTCAGAGGAATCCGATGAGGATGATTCTTCAAGCAAAACTAAGGTAGGCTCACTTTTTAAGATTAAAATCAGAGGCCCTAAGGAGGGTGAGCCTGAAAAGAAAAGAAAACCTAGGGGAAAGAACAAGAGTCATACTGTGAAAATAGGTAAGTCTACTGAAGAGGAGGAACTTAAGAAAGCAGAGAAGGAAGACATTCCTCCATAGCCAAAAAGGACTAGGACAACCAGGGCTTCTAAGAGGAAGGATCAAGAAACTTCTAAGGACAAGGTGGATCCTCATGTGGTTGATGTGGAGAGCTCAGGAGAGAAAACCCGGGTTTATTCAAGAAGGTCAAGAACTCCATCTCCCAAAGAGACCATGCAAAAGGTAGATCCCCATCCAACGACATCCACTGTAGAGCAAAAGAAGGACACCTCTCCTCCATTGGGTGTACCTAAGTAGATGACCCATGAAGGGCATGAGACTAGTGAGGAAGCAAAACTGTTTAAGGATGGGGAACTTTATGGCGTAGCTGCTTAGTTAGAGGTAGGAGATGTGGAAGTGCATCCTTCTCCATTGGTGCAATATGAGGATTATAATAGATCCCTTGAGAAGGAGGATGTTCTTGTTAAGACTCCATCACCCCTACAGAAAGAGGAACTAGAGTTGGAGAATATAGGTGATCAATCTCCTGAGAAGGAAAGGGATGAGACAATGGATCAGCATGAAGAGGTCAGGAAAGATGAAATTCGGGTGGATCCTGCTGTTCTGGATTGGTTAGATAAAGAGATAAGAAGGAAACAAGTCATTGTTGAGGACACTCCTCTCAACTGGGATGAAATGTTGGCCAAGATTGGAAAGGGTAAGAGGAAAATGGTAGCCAAGGTGGTTTCCAAAATCGAGACGGATGAAGCTAGTAACAAGGTCATTCATATTGCTACCCCTGCTGCTGGTAAGAGTAAAGATGAGGTCACCATGAAAGATTATGATGTACAGACTATCAATCTTGGGCCCACTTCTATGGAGCAAGATATTGAAGAGTATGAGGGGTCCAGTGCAGTGATCATTGGGAGATTGAGGAAGGAAATGCAATCTAAGCATGAACTAAAGAAAGAGAATGAAAGGCTTAGGAAATTTCTGGAATATTTAATGAAGCCCTTGCAATCTTTTCACCCATCTTCTTCTGCTACTGCTGGTTTCTTACCGAAGGAGACCATATCTGAAATAGAAAAGATGAAAAACTCTACTCTGGCTATAATGAATAGGTTACAGGAGGTACAAACTAAGGGAGATGATGCAATAAATGAGATCCTTTCAACTGGAAAGGATGCAATAAGGGCTAAGGAGTTGATAGATTATGTTTTATCTCAGGATAAGGACACTGATCTCTTATTGCAGAAAACCAAAACAATCATGTAGTATAATAAAGATCAGCTGGTCATTGATGAAATTATTTCTTCATCTAGGGTTAATGAGCCTTGGGAGTGGTTTGAAGCCCTGCAAATCCGACACAAAACCCTCAAGAAGATCTACTAACATAGGAAGCAAATAGATGGTAACTTAACTAGTGTTCATGATGGATGCATTGCCTTTTTTGAGATAATGACTAGTAGGAGGAAGATTGCCCCTAGGTACTTGAGTCTGGAATAATTAAGGGAATGGTGGCATGATGTTTATGCCCCTAATGTTGAAAAATCTATGACAGGGCACCAATTGGATGATGCGGCTACTTATTTGGCTGTGATGGAAAAATACTTGGCATGTAAAGGTGATTGGGATACAACGGTTAAGCAGTCAAGGGAAGAGATTAAATCAATTGAATGTCGGTTCAAAATCCTACCCTTGCCACTTGTTGCTGAGTTAGATAAGGTATTTTTGAAAGTTCATGAATTGCTGGATCAGAACAAGGATAAGGGAGGTGGTGATTAATGTCATGCCACTTCATGATTTGTGCTTCCCTATTATTATAGGGCATGTATTAATCTGGGTTGCATTGGGGAATGTGTTTTGGCCAACCTTGATGATGTATCGGAATTTAATGTGTGCCTTATTTTGAGTTTCCTGGGGCTGACTTGATTTGGCTATTTTATTTTGTAAATGTCTGGCTGGGCTGACATTTTTTGAGGGTTCTCTTTAAATTGACATTCTCGCCTCATTTGTAAGAGTTAGACAGATAATAGAGAATTAGACAAGCCTGACTAAGAAAGAGCTAGAACATTTTGTAGTAGAGATAGTAGTTAGTTCTTTGGAGCAAACGATGTAACAAAGAGCAATGGAATTGTTGCTATATTTTGGTGATCTAATACAATTGATGGCATTGTGGTTTCTCTAGTGAATTCTTTTGTGTTGGTTTATCTTGCATGGTTCCTGTTATTCCATCTTTTGAAATTGCTTGAAGATATAAGATTTGATGTTAAATTTAGAACTAGATTAGTTTGGTGAATAATGTTTATGGTTGCATGCTTGGAATGTTTGTAGCAATCTCTGGTCTATACTCCCAGTAACTATCTAATTGTAGTAGACTGGTGAAGTCAACCTGGACCATACATCTATTTGTGCTTAGTTCGATTGTGGATGAATGTCTATGATTTGAAAATTTGTATGCCTTAGAAGATTGCACCTTTCTTGTGATATTGCATTGTGGGTTAAGCAGGAATTGGTTATTCTAGATTGGTCTATTCCAAGTATTTATCATTTGCATTGTTCATCTTAGAAATAGTTAGATTTCATTATATCTCTTTCACCTTCATCTTTTTTTGTTTCTTTATTATTTGGCTAGATGTAGGATTTAAGATCATAATATTACACAATTAGAGAAATTGGAAAGATACAGTTTGCTTGTAGAAAGGTTCGATTGTGATTACCAACATTTTCACATATTATCTGAGTTGTTTATGCACTGTCAAGACCTGACACCCGAGAGACCTTGGGGTGATTTTCAACAATTTATTGTTGAAGATTATCTTTCAAGAGAGATAGAATATCATTTTCTGTCTGAGTTTTTGCTGTGCAAAAAACACCATCAACACTTAGCATATTACATTCCTCTTGGTGGCCTAATGTGACACACTACATCCCCTAAGTTATGAATATTCTATTCTTTGATCGGTCCTCTCTTGGAGACATTAGACACAATGTTCCCTAGGTTATAGATCTCGCATGAATTTAACAAGACTCCTTTGAACATCTTCTACATTTTACATTTTTACATTTTATATTTTTTTCATTTACATGGCCAGCTTGCATAACACAACTTGCATGCCTATGGTGCCATCCTGTTTGTTCATGAGTAGTAAGCATACAAAGCTTTGATTTTCTGATGAAGCACGAACCGACATTGTATTTTGTGGCACCTTATTAAAGTTATCAAGAGGTATAAATTTAGTATGGTGGGGCGGGAAGCCTATTCTGAGGCACAACTTTCCCCATAGCCACCTTTTGGGATTTCTCACCCCGCAGAAAACCAAATTTTTTGTGGCCCCAGAATGATTTTACTTGGGATTTCTCACCCCACGGACAACCAAAAGTTCCAGGGCCCCAAAGTGAGTATATTTCGGCTTTCTCGCCCAGTGGACAGTCATGAGTTCCATTGCCCCAGAGTGAGGACACATTTCTTATTCTAAACAAACAACCTAGATCTAGTCCACAAAAAGTTGGACAAATGATCAAAGCTTTCTTTACCTTCCTTCATTCTTCATCACTTTCACGTGTGTTATTTTGTGCTTATGATTGATTTTCCATGGGATCTTCATCCTTGGGGCTTGATCATCCCTCTTGATCATTGTTGTCTCATCTTATCAAGCATTAGTACATTTAGACACCTCCTAAGATACATTGCTCTACTTTAGTGTGAGTGTGAAGCAAGTTCATCCTCTCACTAAAGTGGGGGCTAACTATGGACACGGAAAAAGTAACCCTTTTAATTTTTCTTTTCTTGTCCCTCCTTGTGTTTATTTGGCTTGATTTCACCTAGATTTAATGTTGTAATGTAATTTATGCATTCAAATTAGACCTAGAATATTCAAATTATTAAGACTTTATTATGTCTTGTGAAGGTGTTGTGAAGTGTTGTAACACATTTCTACACTTTTCTAGACTCTTCTTATTATAATTCATCTAAATATTCCCTTTTCATCCCTTATCAAGTCCTATTCTAAAGTTTTGTAAAGTCTTGTAACAATATTTCAGGCTTTTCTAGGCTTGTCACCACTAATTACACCTTTCTTATGCTTTATTTGGCCCCTTTATGCACTTATAGGCCTTAATTAAGTGTACTTTTGAATACAAACCCATCAAACAACATTAAAGACAACTTAATTCTTGACACCCACTTGCAAGCCTTGAGTGGGACCCATTCGCCATGTGTGGTGAATGAGTCCCTCTCGGCACAAAATTCAAAATAATTTCAAATTTCCTTTGGGTTTTTATTCATTAAGACCTTATGTCGGCCTATGATGTATTTTCAGTAAATTAGGGCATAAGTGTGTATAAATAAGTGTTTTTACATCCATTTTAACCCCCATTCATTCAAGTAATCATTCAAGCATCCATTCATCCATTCAATTATCTCATTCAAGCATTTGAACAACATAGCATCATCGAATCAAGCATCTTGGAGCAGCCATTGACATATCTTCAGACTTTAGCAACAAGAGTTTGGTGAGTTTAGGAAACTTGCATGTTGTTTATTCATCATTCCTTTCTTGTTTTCATTCCATTTCTTTATCAAGGGTTTGATTACCAAAGTGGGATTTGACCAAGGCAAATCCCTATACTCTAACCCTTAACCATTTTCCCCTTCTTTGTATGTGTGTTTGGAGCTCTTGTAGGAAGATTTTTCAAAGAAATAGGTGTCGAAAAGTGGTCAACAAGTCAAAAAATCTATTCAAGTCAACCAAGCCCTAATTCAAGCTTGGAGACAACATTCAACCCATTTTCTACAAATTTGGTTCTGTCAACCTGACAAGAAGACAAGTGCAGATCTAGACCCATAGAGTTGACCCATAAATTTCTATATTTATGGAGGAGCATTGATTCGCCATCAGTGGTGAATGAGTCCCACTACCAAGCAAGAAAAGGTGATTTCATCATAATTCAGTTCTCGGTAGTCAAAAACCAGTTTCATGATAGTTTACGAGAAGCAAGACTGATTCACCATCAGTGGCGAATGAATCCCACTAGTCATCAATAGTGATTTCTATCAGATTCCAAAACCTTCCAACATCATCAATCCATCTCTAGGTGTACTCTGTTCAATCTCATTCAATTTTGTTTTCATTTGTGCATGTTTCTAGTTCATGTTTGCATACAACACTGTATTTTCAAACACTTCATGTTTCTTAGTTTTGCATATATTATCAATAGTATTTTCCAATTCTTTGCATTTAGTTTACTTCATTTAGGCACATTAAATTTATATCACATCCCTCTTTGAGTGTAAACATTGCATTTTGGCCCTAATCTTAGCTCCTTTTAGGTGAAAAACCTTAGAAGGAGCATATAGGATTAGGGTCCCAAAATCTTTGTTTCCACCTTGTAGTAGTGAAATGATAGAGGGGTCATGAAATTTCCATCGATGTTGTCTAGTGCCACATCAATATTTTTGAAGAAAGAGTGTTGAAAAATCATTTGGCATAGCTTCTTCCCCCGAGGTTTCACGACACCCATGTACACGAGCATTGCCACAAACATGGGGGTATTTCTAAATTCCCCTTGAGCTTGTGGATAGCCAGTAGAAATTTTGGGCCAAAAAAACCCTTCACCGCCTAGAGCACCAGATCCCTTTCACTTGTTTCTCAGTGATTTCACCACAAAAAGTGTTTTGCTGCTTCGTGGAATTTAGAAATAGAGGAGTCTCCATTGCCCCTTAGTGTTTGTCAAGAGCGCTAAGAAAATTTGAGAAAAATGAGCAAAAAAACCCTATTTGTTGCATAACCTCTTGTAGCCTTATGGAGACCGTACCAAGAAATGAAAACCAACGTGTGGTATGTCTTGCATTCTTTATGCACAAATATTTTTGTGATCCTTCCATACATTCCCTCAATCAAATTAACCTAGAAATTAATGCTGAGTGATGCATCCATCTTGTCATTTTTCATGGACATACCTTATAAGAACAGGTTTTAAAGGTAAGCAAGACATCTTAATCTAGGCCATTCATCTGGTTTGAGGGTTATACACAAGCAAAATAATATTTCCACATCAATGATTAAGGATTCAAGTGGTGAATTAAATGTTAATTGTCACATCAATGATAGTGGTGAATTAAATGTTAAGTGTGAGTATTTGATGTCATACTCAAATGTTGTCTTCATTGTAACTTCTATATATACTTCACCAACTTGATGTTCTTCCTATCATTTCTAATATATTTGGATTTTATTTCTTTCTTCTCTATTCTCAATTTAACTTTGATATTATGGAATCTTCATGGTGTGTCATGCTACCCAAATGTTTTCGGGAGAAAAGAAGGGACGATGCATATGATAGACGAAAGTTGGGTATGGTTTTTACAATTCTTTGTGTGCAGGTTGAGAATGTTATAAGAACAATTGTGGGTAGGGAATGGCTTCAGAACAACCCCCGTGATCTATATTCTGAGGTAGCTTCGGCTTTCTTGTCCAATTGCATGGATATTTTGATCAAAAAATATTTGGTGAAGATGCTGGCAATATGCTATTTGCATCCTTTCATTTACTCTATTTCTTCGTTGGAGTTGGCACTTGAGCATTACAATTTTGAAAGTGGGTTAGTGCCTATTAGTGGAATCTTCTAGAAAATGGAATTGCATGTGTAACGCCAAATAAAAGCTTTGCACAATAGACAACAAAGAAGATCATTAGAAGCACACATGCATACAATACTAAAATCTAAAATGCAAATTCATTCATTAAGCAACAAAGAACATGGGAAAGTAAAAACGTAATGAAAACTAGAACAATCTCACCAATTTTCAAACGTATTTCCATGATTCATCTCGATTGCCCTTCTCCATTTTGCTTGTGTAGTATAATTGCCCTCAGATCTTCAAGTTCGTGCAAGTATAGCCTAAGATAGTGATTAGCAAAATATCAAAAATTCAAGACAAAGTGCTCTCAAAAGTTATAAAATTCGTGAGAGAGATTTTGAGAGAGATTTCAAGAGAGATTGGAATGAAGAATGACAAATCAATTTATAGAAAATTGATTATTCGAATGACAGGTCAAGATTGAAAGATTAACGGACAGTTGAGATCGACAGATTAGACATGCATTCTGATAACTGTTAGTAGTGACATGAGTGATACAAACTAGAAATAGGATAAAAGATTAAATAAATGATTTAATCTTCAGTTCGGTATTCAAAAACCTAAGAAATATCTTTGCATGACAAAGATGAAGATTGACTATAATGACTCTATGTTCGAATGCACACACAACACTTAATTAATTAAATAATAATATTTAATTAATATGCATGTGCACGCAAATGAGTTAGAACTGGACGATTGACTAATCTGATGAAGAGATTACTCGAGACAGCCACTCAAACATCAAATGAAGAATTAGCTGAGCGATTAAAATAGATGTCAAGTCAAGTAAAAGTGAATACTTAGATAACTCACATAATTATCTAAAATATAGAGGAATGCGTTAAAATAGAATTAATGAATTAAATAATTCATTTAATTCAAAATTTGATATTTGAAGAATAATTAAATAAATAAGATTTATTTAATTAAGTGATGAAGGGATTTAAATGAATAATTAAATAAAGAATTTATTTAATTATAGTTGAAATATGATAAAGAGTAAATTAAATAATGAATTTATTTAATTTAACAAGAAGGATAAGGTTAATTAGTAACATAATTAAATAAAAAGCGTTTATTTAATTAATCAGATAGAATAAAGAAAAGTGTGAATTAATAAAATAATTAAGATTATTTAATTAATAGAAGAATTAATGTTAAGATGAATTAATTAAATAATTAAGATTATTTAATCAATAGAAGAATTAATGTTAAGATGAATTAATCAAATAATTAAGATTATTTAATCATGACCATGAAGAATAGGAATTATGAAAGAATATTGAAGTCGCAGGCTTAAACCAGATTTCGGTGTCTGCATTTGCCCCTCTTTGATACAATGTCATTTTGGCATTGTGTCAAAGAAAATCGATAAGAAATATGCCCCAGTAATGCTCTAGATTAAAACAGGTGAAGATATGCCCCCTCGGGAGGACAGGCGGGTTCAAAGAACATGAGTGTGCTCTCGAAATCGATGAGAGAACTAGAAGATGAAAGAAAAAAAGGATAGAGGAAAATAGATAATGGTGGTGAAGATGTAGAAAAGAAGAAATGTTAATGAAAAAAGAAAGATGAATAATAAAAGATCACGATGTTAGTATTAGGAATCTTCGATATTTTTCCGTATCACAAAAGGTATTGCACTTTATCATCATTGGGCGGGACTAATACAAATGGAGAAAAACACCATGATATGACATAAATCAAGGTGTGCAAGGTCATCCACTTGCTAATAACAGACAGTCGCAAACAAGGATTGTCAGTAACTCATACTAAGGACACAAGTTGCCCCAGTCTTTTTGTCAAGATAAACCACAGACAACAAACAAAGTAAAAGTCGGGTCATGAGATGTCATTGCTCCTCTAAATCCTTCATGGGACATCCTTGAGGAAACAAGTAACATGACTCAAAATCAAATTGAAAAGACAGTCAACAAACAACAGTCAAAGAAAATAGAATTCTGATACATTGTTGCTTCTCTAAATCCATCATGGGACATCCTTGAGAAATCTAGTAACATGAATCCTAGTCATCAATTCAAGATAAATGATAAGATAAATAATCCATAAAGTCAAAAAGCCAATGAAAATATTTGCCAAAACATGATTTGTTTGTTTGATTTGTTTGATTGATAAAAGGATTGATTGATAGAGCCTGATGTCAGGAGATACACATACCGGATAAGACTGTGAGTCTGGTTTCGATGTTATGACTATCTGTTTAAGGCATGACAAAGCCTGGTTTCAGAAAGACATGTATTGTATAAGACATGAAGTCAGATGCCGTTGATGTGATAACCTGTATAAGGCTATGTTTGATTGGTTTGACCTTGTCAATTATGCAGGAAGGACTCATCCTGAATAAGACATAGGTTGATTGTTTGACCTTGTCGATTATGCAGGAAGGACTCATCCTGAATAAGACATAGGTTGACTATTTTGATAACATTTGTTTCCAAGAAGGACACATCCTGTAGCAGACTATAGTTGATCTGTTTTGATTGTTTTGTTTGGCAAGTCATTTGATTTGACTTAGAGACATTGCTGACTTGTTCACCAGATTGAGGCATGATTTGAGACGATGCATGGACAAATAACTGTGTGATGAAAAACCCTAAAGGACTGACCTAGTGCGGCCTTGGGGGCCCATCGATTGATGGCCTTGCCTACGTTCAGTTGCAGAGGCAACGTAGTTCGACAAATGACAAAGACTGACAAGACTGACTACTAAAAGAATACATGTGTGTGAAAGTGAATGTGATGAACCCTAATGGACTGACCTAGTGGGCCTCGGGGGCTCATTGATTGATGGCCTTGCCTACGTTATACATGCAAATACCTCGTAGTTTTACACAACCAATGACCTTGTGATATATACATGTGGATGGAACGATGATTGTATATAAACAAACCTAAACAGACTAACCTAATGCCTCGGGGGCACATCGGTAGATGGCCTTGCCTACGTCCAGTCGCAGAGGAAACATAGTTCGACAAACGACAAAGACTGACAAGTGCGACTGACTCTGACTCTATTTTTGGATTTTTGAAATGTTTTGATTTTTTTGTCATTTTGAAGTTTTTCGATGTTTTTATGTTTTCTCAGGTCATTTTGCAATGTTTTTTGGATTTTTCCACGGTTTTACGTCTTCAACACAACCAATGTAAGAACCAATATGACACATGTCAAGTGTTTGGCCCCAGTCGAGTATAAGACCAATTGACTATGAATAGGATAAAACGAGGGATATGAAATGCACTCAATGTCAATCGTTCCAGGTCATGGGAAAGACTACCACTTATTACGGATGGTATATACAAGTGATGGACACGAAAGATAAGGGATATGTTCAGGGATAGGCAGTATGTACAGGGATAAGGACTATGTACAGGGATAGGTAGTATGTACAGGGATAAGGACTATGTACAGGGATAGGTAGTATGTACAAGGATAGGTAGTATGTACAAGGATAAGGACTATGTACAGGGATAGGTAGTATGTATAGGGATAAGGACTATGTACAGGGTAGTGATTCCTACAAGCAACCAAGCAAGCATGCACAAGAATCCAAGGACAACCATGATCTTGCCCCTAGTCAAGCTGAAAACCAATTGACAGGTGATGAGGATGGTGACAATGTTGTTTGACATAGGAAGGACACATCCCGAAACAACATGAGGATGATGATACTATGACTAAAGGATCAAGGTTTGCAGCCATGCTAGAAACAAAGCCAACGAATGTTTTGAATGATGCACTAGAATGCATAGAAAGATTATATGGATTGGGCTTGTTGCATTTGGAATGACTTTTCAAGATTGGATGGGATGATGGAAGATCCTTAGATCATTGACAAGGGAAAAACCAAGCCATGCAATAGGTATTACGTATAATGATAACTCGTTTGGAAAAATGCTATGAAGGCTATGACATGATATTTCATGGATAGTGTATGACGAAAGGATAGACATGTCAAGAGTTTTTCCAAAGCATGATTTATGTTTGCACCCCAGCCCTTATCAAGATCAAAGTAGGTGGGAAAATGGATGTGAGTGGTAGGGATAAGATGGATAGATGTAATGTCATACGAAGGGTATGGGAGATGAGACAACTTGCCCCCAAGTGTGATAGTCCACATAGATAATTTCTTACACATGACGCCTGTTTGCCAGGTTTTCATCATGGTACTTATCCAAAGCTCCATAAGAATGGTTTTCACTATTGGATGAAATTTTTCTCTTGACTTTTGTTTTTCTTTTTGGTGTCACCAAGATGCCTATTTTCCAGGTTTTCATCGAAGTGAATTTCTTTATATCTTTTTTTTAAAAAAATTTTGGATGGCCTTGATGCTTTAGATGATCACTAATTATGCCGAACCCATTGATGGTGTTGATGTAGAGATCGGTGCCATGATATGCTAATAATAACTTTGATGAAGTAGTTGCCTTGTCAGGATCATAGCACTTGCATACAATTGATTGATGTCATTGTGATCCTTGTTGACACTAGAGTTGGCCTTATCAAAATACGCACATCACGATAGAGTGTCGTGGGAGTCCTTATAATAAAGAGTTGTTGTCAAGATGTGACGGATTTGTGACGTAGGATTTTTAGACTTTATACGATATGTAGGATTATGACGGATGATGGGAGACGTGTTTGGAAATTTAGATGTAGGAATTTTCATTTTCCAAACTTGGGGTGATGGATGATGGAGATTGGGTTTCAAATTGGGATAATGTTTGGAACCATGACTTTTATATGCCTTGTATGATGACCATTTTGGAGGTGGACATTTATTATATGTGGGAGTCCTCTTTTCTTGTGGCTCCACATTTTGATTGACTTTTAATTTTGAACTATTTTCTTTTCTTGATCCATTTTTATTTGGGATCCATTTTAACTTTATTTGTCCACTTGGATTTTTGATTGATTCAATGGCCTTTGATATTTGATTTTGAACTTTGACTTTGTAAAATTTTTATTTTTTTTGGTTCCAAATGGAAGGTTTATTCATGTTGGAATGACAATTTATGGTATGGATGGAAGGAGTGTTGGCAACAACCTTATGGTAACAACTACTCATGGCCTCCATTTTGATGTTTGTATCAGATAAAGTTTCCCCCAATATCGAGAAGATACCATTAACATCATTAGATTTGTTGACTGAAGGATAACCAAGACCTTGATGTCTAGGATTTTCTTGAAACTGTACTGGTTCTAGAATTCCTTGCTCGTGTATGCCTAGTCCTTTTCCTTGATACTGCATGCTCTGACAGATTCTGTTTGCAATGGGGTATTTTTTTGTTTTGAAAGCAAGATGCTAACCCATCATTGTGTTTGTGGAAACTGTTACTTGGAATCTCCTCCTCTTCAAGAAAGCCTGATTTGATAAAAGTGGATGATCCTAGTTGATAGGATGTCTTAGCTTCATTGACATGTTGGATATCTTTGGTGTGATTTTGTGACACATCAAATTCAGAGGATTTTGCTGGTGTTTCCAAGTCGATGTCGAAACCATCTTCATGGTCATTGTCATAGAGTCCAATGAACTCAGCTATAGTTTGATCATTTGTAAATATGTCTATAGTAGGAGACTCTTGTTCTAGAGGAATATCATCTATGTTTTCAAAGGAGGCAAGTGTCTCATTTTGGGAAATGGATGCATTTGATACTTGGATAGGGTCGTCTTCAAATGTTTGATCACGAATGGCATAAAGGTCAAGGAGTGGATCATTTTGGACTTCTTGCTCAATACAAGTGTCTTGATCAAAGACGGGTTTGTCTTGAATGATATGATTGGGAATGAAATCTTGATCAAGGATAGGTTTACTTTAGATGCCATGATTATCTAGAAGGACTTCTTGGATGGACTTAAAGATAGGGTCGTGGGATAGACTACTTTGATCTTGACATGAAGGTGAAGCCACGAAGTCATGCTTTAGACTTTCCATTTGACATGTATCCTCAAGTTTAGTAGATGGGATGTGACTTTGGAGACCATGAATAGATGTATTGTCATGACTAAATGTAGAGTGAGATGGAGTGGCATGGAAGGGATTAGTGGATGAAGGACTAAGATAGGACATGGAGGCTTGGAAGGAATTAGTGGAAGGTTGGTTTCCCTTGTCAAGGTTAGGATAAGGGTGATAAGTGGACATTTTTTGTGGATTCATGGCATGGATTATGCTAAGGGACTCTTGATAATGAGGGTAGATGGATGGAGGACTAGGACTTATGGATTGTTGGTAGGAATGATATGTGGGTAGTTGACCATGGGTTGACGTTGATTGGCATTTGGATTGGATATATTGTCTTTTGAAGTCTATGGCTTGTTGGAATTGACCATTACGGAGTAACTGGTATTCAACTTGACTAGCATGCATATCAAGGTAAATTGCAGACATGGTGGTGAGGTTATGATGAAAGATGGAGTATGACTAAGGTATGTGATATGAGGGCTAAGGTATGACAATGAAAAGAGTGACTTTAATCTAAGGTATGCAACCTAAGCTATGTTTTTGGGATTTTCTGTGCAAAATAAAGGATGTCCTAGGATGACACTAGTCTAGACTCTAAAGATGCAAAGTCTAAGCAAGACCCTAAAGTGATCAATTCTATAAACCCAAGATGAAGGGACCAACTACCTAAAGTCAAACCAAGGTGTCAATTTAGTTAAGTCAAGGAACCAATGTAGGATGAGGATCAAAGACAAGTTGAGTTTCCTAACTAGACTAATGAGCTAGGAGGACTCTCTGTAGGACAAAGTATAAGATGATAAGACTAGGTTCAATGATAACTTTTGTTGACACTATGATTTTTCTAGAGTATAGATGGTAGAATACTCCTAAAGTTTGTAAAAGTGACCTTTCTAGAAGTCTAATGCAAGGTGATATGTACCCTAAGATGAAGCTAAACTCTAACTAAAGACAATTATGGTAACAACTAAATGAACCTAAAGAATGCAAAATTGAGCAAATCGTTTCAGGTTTCTATTTCAAAGACTGTTTGTGTGAAGATAACTGAAACTAGTATAACCGTGTTTACTGGATAGTGACTGTGAATTCTAGTTTTTTGATAATCAGACAAATGCATCACAGGATCTCACAGATGTAGTTCAAGTTTAACAATTGTGGTCTAAACTGACAGATGCGACTCAAAATTTAGCAAACGTGGCTCTGACTGACAGGTGCGACTCATAATATAACACATGCGATTTTTCAAAGCAAATGCCTTCCAAACTGACAGTTGCGACTCAATCTTAACAGATGCGACTGACAATGACAGATGCGATTCTAAAATTAACAGATGCGACTGACAATGACAGATGCGACTCTAAAATTAATAGATGCGAGTCAAAATTTAACAGATGTGACTCTAAAAATTAGATGCAAGTTTCTGGTGAACAGTTGCGACTCTCTGTGAATTTTTAGTGACATGAAATTTAAACTGACTCTATTTTTCGTGATCAAATTCGGACAATCAAAGACAATCGTAAGACAAAGTGTTTTTAGTTTCAATTTTGGACTCAAAGAATGTTTAAAGTGATAACAGACAAGCACATCCTAATAGGCCAAAGGCCTAGGGTTTGTATACTTGGTATAGACCACCTATTATACCCCAGATTGGTGATGAACACCTTTCCTTCTCGAGAGCAGATAGCTTAGGAATTTGGTGGCATTGGCTCCCCTCCACGGCTCATTAACGTCTTTCGAGCACACCAATTCTGAATTCTTTGGGAAATGACCTCCCAAGAACTATTATCTCTAATCAAGGGGATCAGTAATGAGTATCTTCGAGCATGATACTATACCCTGCACTAATACCAAGCAACAACCACAAATAGGTTGGTATCTAAAACAAAAGGTATTTAATTCGGGCATTCCGTTCGTGGGGTGTGATCCATACGGCGCGAGTCCCCTTTCGGATCCATCTCGTCGGAACCACACTCGTGATTCTTGGGGTTTCCCCAAGAACCCACTTTTATATACCGGCTGGAAGTCCCTCAGGTTCAGGGTGCTACCATTCTGAGTCGTCCTGGGGTGAGTACTTTTTTCCACCAGAACAGGCCCAAGTTCTAGAGTTGGTAACCGTTTCTCTTACACCCAGGATCGCACAGATGCACAAGGGGAGAGGATACTTCGATATACCAAGTCGTAAGGGTAACCAGACTTGTGATTTCGCACCAAACACAGTAGACACTTGTTAATTTTAACCAAACAAAAGATTTGCTATGCTACCAAACAATCTATTTCAAAATTTAGCTAGGGTCTTTGACAAGCGTCCTGCAGAAGATCTCATTAGTAATTTTCAATATTGTCTTCGTCAATCATCCTGCAAAAGCTTGTTAACTCCAAATGGCCACATGCTGAAAATCAAATATCAGTAACACAAAAATCAATTAAAAATTCTAGATTGCCAAAAGCAAAAATAAAATTTTACCAGTCAATTGCATCGCTTCGTTACCAGTCAAATGCATCATTTCTATTTCAATTGCGGCTCGAGAAATCAATTAGGGTTCAGGAATTGTCAAATGTGTCATTTCTCTGTCAGATGCGGTTCAGAAAGTCAATTGCGGTTCAGGAATTGTCAAATGTGTCGTTCCGTACAAAAAATCTACAAAAACCAAAATTAAAAGATCTACGGATTCGCGAAGATGGTTTCTTCACGTCGGGTTCACCAAATGTAATGCCAAATAAAAGCTTTGCACAATAGACAACAAAGAAGATCATTAGAAGCACACATGCATACAATACTAAAATCTAAAATGCAAATTCATTCGTTAAGCAACAAAGAACATGGGAAAGTAAAAATGTAATTAAAACTAGAACAATCTCACCAATTTTCAAATGTATTTCCATGATTCATCTCGATTGCCCTTCTCCATTTTGCTTGTGTAGTATAATTGCCCTCATATTTTCAAGTTCGTGCAAGTATAGCCTAAGATAGTGATTAGCAAAATATCGAAGATTCAAGACAAAGTGCTCTCAAAAGTTATAAAATTTGCAAGAGAGATTTCAAGAGAGATTTAAAGAGAGATTGGAATGAAGAATGACAAATCAATTTATAGAAAATTGATTATTTGAATGACAAGTCAAGATTATTTATAGAAAATCAAGATTGAACGGATGGTTGAGATCGACAGATTAGACATGCATTCTGATAACTGTTAGTAGTGACATGAGTGATACAAACTAGAAATAGGATTAAAGATTAAATAAATGATTTAATCTTCAGTTTGGTATTCGAAAACATAAGAAATATCTTTGCATGACAAAGATGAAGATTGACTATAACGACTCTCTGTTCGAATGCACACACAACACTTAATTAATTAAATAATAATATTTAATTAATATGCATATGCACGCAAATGAGTTAGAACTGGACGATTGACTAATCTGACAAAGAGATTACTCGAGACAGCCACTCAAACATCAAATGAAGAGTTAACCAATGACAAAATAGATGTCGAGTCATAAAAAGAATACTTAGATAACTCACATAATTATCTAAAATATAGAGGAATGCGTTAAAATAGAATTATGAATTAAATAATTCATTTAATTCAAGATTTGATAGTTGAAGAATAATTAAATAAATAAGATTTATTTAATTAAGTGATGAAGGGGTTTAAATGAATAATTAAATAAATAAAGAATTTATTTAATTATAGTTGAAATATGATAAAGAGTAAATTAAATAAGAATTTATTTAATTTAACAAAAGGAAGGGTTAATTAGTAACATAATTAAATAAAAAGCGTTTATTTAATTAATCAGATAGAATAAAGAAAGTGTGAATTAATAAAATAATTAAGATTATTTAATTAATAGAAGAATTAATGTTAAGATGAATTAATTAAATAATTAAGATTATTTAATCAATAGAAGAATTAATGTTAAGATGAATTAATCAAATAATTAAGATTATTTAATCATGACCATGAAGAATAGGAATTATGAAGAATATTGAAGTTGTAGGCTTAAACCAGATTTCGATGTCTACAACATGCTTCTATAGTGCAAGCTCTTGCCCTAGTTAATATGAGATGGGGTCTGCTATGTGATACGAAAAATGAATCATTAAAGAGTCTGGAGTTTTGGAGGAAGGTATTGGGTGATTCACTTTTCTTCTCTACTCTTACTTTGTTAAATTCGATTCACCTTCTACTGAAACACCCGGTTGATGGCCTTAGCTAATGTTACAAAAAAAAATAGTAATGAATTGTGTCATGTGTCATGTGTCTATATTTTATTGTACAATGTAACAATTCTTGTAATATGTATTTTGTGACTAGTTTTTTTGTCATGGTTAGTGGCTTTTTGGCCAAGCTGGCTATGTACTATGTACTTCAATGATCATTCTTTAGCTACTTAAATTAAAATACTTTTTGAGGCTCCATTCTTGGAAATTCTCAATCTTTTCAATGCCATTTAATTCTCTCTTTTCAATTCCTTGAAGTAGTACATTTTATTTAATTGAAATTCTCAATCTTTTTGAAGAAAGTGTGGTTGTGGTACTATGGGTGGCGGTGCAGATTAATTCCTTATGGATATCTGAAGCAATTGATTTGATAGCTTTATATTGAAAATTTCATGACGTACTATAGAATCATAGATGATGATGTTATTAATCAAGTGATCTAGTGAAACAAGATTTGTAATGATTTCATATCGTTTGAGTGGCACTAGTGATTTTGATAGCTTGTCAACTTGAGGTACAGTTTGCATGTAGCTAGCTGCCAAATGTCAATCAAATTAAACATTTTAAATTTTTAATTGTAAATGTAAGGCTTAACTTTAAGTTACATGAATCAATTAATTTAGTTTTTGGTTTGTGTGAATCACAATGATCATTATACCCAACCTCATAGTTCACACGTGACATGTGTGAGGTGTACACAGGGATTAGGATGGTAGTGGCACTATTGGCCCATAAATAGGGATAGTGAACACAACCGAAATCATTCATTGAAGACTAAAAAGGCTTTACTATTGAGTGCAATGTTCTGAATTGTCATAAGGGTATTCATTTTGTAGGGTTAATAAGGATTCAGGAAGAAGATGATGTGGTATTATTGAGGATACTCTAAATTATCCTACCTCCAGTTATGTAGTTACAAAGTAAAAGACCAATTTACTTCAAGTTCAAAATGGGTAGAATTGGAAAGAAGTTGATCTGGTTCACTTAACTTCTAAGGCAGGTTTTGAACCAAGATGAGGAGCTCTAATGGAGATAAGTGCTATCCCAATGCATTGAGGCTGTGTGCAAAAGATGGGAGCAATTTTTCTATCCCTCATCTTCTGCATGACTCTAGTTTTGAATCATAATAGATACATTTTATATCTTCACAGCTCCCTTTTCCCGAGCATGGTTGGCCATGCAAATCCCTTCCATTTATATTTCCACAACCACATTTGTATTTGAGAGCACATGCTTGCCCAGGAAAGTCTCATGCATTTATTTTCAGTGCCCATGGCCTACCAGGCAAGTCCCATGCATTTATTTTCAGAGCCCATGGTTCACCCAACAAGTCCCATCACCATGCATTTATTTTCAGAGTTAAATTTGTATTACATTGTCACCAACGATCTAGCAGATTCTTGGTGCTTACATTTGTATTTGTATTATGTAAAGTACTAAAGTAACATATGTTATTTATACAAAACAAGAGCTTGGAACTTGCATGTTCTACTCAATGACTCATCTTTAAAAAGATATGTAATAATGTGACATTGTAATTTAGTTATAATAAAATAAATGGTTTTGTTATTCTTCATTATTCATTTATAGTAAAGAATTATTTTATGAGTTCAGTGTCTATAAATCTATTCAAATCTATTTTTTTCCTTTAATAAATTAAATATTATCTATTTATGAAATAGTTACATGCAGATTTAAAAGTAAAACATAAAGCAATACAAATGAAAAAAGAAAGTTGCCATCAAATTGACAAAAAACTTTATAAACACTAAAAGTTGTCACTCTTGTTAGAGTTTACCGAAATGTTATTGATTTATAATTTTTCGTTGACCTTCTCCCTTGATTCTCGGTATCATTATTCATTTTATTAAGTCCTTTGCAACATTAAGTTATTGGCCCCTTGGCCTTGATGTCAATCCTAGCGTAGTAAAGTTTAAAACAACTTTAAAACACATGTTTATTGTTTATATCATAAATTAATCAACCGTTCAATGAACATTTGATGTGTTTTTGTAGATGCATTCTGGAATGAAATGCACAGAGCACTAGGATTGTGAAATTAAACCTCTGGAATCACCCTATAACCATTAGACTTACAAAGATCAAGGGTATATAATTTGTTGTCAATGTAGGACAACCATGTATTAATTGTGTAGTCCAGACTCTAGAAGCAACACGTTGATGTTTCAATGTTTCATTCACTTTAATTTGTTGTTGGTCTCCCCCGATTCCCACCCCCAATATCATTATTCATTTTATTAAGTCCTTTGCAACATTAAGTTACCGACCCCTTTAAAACACATCTTTATCGTTTATATCATAAATTTAATCAAGTTTCAACTGTTCAGAGAAATTTGATGTATGGTTGTAGTTGCATTCTAGAATGAAATGCACAAAGCACTAGGCTTGTGAACTAAAACCTCTAGAATCACCCTATAACTGTTAGATTTACAAAGATCACTGGTTTAGAACTTGTTTTCAATGCAGGACTAAATGGATTGTTTTAAATGTTGTCAAAGACTTAGCTATGTACTAATTGTGTAGTCTAGAAGCAACACATAGTTGTTTCATTCACTTTAATGTTAAAAAAAAATCACTTTCTACTGCTAAGTGATTTTATTTTTAAGTGAGAGGGTCAACACATGGGGAGATTTCAGTCTTCAGTTTGCTCATTACAGTGCACCACCTTGTTTTGGGTTCCACAGTTCCACTTCCAACAAAGTCATTCTAGTAACCCAGTTTCCACAACTTTCAGCATTAATCTTTTCAAGAATCAAAATGCGGGTAAGTGAAAGAACTCATGCATCTACGTTTCATCGTTTGACGTTTATTAAAATCTTATTTTGTCAAACTTTGAAGTTTGGGTTTAGGGTTGAGAGACTTAAGAATTAAGAAAAATTAAGGACTAATAGGAAATTCATAATTTCACATTGTATAAGCATGTCTACCACCAATACCACTAGAGCAATGTCAGATAAAAAAATACAATATGCAAAATTGCTTAAAACCCCAAGTTTCACTGATGAATACCATGATACTTATGATCCTGAAACCTATGGTAGGCGTACCTAAGAACTTTGATTTTCATCTCAGAATAAGGCTGCAAAGAAAATGCAAGTTAATAGTATCAATGCACCATGGGTAACTGGATTAGGGCACATGATGTTACATGAGGTTTTCCCTTGCCCATAATTTGTCATGGTCTGTGCCTAAAATTATGATGATAACAAAAGAGAAATTGTTAATAAATATAACAAAGAAGAATTGTTATCCATTAATGCAGAATAACTTGGAAAAGTGTTGGGGTTTACAATCAAAGAATTTGGAAGTGTCCACATTGACCTAGAAAAGCTTGCTAGTGATTATGAAGCAGTGGATGAAATGGAGAAAAAATATTTCATAAATAAAATAGTTTAGGATAGAAACAAATTGAAAGGCGATCATAAGCCTCCTGATGATTTGGATATTTTTAGACCATGGATTCAGGATACTATTTACATGCTAGCATTTTTCCTCGAACTAGATAGCAACTTGGAAGTGAGTGCATTCCTCCTTGAAATGGTATATAATATCCATTATGGACCACATGCCAAATATAACTATATTGAGCACATTGTAGAATCCATGCATAAACAATTTTTAATGATTAAAGGAGGTCCCACGAAGACATTTAGGTTCACAACATACTTGTGCTATTTTTTTCTACTCAAATTTAAAGGAATGTTTCAGACCAACAAGCTTCAAATTCAGCCCTATAGTAATGCTCAGGAAAATAAAGTGGCCCCAGTATATGATTGGACCACCGAGATAAGGATGCATGATTCTTGAAGGAACTACAGTCATTTTGTAGACTATTTTTTGGCTCCATTGCATCAAGCAATTACAAATACTCCAATTCCTAGATTGCCTATGTAATGTAGAAATTTTATTCAAGTAGGAAAAGAAATACAATTGGCTGATTGGTACTTAATGGAAGAATATAGTGTGCTAAGATTTTATGGATCAGGAGTACAACCATACAAACTTTTAATACATGTGACAGAAAGGGTTTTTGCATTGGAATATGTAAGGAATATGTATAGTACTAATGAACTACACTTTTTTGGTCAACAAAAGAAGACCTTATTTCCTTCTTTAGCTTTTTCATGTAGATGGTTCACATTCAAGAGAAAATAATTTAGTGTGGCACATAATCCTTTGAAATTTTTTAATTTTGATGCTATCTATCACTGGCAGTATGATCCATGTGACACCATTAAATCAATGATTGTGGCCAATAAGAATGTTGTTAGTAGAAAATTTCAACATCAAAGTAAACCCTTGCTTAAAAACTTAAGAAACAAGGATTCTTGGGATGAGGTCAAAATAGAAATGGAGAAAAGTGCTACTAAGAATAGTATTTCTTTGAACAATTGTTAGTAGAAATTGTGGCATTGCATCAAAATACAATTAGGAGGCACAACAATTTTTATGGAAAAAGTTATAAATCATCTAGAAGAGTAAAAATACCAGATTCTCTAGATAAGGAAGTTACAGATAAAAATTGTTCATGATAAAAAATTGCTTCCTTTTGGTCTATGAGGAAGGAGCTAGGTGATCCAAGAGCTCTTGCAAAGCATGGAGATAATGAACAAGATCATGAGTTTAGCAAATTGTGGAATATACAGCATCCCAATGAACATGGAGACAAAGAAACTAATGATGAATCTAATGATGATAGGGAAGAACAAAGCCATGTAAAAGCTAGTATAAGTGAGGCCACAAACAAAGCATATACTTCAAGAGAAGCCATTGCTAAAAAAATGGGTTATGAAGGTGGTGGTTTGGGGTCCCAAGGATGAGTCCCTTGGATGGTAATAGATGTACAACATAGAAAACCAATTGATAAATCTGGCCTTGGAGCTGATGAAGTAGACCCGGGGAATATAAGTAGAGCCAAAAAAATTCAATTTGTTAGAGCTTCAAATCCTCATCCTCATGGTCAAATACAATCACAAATAGGACATGCCCATGGTGGAGAGCTTAGTGCAACTAGAACTGCCACTAGTGGCGATGGTATGGGTAGTAGTACTAGTAGTGGTCAACATGTGCTACAACAAAAAAATACACACAAGAGGACAACAATACAAGATACCACAAAAATTCCAAGTGATTAAGGAATACAAAATAGGCAAAGGATTTTGACAAGTCCAAGTCACACTACCATTGGATCCACCACAAAGGAGTTATTTTCAAGCACTCCCCCACTGCCATGAATTATTGTGGCTACGACATCATTAGCAACTGCAAGTACTCTTATTCCTTCGTCATTCAAGCACTCCATTGTTCATGTGTCCCCTAGTTTTGATTATATTGAAGAGTTTAAAAAGAAGTCAGACTTGAATAAATAAGAAAAGAAGCAACTGATGGAGAGTGTGTCTACTGTAACTTCAGAGCCTACAACAACCATGGTATTACCCACATTTGACACAAATAAAGAAATCATGGAGTACACAATTCTTGTTCCCACAGTTCAAAACAAACCAAAAAATTAGATGGCTCGATCTGAATTCTAGGTGAGCAATATTCAATTGAACTTTTTTTTGGACTCAAAAACACTGACAAAATTAATGTATCAAAGAAGAACAATGAATTGATGAACACATCATTGCTAAAGAAAGATAGAGAGAGAAAAAGGTTGTAGACTCAAATAGAAAATTTATAGGTAGACCTAGCAAATAAGAAAGCAAAGAGGCAAGCAGCAGATAACAAGAGCAATGAATTAGAAAAAAGAATAAAAAAATATGCCTCTACATCAACAAGCAAAGAGGATAAACAAAATGAGAGAGAAGTGAATGAATTGAAGCAAAGGCTAGATGAGAGCAACAAGAAATATGATGAGGAAAAATCCACTTTAGAAAAATTAAGACTAAGCATTGTGAATGAAAATGAATGGTGGGAACAAACATTGAAGAAAGAGAGAAAAAAATGAAAGATTGGAGGTAGAGCTGATGGAAGCAAAAAATGAAATTAAGTCTTGTCAAAATAAGTTATATGCATTTTGTAGAGAAACAATGAGGCATATGAAATAAAAAATATGGGATGAAATAATGCAGTGGATTGATCATTTGTGTGACATGTTTCAATTGATTGATGCTATCAGAATACATTATAATAATCTCAACAAATATTCAGTGGACAACAAAAATGTGTTGGCATTAGAGAAATCTACAAATCAAATTCAAAAAACAGTCTACAAAGCCAGTGACAATGTTTTGAAATTAAAAGGGATTACTAATCAGCTTGCTACATCAATGACGTTGAAATCTATTGTTGAAAAGTGTTTGAGAATGCATGAAACAAAGGAATATTTGCATTTGGTTGCAAAAAAGCTGAAGAAGGTGGATGAAAAGGTAATGAACTTCATAGAGCTTGGTTTTATAGAGGCTTTTGACACAAATGAGTGATTCATTGGAAAGAATGATTTCATAAAGAAGATGGAGGGTGCAAGGAAGATTGATTTGGACCAATTTCCTCATAACCTAGATGAGGTGAACTATTTGGATTCCATCAAACCATTGCTAACCTTGAATACAAAATTGACTGAAGAATTCAAGACAGGTTCCAATTTCAATCATGAATTGTTAAAAAAATTTCAAATCAAACAACATCAGTTAGAACAAATGACAATTCCACCACTTGAACAATGGAAGTTGCTAGAAAAGGTGATACAATGACTTGATTTTTGATAATATGAGTTTTCAAGTTCCAACTCAATTCTGTGCAAAGTTGTATTCGAGCAAGATTTTGCATTGCCAATTCCTCTATGTATTTCTTCATGTGAAAATCAATAAAAATCTCAAATTTAGACTTCATTAATGTGTTGATGCTCAATAATCTGTATTATTTATTTTATCATTTGAAGAAAAAGTATCATAGTGGTTTCAACTACTAGATACATATTAAATGATTGTTGATGTTCATTATTTTATATGCTAATTGTTGGTTGTTTTTAAAGAACCAAGCAGATCCCACCAAGCATCTATGAATTTTCCAGATTCAATTCTTGAATACTTAGGGGATGATTGGCCAATGAATGAGAGGAAGCTAAGATGCTTCCCTCCTACACTTTGGGCTCTACAAAACTTGGGAGGATGATCCCACAATCTGTATCTTATAATCTTGTTACACAATTATACCACACATTGCACAATAAATAGATACATTCTCATTCTAATGCTAAATAGATGCAACCTTTAAAGAAACTCACAATTCCTTTGAAAGATCTAACACCTAAAGCTAAGAATTCACACAATACCAACCTTAACTAAGGTAATTCAATTTGTTTATGAATACTGTTCTCAAATTGGAAAACCAAAACCATGGGAAATGCATCTAACACCTTTGATTAGTGCCATATCTTAGGGCAAGGAGTCAAAACACAACAAATTGAACTATAAGGTGATTTTAATTCCAAACAACCATGATCTTCATGAGATTGCCTTACAATTCACAAATCAATACTCAAACTCTATGACAACTTATCAGATCCACTAGACATGTATACAAATTCATGATTTAATCAAAGCATTTTAATTAATTCATTAAACCAAATCCAAAATTAAAACACACATCAAAGCAAAATGACCATGAAGATTAATGAAATGATCTTTGATCGAATTTTCATTAATAATTCAAATACAATATCAAAGCTGGAGAGACAATAGAATCAAATGATTATCATTATCATTCAAACTTGCTTGGAAACCATACAATTGACAAAATTTACTTGCTCAACTCAAAACTTAAGATATAGACTTCAAATGTATTCTCCCTGTGTTCTCAATTTGCATAATTCAGATCTAGAATTCAATAAGATACCTATAATAATGGCCCTGAATTCCCTTTTATAAGAATAAGGGAGCAAAACAAGCTTCAGGCCGAAAAGTTCACATATCACATTTTAATTTGATCACTATAACATAGATCCCCTTTACAGTTATATTTACACTTTCATTTAATGGAGGGAACATATATGAGAAAGATTATTTCCATTTGCTGAAGAAAATAAGACCACCTTCCAAAAGGCACTTTGTTGAAAAGAATAGTCTTCTAATTGTTGCATCATATTTATTGTTAGTGTAATTAATATTTAATTACACTTGCATAACTTTACGTAGGTAATATTTAATTTCTAGATTTATTATTATTTAATTATTATCCTTATCTTATTGAGTTGTCTTTTTACTCAAGATAAGATTAGGGTTATGCATCTTTGCTTTTATAAAGCAAATCATATCTTGTAATTATGAATTCCTGAATAATAATATTTTGCACATCTTTTGCAAAGCTCTACTTTTTTATTGTTTTTCTCTTATGTGGAAGGATTTTTTTGGCTTGCATTTCAGATCTTGGTTTCTAACATGGTATCAGAGCCTTGATTTGCAACCCCTTCTCAGATTTTTGAGAAAATCATTGCAAGGTTCGTTCGGGATTCCTCGAGGGTATCATGTCTTGAGTTCATTTATGAGGCATGTTGGATCAAATCGGGCTTCACCATTAGATTCAAAGCACTGGAAAAAGTCAGGATTGGCTTTTGTTTTGTAGATTTTGGCCATCATTTGCCAGATCTGTGAGGATTTCAAGTTGGGAGATTTTTTGCAAGTTCTGGAGGTAGCAGATTTTTCAGAGCAATTTGAGCAGAAATGGAGGTCACCATCGTGTTCACAGCGGCAAAAAACCCTAAGAACACCTATCATTTCATTGATTTGGTGTAGTTGATCCGGAAGGCAAAAAAAAATTTCTTGGGGGGCCATATAGCCTCCCCTGCATGCTTCCTGAGGCTCAAAAATCAAAAAAAATATTTAAAAAATGTGTTTTTTGGAATTCGCACCAACGCTCTCCATATAAATCTACCACACCATCCAATGGACATCGGGTGGCCACTAGTCCACCACCACTGCTGGTGGCGCCACCCATCTCCTCCGCCAGCCAGTGCCAATCCCTACGAGCTCAATTGCACACAACGTCAGTCATATAGGGGACTGGGCGCTATGCGCCCAACCCCCGGCCGACCCCTTTTGCATAAACAACGGCCATATGTATGACTAGAGGCTTTGCCCCAACCCCTAATCCGCTAGCCCCTGGTCACACACAAGACTAGGGGCTTTTTTTTTTAGCCCCCTGGGCGCCCTGCAGCCCTTATTGGGCATTTTGGAGCTGTTTTCACAAAACTGGGTGTAACTTTTGCGTACGGTGTCCTTTCTTCACAAACAAGATACTATTGGAAAGCTAATTTTGATGCTGATCTAGTGGTGAAAGTGGCCTCTTCTGATTTCTCTCCAAATTTATTTTTCAGGTCCTTGAACTCAGATGTTGATTTCACTCCGGATGGCATATCTTTCGACTTGGTGATCCTTTTTTCATCATTCTTGCAGCGTTGGAAAGCTGGTTCAGTCCTTTACACAGATATGAGGTCTATTTTTTATTTTATTTTTATGCATGTTTAGCATTATCTCCTTTTAAAATCATTGGGTTATTATAAAAAATGAACTGAGATAAAGTTCCATCAGGGAGGTTTCTTGCATAATAATCTGATTAGAGTGTGCATGTGCACATTGATCTCCATATCTATTTTGATTTGATGATAGCTTGCATGGGTTATATCTAGTTTCTTAGTTTCTTTTGGCCACATCTTGTCTTAGCTTGACACATATCATATTCACATCGGTTCACACTTTAGTTGAGAGATTGTGTTTCTTGATCCGCATTGGTTCAAATCCTTCTCAGTTTGAGGGCCATGTTTTTATGGTTAATGTTCCAGAGTCTTCATGGTACTCCTTCCCATGGAATAGTTTTAGTCATAGTTTGGCATCAACATCGAGATACACGGTTTCCAGATTCTGTCATCATTTCATCTACTGTTGTTTCACAGATTCCAGGGTTGTTCCAATTTGTGAGTTTTCCAGTATTCCGTGGCATCGGGTCTACTATCACATTATTATGATTTCATTTTTGGTTTTACTTGTAGAGAGAAATATCTTTCCTTGTTGGATTTACGGTTCCATTGTTACTCCACAGTGTTCTTCCTGTGCTTCTTTGCATCAGTCATCTCATTGTAGGGGGGTTTTGTCCCACTAGGTTTTCCTTCTCTACCTCATTATTGCATTTGTACTTGGGTACCTAATCAGGCCTTGTTGTCAGGACCCATTCATTCATGCTTTCTTGCATTCATCTTAGTTTTAGGTGCATTCTTTTTTAGTCTCCCTAAGTTGCACTTATGGGGGGTGCAAGTGTAATTAATATTTAATTACACTTGCATAACTTTACTTAGGTAATATTTAATTCATAGGTTTATTATTATTTAATTATTAGCCTTATCTTATTGAGTTGTCTTTTTGCTCAAGATAAGATTAGGGTTATGCATCTTTTCTTTTATAGAGCAAATCATATCTTGTAATTATGAATTCCTGAATAATAATATTTTGCACATCTTTTGCAAAGCTCTGCTTTTTTATTGTTTTTCTCTTTTGTGAAAGGATTTTTCTCGCTTGCATTTCAGATCTTGGTTTCTAACATTTATTCCTGTGAGAAAAGTGACAAAAATATATAGAAGACAAAAGTGGACCAAAATCCAAGTCATCGGTGATCAGCATTTACCAGTGGTATTTTCAATTAGTAGACACATATATTTTGTGCATTACAATCTCTAAGGCTAGACCTACACTATACTTGACCATATATATGTGTCCATCCCTGTGTTCACAAATATAATAAATCAATAAATATCCTTTTCCATTGCTCATATTTCTCATCAGATGGCCAATTGAATCCAACTATTTCATCCATATTCTTCCTATATGGAGCATACTTTTCCATCACAGAATTGGTTCTTTATCAAATTCTTCGAGGAAGCTAATGATGAGTGACAAATTCTCAAGAGTATTCTTCAACATATCAATATCAACATTCTCACAAATGAGAGATGTTTGAGAAATAATAGTGGTCTCTACTTGGTCCTTCCATGTTTGTAGAGGTTTCACCTCATAATATGTATGTTGGATATAAGGTAACAAGGTCAAATCTGCCTCATCAAATTTAGCCTTCAATTCTCTTATCTTCTGCTCTAATGGAGCAACAAACCCTTGAAACTTATGTTCTTTAATCTCACTAAAAAAATTATATGCTGGGACCACCTTTGGATATCTATCTTCCTATTGTTAGCCCCAATTTCCTTGAGTTTCAAGTTATAAACCCTAGGAATCCATTTATCTAAGATTGGGATAGCCAATTCCTTATCCCTCTAAGATAACCTTATTGCTTTCATCATTAAAGAATAATTTGAATGAATACTATTTAATTTACCTTGAATATTTTTATTCAAATGCTTCAAAACAGTATGAACAATCTTTGAATTTTTTTCATGCATGGTGTTTTGAACCTGTTCAAGCAATTTCTTGTATTCTTTAATTTGCAACAATAATTGTTCCTTGGTGGGCTCGGTTGATGGAGCTACACCTTGTAAGGAAAGTAGAGGTGCGGAAACAACTTTCCTAACGTCAAACCACAGGGGAGAATGCAATACAAGGCTATTAATTTTTCAAATTACAATCTAATTAAGACACACATGAAGGAATAACAGAAATAGAGAAAATACACAAAGACAACTAAAACAACAGAATTTATGTGGGAAACCCTTTCGAGAAAAAACCCACCACACCAAGTTGTATCTCTTTGTATTATAGTAACAAAATTACATACAATCAGAAAGACAAATTTTTGGTTTTCGTCTCAGTAGCTTCTCCATTCACTGTTCAAAAAACTCTCTTAGAAAAGCTCTCTCCAATTCGATAAACTCATCATCTCTTTCTCAACTGAATTGATCTGCTTTAAAACAATCTCATTCTGATTTTCCAACTGTGAATTCTTATCCACCACTACCAACCAAAGACAGTTTCCATTCGAGTCCTAATTTTTCCCTGCATGCAATTTTTTCCAGCATTGCAACTAATGCATAAAATCTACTGACGTCATGTTTGAAAAATTCTTCCTGTGATTGTCCCACGATGCTCCACATAGGACAATCAGACCGGTCAAGAGCATTCAACTATGTTAGCATATCGGTGAGACACACACAATGTCTCTCTGATGCCACAGAGTTTCTCTAATGTCATTGCTATAGCTTCCCTGAGTTGGCAAGATGCTATAACGACTGTAACAGGTCATAACGAAACCATCGATGTCCAATACGATCCTATAGAAAAAGATTTCCCTTATCGGTGAGACGCATAGTGAATTCACCAGTCACAGCGAGCAAATAGTCTATCGACAAAACACTATGTCTTCACCAAGACCTTCTGTCGAGTTCCTTGTGCTACATCGAAGCCTTTGATGAATCGGCGAGACTTATTGTCTTTGCTAGGACTTCATGCCAAAGCCCTCAGTCACACTGATGACTAAAATTCGGTAAGACCTATACCGAAAGCATCTCATCATTGGCAAGACATTTTAATGTCACTGGGACATCATAACGAAGCTATTGAGATATCTTGATAACAATATGATAGCCCAACATCAACGAGACATTCTGCAGATCACCAAGACTTGTGTTTGTCGCCATGACATCTCTCCGAGCTCACTATGCTTTACCGAAGGCTTCTGTCGGCAAGACATGAGACTTTCACCGTGACATTTCATCGAGCTTCCAAAGTTAGCTCAAAGACATCTGTTAGCAAGACTCAAGACTTTCACTGAGACATCTCCCTGTGACTTGAGAGTTACACCAATGAGATCAACTGTCACCCAGAGTTCTTCTGATCACCAAAAGGTCATGCCAAAAACACAAAGTCATAGCGATAGACTTTTTCGACAAGACTTCAACCCTGTCACAGCGATAGGATCATTTCAAGAGCATCAGAATTGTTAGTCGCCCAGACATGAACACTGTCACAACAACTTTTCCCTTCAGGAGTTTCATATCAGTAAGGATTGAGGCACATATTCCAACAAGCTTCCACTTGACAAAGATCTTATTGACACCTCTAGAGCATAGCAAAACTACTGAAATTCATGGGCCAAGAGGCCCATCGAACTGGCACACCACCTGAACTTGTCTATGCTCACAGGCTTCGTCAATGCATCTGCAACATTCTCCAGAGTATCCGCTTTCTTTAAAGAGACCTTCCCATCCTCCACCATATCTCATACAAAGTGATATTGTACGTCTATATGTTTTGTCCTGGCATGGAAAGTAGGATTCTTTACCAAACATATAGCACTCTAGCTGTCATAGTAGATAGTAATCTTTTCTGCATTAAAGCCAATGTTAGAACAAAAATGTTTTAACCAGATTGCTTCTTTATAGGGATGTGTGGCTGCCATGTATTCTGCCTCTATAGTAGATAAAGCGACTACAACCTGTCGCTTTCTCATCCAACTCACTGCACCACCATTCATCATGAAAATATATCCACTAGTGGATCTTCTACTGTCAATGTCCCCTGCCCAATCAGAGTCCACATAACCTTGAATACTGAGAGCTCTCAGTGATTCAACCAAGTTACCATGGTAACACAAAGCATAGTCTGAAGTACCCTTCAGATATCTAAACACTCTCTTTACAACATCCCAATGTGTTCTTCTAGGATTAGCCATAAACCAACTAAGAACTCCCACTGCTTTGGCAATGTCTGGTCTTCTACAGACCATAGCATACATGAGACTACCAACTGCACTTGTATAAGGAAAATTGGTCTTGTCCTCCATCTCAGAAGGAGATTTTGGACAATCCTCAATAGATAGCTTTGTTCCCTATGTAACTGGAACAACTAGATGTTTGCACTCAGTCATACAGAATCTCTCTAGAACAGTCATGATATACTTACTCAGACTGAGCCAAAGTTTTCTATTCTTTCTATCCCTGGTTATTTCCATTCCCAGAATATACCCTGCTGCACCAAGATCTTTCATTTCTAACTTTGCAAACAACTGGGACTTAAGATCAGAAATCATTAACTTACTATTGCCTATAAAAAGCATATCATCAACATATAGAGCAATAATAAGAATTTGATCACTTTCAGCTTTGTAATACACACAGTGATCACATATTGATCTTACAAATCCCAAAGACAAGACAAACATGTCAAACTTTTGGTACCACATTCTAGGAGACTGTTTTAAACCATACAGAGATTTCTTTAACTTGGATACCAGTCTTTCTTTACCTTTTTCCATGAAATACTCTAGCTGGGACATATAAATTTCTTCTTCAAGATCACCATGAAGAAACATTGTTTTCACATCCATCTGTTCAATCTCTAAATCATATGCTGATGCAAGTGACAAAAGAAATCTAATAGATGCCAGCTTAGCTACAGAGAAAAAATTTCTCCATAATCAATTCCCTCTACCTGGGAATATCCTTTTGCAACCAGCCTTGCTTTATATTTCTCCACACTACCATCCATACCTATTTTCTTTTTAAATATCCATTTGCAGCCTACATATTTTCTGCCTTTAGGCAATAGAACCAAACTTCAAGTATCATTCTTTTCTAATGATGCCATTTCTTCATTCATGGATTCCAACCAAGAGTTTGAATCAGACATTTTAAATGCCTCTTTTACAGTCCTAGGTCCATCAGTGCTAGAAATTAAAGCATAGGCACAAGTAGACTCTATCAAAGAAAACCCATACCTTTCAAGTTGCTTTCTTTCATGAGTTGACCTCCTCACAGGCTGAGGCTGAGGTGGTTCTTCATCATCATCAGAACTTTCAGAACTGCTCAAGCTCTCCTTAGTATCAGGTACATTTTGATTTTTCAATTCCTCTTTATCTGGTGTCTGAGGAATTGCTGCAACATCCTTTTCATTTTCTGATTTCTTCTCTGACTGCAAATCCAATATAGAAGATTTCAGCTCATGAAAGATAACACTTCTGTTGTACAAAACCTTCTCAGTCTCAGGATTCCAAAGCTTGTATCCTTTTATTCCAGCGCTATAGCCAATAAAGATACCCTTCACAACTTTGTTTTCCAAATTAGATCTTTTTTCAAATGGCACATATGCATATGCTTCACAACCAAAGACATGAATATGTCTCAGAGAGGGCTTCTTTCCAGACCATGCTTCCAGAGGCATCTTCTCAACTAGAGTAGAGTTAGGAGAATGATTTACCAAGTAACATACTATAGAGATCGCTTTAGCCCAGAACTTCTCATCCAGGCCAGTACTGCTCAGCATACTTCGTGCTCTCTCCATTACTGTCCTTTTGAACCTTTTAGCAACTGCATTTTGTTGTGGATTATAAGGTGTAGTCTTATGCCTTTTGATCCCATGATCTGTACAATACCTTTCAAATTCATCTGAACAAAACTCACCGCCATTGTCAGTCCTTAAGCATTGTATTTTCTTACCAGTCTGATTTTCAACAAGGTTTTTAAATTCCACAAACCGACTAAACACTTCTGATTTACTTTTCAAAAAAATATACAAATGTCCTTCTAGAATAATCATCAATAAATGACACATAGTATCTTGATTTAGACAAAGAAGGAACATTCACTAGACCAAACACATCAGAATGTATATAATCAAGTAAACTAGAAGTTTTGTGAGGATTGGAATAAAATGAAACACGGTGCTACTTTCCATATATGCAATGTTCACAGAAATCAAATTCAAGGTTACAATCTTCAAGCCCTTCTGCCAGGTTTTTATTTTTCAAAGTTTTTAAACCTTTTTCACCAATGTGGCCAAGTCTATGATGCTAGAGCATAGTCTTCTCTCCTAGAAGTTTAACTTCCATGGGGTTTATACCATCAGGGACGTTTTCCTTCTTTTCTCCATGAGCAGCCATAAGTGACTTTGCAGAGACATTGTTGCATTGAATAGCTTGTGCATCCATCTTGTACAAGGTACCAATTCGAGCACCCCTAGCCAGCACCATAGAGCCTCTAGTCATCTTGTAGCCATTTCCAGAGAACATGACCTGCACTTCGATATCATTCAGCTTACTCTCAAAAAGTAAATTTCAAGCTAGACTTGGTATGTACATCACATCATTGATTCCCTTCACTCTTCCATCAGGGAATTGAATTCTGACTCTTCCACGACCAACAATTTCCAAAAATGAATCACTTGCCAAATACACCTTTCCACCATTGTATTCTTCATACTTCATGAACCAATCTCTATGATATGTCATGTGGAAAGATGCTCCAGAATCAATCAGCCAGACATCATCTGATGCCTGTGTAGCAAAAGCTGCAATGAAAGCGTCTCCATCACTCTGAGAAGAATAATTTCTAGAAGAGTTCTTCTTTTTCTCCTCTTTGCAATCCTTTCAGACATGACCAAGTTGCCCACAGTTCCAGCACTTCACCTTTGACTTCTTTCCAGGAGACTTTGATCTCCCTTCTAATTTTGATTTGAACTTCTTGTCCTTCTTCTTGCCTTTCTCCTTTGGTCTACCTCTGATAGCCAAAGCCTCCTTTTCCATCTCAAAATATTTTCTTCTCATTTCTTCTAATAACAAAGAAGCAACAACATCTTCCATTTTGAATGTGGATGTTGTACTCCCTATAGCCATCACCAAATAATCCCAAGAATCAGGAAGAGAACACAACAACAACATGCAATGATCTTCATCTTCAATCTTTACACCAACAGATGTCAACTGAGCAATCAACATATTGAAAGCATTTAAGTGATCAACAACAAACCCTCCTTCCTGCATACTCAAAGAGTACAACTTCTTCCTTAAGAACAACTTGTTCACTAAGGACTTGCCCTGATAAATAGATGTTAATCTTTTCCACAAAGAAGAGGTAGTCTTTTCTTCATGCACATTCAGAAGAATAGAGTCTGCCAAACAGAGCCTTATCAACCCTTTTAATTTTCTATTTTCTAGGTCCCAATCCTCTTGCTTCATGCTTTGAGGCGTTGTTCCAAACACATCAGTCCACAAATCTCGATCAACTAGCATATCTTCCATTTTGAGTTTCCACAGCTCAAAATTGCTACCATTGAATTTCTCTATTTTCATCCTACTAGATGTGCTCGCCATCTTAATTTGTAATTAAATTAACAAACCTCTACAAGACTCCCACTGAAAAGGATTTAACACAAAAAACCCAACCCACTCACAAGGACAACACAACTGGCCAGGCTCTGATACCACTTGTAAGGAAAGTAGAGGTGTGGAAACAACTTTCCTAATGCCAAACCATAGGGGAGAATGCAATATAGGGCTATTAATTTTTCAAATTACAATCTAATTAAGACACAAATGAAGGAATAATAGAAATAGAGAAAATACACAAAGACAACTGAAACAACAGAATTTACGTGGGAAACCCTTTCAGGAAAAAACCCACCACACCAAGCTATATCTCTTTGTAGTACAGTAACAAAATTACATACAATCAGAAAGACAACTTTCTGGTGTTTGTCTCAATAGCTTCTCCATTCATTGTTCAAAAAACTCTCTCAGAAAATCTCTCTCCAATTTGATAAACTCATCATCTCTTTCTCAACCGAATTGATCTGCTTTAAAACAATCTCATTTTGATTTTCCAACTGTGCATTCTTATCTGCCATTGCCAACCAAAGATAGTTTCCATTCTAGTCTTAATTTTTCACTGCGTGCAGTTTTTTCCAGTGTTGCAACTGATGCATAAAATCTACTGACATCATGTTTGAAAACTGCTTCCTGTGATTGGCCCATGATGCTCCACATAGGACAATCAGATCGGTCAAGAGCGTTCAATTCTGTTAGCATATCGGTGAGACACACACAGTGTCTCCCCGATGCCACAAATTTTCTCTAACGTCATCGCTATAGCTTCCCCGAGTCGACAAGATGATATAATGACTATAACAAGTCATAACAAAACCATCGATGTCCAATACGATCCTATCACAAAGATTTCCCTTATCAGTGAGACAAATAGAAAATTCACCAGTCACAGCAAGCAAACAATCTATCGGCAAAACGTTATGTCTTCACCAAGACCTTCTGTCGAGTTCCTTGTGCTACACTAAAGCCTTTGACAAGTCGGTGAGACTTATTGTCTTCACCAGGACTTTATACCGAAGCCCTCACTCACACTGATGACTACCATTCAGCAAGACCTATACCAAAAGCATCTCATCATCGGCAAGACATTTTAATGTTGTTGGGACATCATAACGAAGCTATTGAGATATCCTGATAACCATATGATAGCCTGACATTGACGAGACATTTTACAGATTGCCAAGACTTGTGTTTGTCACCGTGATGTCTCTCTAAGCTCACTACGCTTTACCAAAGGCTTTTGTTGGCAAGACATGAGACTTTCGCCATGACGTTTCATCGAGCTTCCAAAGTTAGCTCGAAGACATTTGTTGGCAAGACTCAAGACTTTCACCAAGACATCTCCCCACGACTCGAGAGTTACACCGATGAGATCAACTAACGCCCAGAGTTCTTCTGATTGCCAAAATTTTATGCCGAAACACAAAGTCATAGTGATAGGATCATTTCAAGAGCATCAGAGCTGTTAGTTGCCCAAACATGAACATTGTCACAGTGACTTTGCCCTTCAGGAGTTTCATGTTAGTAAGGATTGAGGCACATATTCCAACACACCTGATGTGCTTGGCTCCTCAACTACAAGTGGATCTTGGCCTAGGTTATATGGCACTATTGCTAGAGATTGTTCTAGTGGAGGAGGAGATTGAGGATTTTCCATTGGAGAGGTGAGTGTAGCATGAATTGAGCTAGCTAGGTGTCGATTCCTCAATGTTTCCACTTGTTGCTTCCATAGTGCTAGCTCTATTTCCAGTTCAACAACCCTTTGCTGAATTTTATTATATTCATCAAGAAATTCATTATACTTACCCCTATACATATCTTTGTCAGTAGTGAGGCTCTCCACTATTGCTTTAGTGAACTTAGCAACATTTATTGTCATGTTAGCTACTTCTAATGCTGGAGTATCTGCAACTCTCCTTATGACTAATTTCCCACTGAAATCACTTGGTTCTGCAACTACTGGCTTCCTAGATCCCAAACACAATGACCAAATAGCTAGGGCATCCCACTCTTCACTAAATTTTGATCCTTGAAGTGCCAATTTGGCCTCTTCCTCAATTTGAAATAAGGGTCTTTCAAACCTCCTTATGGTGTCCAGTACCACTGCATTAGCAATATCCCATTCGAGAAAAAATAGCACACCACTTTTCTATACAAGGGCTCTACTCTTTTTAGTTGTCATATTTTGAAACTCGTTTCTCATAGCCTTCCTTACATCTGCCTGAATAACACTCTTAGGTAATTATGGATGTAAGCTCCTCTCTCTAGCTACATTTTTTGCATATTCAGAGGTCTTTTCCCTCCACGCAAAGTTCCTAAATTCCTTTGTTTCAATAAAAGAATCATCCTCCATGAATGCTTTGCATGATTCCTATCTTAGATCATCTACATTGTTTAAACCACTAAGATTAACCTTTCCAAGTCTAAGGCCACTTCCCCTTGAACTTGAGGTGACATCCCTTATGGGAGAAGGCATTCCTTGCTACATTTCTTTAGGAGTAATAAGAATATCATCCTCCTTTGTATCGAGGTAATCAACTGCCCCTCTTACCTTAGTCTTTTTCTTTTTAAGTGGTGGCTACTCTAATGGAACAAGACTACTTGGGGGTGAATCTACATCAATCACAATAGGGTGGGTCCATCTTGGAGGTGATGGTATTGAACTCACAGGAGAACTTTCCCTTGACCTCTCTGATGTAGTAGGGGTTGGCAATGTTTGTTGCTTCCTTACTATCTTCTTCTTCTTGGAGTAGATTCTTATTTTTTGTGGTGGTTGGTAGGAAGGTCATTCCTCCAAAACTACGGTAGGGTCTTCTTTAACTGCTACTGATTTCCATTTGTCTATTACTACACACTCCTCCCTAAAGACACCCACTATACTCTCAAAATTGTCTATAACATACATAATTCTATTGAATTCACCCTTGATATTATGCAATGGGTCATAATTGGGGTGAAACCTTTTAAATTTATCCTCAATCTTATTGAAATCAAGATACTTCGCTTTCCTCTCCTCTTGTTCTTGGAAATCAAAAACATTCCTGATTGCATCCTCAGGATAATAAAAATTATGCACAAAAATGCCACTCCTATTCTTTGCCTTTAATGCAGCAATAAATCCCTCAGGGTCATGGTTCCTCGAGTGCATTGTGTCCAAGTTGTAAGGTGCAAGAAGCTACAACAAGTCTCTCCACCCTCCCTTTTCCATTACAAAATATGCAAACATTGTCCATTCAAGAAAGAATGATCCCTTCCTCAGTGTCTCAAGCATGTGTACCATTTGAGCTCCTCCCAATTGTCTCATTATTTCCAAAAGTCCAATCCTCAGTGACACATCCCTTGGTAGTAAAAATGGATTCAAATTTTTGCCATAGAATCTAAAGATTGTTGTGTTAATATATGGGATTATATCCCCCCAATTGTGGCTCAAGTTCATATCAATTCTCATTTCCATTGGCCTCAAGAAATCATGGATCTCCTTGGGGATCCTTGGTCAGTCATGAACCAGGAACCTCCTCAATTTTGATGCAAAGGTATTGTGGAACACCACATAATCAAACTTCTGATCATCTTTTTCAAGAATTTGGGTCCAACATTGGACAAGTAGATCAATACCATCTTCCTTTTTGTTCAATGTCATATCCTTGCCAAAATTATTCTCTCCTTTATATAAGAACATATACATCAAGAGAGAATACCACGAGAACTTTACCCAGTCCTTTCCATTTTTCAAATCAACCAAACCCTTGTGGATGCTTTCTACCAAATATGTGGCATAATTATAGACTACATTAAAGGTTGGATGTTGCAAATGGTTTGACATATAACTATATTCTCTTAGCAAGGTGTTAGGTGGAGTGAAAACAATAATCTAGCATAGTGAATACATAGTTTTCTTGAAATAGTTAGCAAAATACTTCATGGGGAAGGGTTCTAATTCATCTTTACCAATCTTTATTTGCTTCCTATTCTTCCCAACCCTAGTACTGGCGATGTGCATAGGTAACATTGTCATTATGAGCAACACCCTGGTATTCTCACATTCCTTTCTGAAGAAATTCATAGCAATAGGAATCATATCCTTGTTCAACTCATGTAGCTGAAAGATATCTGTAATGTCTTCTTTGCTTATATTTAACATCTCTTTATCGTCAAATGTTCTGACCACTCTAGAAACTGGGTCATACCTTGCAGCAATGTCCTTCAATAAATCTATATCCATGTATACAATGGAGACTACCAACTTTACCATGTCTAATCTCCAAGGATTGCAAACAAGAACCCCAAGATTTATGTTTCTGATCCAATGTTGGAACAATTGCCATCCAGTGAAGGGTAACTCAACATCCTTAATAAAACATTTCTTGCCCATTAACTTTTCTTTAATTCTAGTGTCATAAAACAGAGCTCTTCCCTCAACCTTTTTGTTAGTGGAGGGTTTCAATTGGTCAAAAATGTATTCAAAGGGAAGTCTAGATGCAGTTGTAGAACCGAAAAATTCTGCTTTAGCCGCCATTGGTAGTGAGATAAGTTTAGAGTAATTTAGGGTTTCAATACTAAGAGGTTTAATACCTAACTTTTCAATTTAGAACCTAGGGCACGTCTCAAACTAATCTAGGGTTTCGACACAGAGAGGTTTAAAACGTAGCTTTTCTATTCAAAACCAAGGGCACAACTCGAAGCTATAATTTCAATGGGTTTGACAAAAATTATCAACTTATACATATTTTCAACCCACAATAAAGCAACTAAAAAGCACGGAGACCAATTCAACTAAAAGATAGTGAATATTTACCCTAATTCAAGATAGTTTGGATAAAGCATAGATAATGGCATTTTTTTATAGTTTTACTTACTGTAGACATCTAAATTTGACCACTTACATTTGGTCAAATTTATCCTTTTTCATCTAAATATCCCCTTATTTGCATTAATTAAGTAATATTACTATTATTTAATTAATACCCGTAAAGTCCTCTAAATCCCTAAGGTATTTAGTTAAATAATTAAATACCTTACCCTTTATCCCTTTCCTCCAAGGAATTAAATAAACAATCCATTTATTTAATTCCCTTTATCTCCCATTCCCTATAATCTACACTTAATCTTAATCCACCTCTTAATTCCATCATTAGGGGTGTGCACATTCCTAATCTATGATTAGGATGTGTCAAATCCTCCAACTTTTGCAAGTTGGCCTATAATCCTCATTACCCACCTAACTGTCCTCTAATCATTGATTAGTTAGTTTAATCAACCCCTTTGGTAAACTCTCCCCATCCCCCAAGGAATTTTTAATTCCTTTTTGTCTTCCCAAGGTCCTCTCATGGAATTTTTAATTCCATTTACAATCCCCATGTCCTTCCCAATGGAATTTTAAATTCCATTTTATTCACCCAAGGTTTCTAAGGAATTTTTAATTCTTTTTATCATCCCCATGCACATTAAAAAGGTATTTCTAATTCCTTTAGTCAACTCTTTGATCTCAGCCCTTGATCTCTTGTCCTCCTTCAATCTCGACCATCCATTCAATCTCCCCTGGCCAAATGACTAACACTTAGCCATTTTTGCTCACATTCTCCATCATTCTGAAAACCCTAACCATTCTCAACCATCCATCCTCTCAATCTATCAATATTTTAGACCATCTCCATAGCTCACACCACCATCTTGCATCCATATCCCAAATATATCATCCTTGCATCCAAATCAAGCAAAAACAAATCGTTATGCTACTAAAATTGATCTAGGAGCACATAGGTGAATGAATCAACAAGGCCAACTAACTGATCAACTTGGACAAGGTAAACCACTCCATTTTCTTTTTTTTTGTTCAAGTTTAACTAGGCCAATATTGAGGTGTTGTGTTTCCCTTGCTTGCATTCGTTTCATTTTGCATTTTAGACTAGGGTATTTTCACTGCACACACAACTTTTTTGCTTGTAGGAAACCCTAATTTTATTTTTGACCGCATTGAACTCTGGAATGCTCTTCTCAATCTCCTAAAAATTGATCTTTAATGTGCATTTACATCAATATTGGGTGGATTTGGATGTCTTCTCCACCATTACTAATCACTCATGCGAAGCTGAATGGATCTCATGTTCACATCTTTGATTTTGAATATCAACCGTCGATCTCCTTATGAGATGGAACTTTGGATGACTCAGATTGAGTCAACAAGGATTGAATTTTCATCACCATCATTCACCTATCCTTCGGTCAATGAAATTTTGTCGGTTGGAGCCTAGAATGCTGACTCATTCATTTTGTGGGATCCACCTTCTTTTCCAAGAGGTGAGAGAAATTCACGTGTCATTCACCTGCTAACCCTGCTGCTTTTCATAAAACATTATTTTATTCCCGTGGGGTGAGCGGGGAATGGTTGAAATTAAATCTCAATGTTGCATGTGGATCATCGATTTAAAACCTTAAGGTGTTAGGTATGTGAGTGGAGACCGGTCCCCACCCCTGTAGTGGAACACGTGTCTTTAGCCCACTGACCCTGCAACATTTTAGAAAGGATTGTTTTATTCCTGCGGGGTTGGCAGGCAATGGACATGATCAAATCCTTCGATCTTACAGCTAGGATCAAATCCTTAGATCCAATCATAAAAAAATCTTAACCATTGATTTGAACACCTTTAGTCATCGGTGCCTTCAAGTAGTGTTAGGACCCACCAAAAGGGTGTCTAGGTGTCACCTACCCGCTATACCGCAGTCTCCTTAATTTGATTAATTTAATCTTGCAAGATGGAGGGGAACCAATAGAAAGCAGTCAATGGGACCCTCCAAGCATAACAAAGAATTTAATAAGCACATGCACTTATTGCATGACTTAAAATGGGCCGCTTGCCTAGGTTTATAACATGAATGATATTGAGTGAATATTAAAACCCAAAATTAGGGAAAGAACAAGAATTAAATAATTTTATGACCCGCATAAGACAAGGATTCTATAGGTAGCAACCAAGAATACTAGGCTCAAGGGGTTAGTGAGTAAATAGATGCAAAGGCATAAGATATGACTTAAGAGATTGGGAATAGGTAAAATCCAGTCAACTTCGAATTAGATTATTACAATGTAGGTAAAAGGAAAAGAAACTATAGTATATTTAACTTTGAATATAATACCGACCTATCTTGTTCTATAGTACTGTATTCACTATCATTTGACTCAAAATAATCAACAGTTATTTCTAATTTATGGATGTTGAATTGTTAGCTTCTACTCAAGGAATGGATTAATATTCGTTTCTGTTATTTATCAAAGATTGTGTGAATGGCAATGCAATAGGAATTTATAAGCAGTGTCATAAGTGTTATTCTTTAAAAATGATGCAGAATCACATATCAAATTCAATACCATGGAATACATTATAAAAATATAAAATATCACAATTTCATGGAATAAAATATAAAATATCATCAACTACAGTTTGGAATATGATTCATGAAGTGCAATATATAATAAAATATCATCATTCATCAACTATAGTTTGGAACAATGGGAAATAATTCATGAAGTGTAGTATAAATACCTAAAAGTTGCTAATTCACTTCCATTTCCCAAATGGAGTCAGGGTCCCCAAATGATGTTCAACTTGAGCTAAAGTAAAAGAGTCACCTTGATTCTGAGTCTGCTCTTCATTTTCTTCGGCCTGTGTCTCAAATTCAACATTCATTGTGTCACTATCATTTGTCCCACTACCACTTCTAGTGACACCAGTACCAACATTTGGAATTTGAGTGTTTCACAACATGGTCCCTCTTCTTTCACTGTGGACCTTTAAATTGTGAGTGCCCTTTCAAAAGGAAATTTTTTGACATTATACATAGTTCCTTTTATCCTCAAGCAATTTTCCAAATTCTTATCTAGTTTGTTTCTTAACTCTGATTTCAAAAACGCCAATGAATTGAAAACTCTCTCATCCTCCACTGACCCCAATATCATTGTTTGACATAAATCATCAAGTTTGAAATATTTTGATATAGTATCACACAATATTTCACTCTAACCTAAGTTTTTTGAAACCTTTCTTATTAATCCTAGTTCAAAGGCCTTCTCCATGCCCATGGAATTATACTAGTCCCTCATAGCTACTACAAAATTCTTACATTGTTGTCTAGGCTTATCTTTATTTAAAATTCCTTCTATTTTCTGCTCATTATATTTTACACTTTTCAAAAATTGTTCGATCAAGATATTTACTGGATCATGAAAATATTTTGGGCTAGCTCAATTTACCCAAAATTGAGGATATACAATACCCATGGCTTCAAGTATTTCCTGTAGAGGGAATCTTTCATGAATCTCAAAGGAAAGAGATTTTGCAATTTCCTTCAAATTATCACTAACAGATTTAAGCATGTCATTAAAATCTTCATCTTTAACAAGTACTTCTCTACTATTGCACCTACCTATCTTACAATGGTACATTGGCATCTCATATATGTGTACATAGATACATAAGTGTCTGCTTGCATTAAACTATAAATAAGTATTAGGATTATTCAAATCAGTAATTTTCTACCACATGAAATAAGCTGGGCTCTCTTGTGTTAGATCTAGATATAGATGATCAAGGGCCAAGCATTTATGCTTACATAGTTTGGAATATTCATTAATATACATAGTTTTGTCTTGGGATTTCTTCACAAGGTTGTTCATTTCATTTAGCATGGGGAGAAGACTAGCTAAAGTTAAGAGTGTCTCTATATTGCTTAACCTATATAAGAGGTCAGGAGCTTTTTCTACTGTGTTGTGATGCTCGTACATTACTCCAATCAAGGATTGATATTATGAAAGAACTCATTGTTACATCCCACCCTAATGACTCATAAACACTTTAAGTTTTGTTACTTTAAGAATGTTGAATGTTGCATATGTTGTGTATTTATGCATAAATGATGAAAATCTTATGTTATTGCTATGGAAATGCAATGGATTATGTACCATGTTTATTCCTAGATGTTCATACTGTGATGAACTTAGAAAGGAAGTATATATCTTGCAGTGATTGAGTTGATTGAAATATATCTTAACGTTATTGAGATGATAATCTAATCCTTCTTCATTTGTTGGAGTTGGATGCAGGAAAATGTTTCGCAATGCTCAGGAGCAGGGAAGTATCATCTGAGTAGAGAGGCAATGTTGTATGTACCCTGGAATCGCCATCTGAGCTAAGGTAGGTCTTTGGATCTAGTTAACCCTAAAAGTGAGTAATCTGCACCCTGTCCTCATAGGTTGTCGAGTGAACCCTGAGTGGTTGTCATCGGTGTTTTAAGGGCTTGGAAACCAGTTCTTTGTCTCTTTGGTCGTTGACGTACTTAATTGGGTTCGTATTCGGTAATCGTACCGTTGAAGTAACTTTGCTTGGTAAAGTTTATAAATAAATAAATATATATATATAATAATAATAAAATATTATTATTATTATTATTATTATTATTATTATTGTTGTTGTTAATTATTATGCGAAAGAAAATAAATAATGATTATTTTGAATATAGAGAGATTAGTTTATAAATAATATGTTGTAATTATAAACAGGTATAATCTTGATATTGGGCGAATTTTTAATTAAATTAACTCATTTATATATATACAATGTTGATATAGTATTTTCGGGTGAAAATGAGTTTTAACATTTAGGTTGGAAATTCGCATATCCTTATGAGGTGTGGTTAAAATTAAGTGGCCACAATGCAATGTCAGGGGTTTTATCTCCTTCTGATCACCCGAAATGGATTATTCAGAACGCGTGGAAATTAGGGTAAATCGCGCGACTGGTTAAATTTACCAATGAATCTCCTTATATGGTGTTGAGTCGTGCGTTCTTGGGAGGGAGTGGCGGACAAGTGCCTGAGAAATCTTCTCTTATCTCATCTTGAAAACCCTTGAAATCGCGTCATGGAGTCGTGGTGGAGAGAAAATGCAAGGGTAGTTTTAGTAACTTCCTGGAACGGCCATTCAAAAGGAGGGAGATCTTTGGTAAAAGATTATTGCGAAAAAAAGAAAGATACGGCTGGGAGAAAGGAGGGAAGAGGAAGGGTTTTCGGAGAGAAGGATCTTATCTCCCGAAAACAGACAGAGTAGAAAGGGGCACGGGAATTCCTTATAAGGGAGGCTTGTTGTTGACAGTAGGCACGGAAGGAGCTCGCCTTGTGCATTTCCTGTGAAGGCTCATTGTGGACTAAGGCATCTATCATCAGACACATAGAGTATCTCTTACTGTATCTCTTAATAAGACTTGTATTAGATGTCAAGCCATGAAGCTAATGTGAATATTAGCATAAAGGATATTGTTTGAATCTGTTGACAGTAGGCTTTTATTCTACTCCTTTTGTCTGAGTCTTTAAATGAAGAAAACTGGAGAATAGATAATATGATTCTTATCTCATACTTAGTGTATAATGTCTGAAATAAGTATGGAAACTCTCTTGAAGTATCTTTTGAAATAGTAAACTATGCAAAGAGCTTAGTTCAATTAAATAAAGACGAAATGCTAGTTTTCTTGCTGGTATTCAGGAAAGAAAAACCAAGAAAGAAAGAACCGATCACTGTTATTGCACTTTTTCTGATAGATGTGTTATGATAAGAGTCTTTAGCTTTCAAAGCGCCAGAAACCTCTTGATTATGTTGAGAATAATATGAACTTATAATGTATGAATACAGCAGTGTATATAGAGTAACTCGTATAGAGTTAGGTGCAAGGAAAATGGCTTCCTGAGTCGTGGTCTGTTGAGCAGCAGGCCTTGGATACTGAATAAATTACGGAAACATACTGTAAACGAATAGAGAATATTAAATATACGTTGCTAGCAATTAGCTTTTCTTTGTTGAGTAATGACAGTTTCAAAGTATGAAACCCAAAAGCATAAGAGGTATATTCCTTTATGGAATTATATGGTCTGAAATTTTGCAGAAATAACTCAATGGAGTTAGCTGGGCTCAGGTAATGACTGATTAGTCAGAAGCTCTTTCTTCATAGAAAACTGAAGCCTATTGCTACTTAACCTTAAATCTTAAAGTAGTAGTCAGTAATATAAACATTGTGCACGTATGACAGATGTTCTTACGGGTAAGCAATCTTTTGGGAACCCTAGTTCTTTAATTTCTTGACACACGTGGCAGGTAGCCAAGTAGTGTGTGAAAGGGTAGAAAAACCCTAGGAAGGTCATAAATCTTATGCCCTAGGACAGGTGTCCAGATTTGAGAAAGTTATGGAGAAGTATTCTCCAGAAGCCCTAGTTTGAATAAGCCTTTCCAAGTCGAGCAGGGTGGGTGAGTAGCACAGTAGTGCAAATACTATGGCCATAGTAGGGCAGGTGCCACTGGCTGCCCTAACACTCACATAAAACTCAGATATCTAGCTAGCCAGAAATGTCGGCTTAGTAGGAAGGAATACTTAGTAGTCAGGCAGTGCTAGTTAGATAGGGTTTAACCACCAGAGCTCAGATGGCTGTTAGAGGGCTAGTCCAACATCGCCTTTCGCAAGAAGGGCAGGGCCCCCTTCCAGTAGGAAGGTGTGCGCGGGGGACTGAATAAGTCCGTGGTTGGAGGTAAAGCACTCAGATGATGCTTCCCTCAATCCTTCAGTTGGCAAGCTGAGGCTTGGAAGACGCTGAACAGATGAGGACTTCTTAACCTTTCTCTTGTACTTACTTTGTACTTATTTTGAAATGATATTAGATCTCATTTTCTTCGGTAATGTGTAAATGATTACTTAATTATGGAAATGTTGTACTGCAATTTTTTTTTTTTTTTAAAAAATATGCTCTCAATGATGCTTAGATGATTATTGTTTATTGTACTTTGATTTGGAGTTCTAACACTCATTGTGCTGGTCCATGCAGGGAGATCTATTTGGTATTGAAATCCTTGAGGAGCTTGTTTCTTGCTATTATTCCCTCAACAAAATTTTTAAAATTCATCGAAACATTTGGGACTTTGGAAAAAGTATGTGGACCTCGCGGACTAGATTTTCAACTTTTGATACTATAGGAAACTTGCTTACAATTTTGAATGCTAAATTCATTTTGTGGGCCATGCAGTGAATGCCAAACATGTATGGTGCACAAGTAGTTTTTAACTTTGTGCAAACACCACTCCTTTGACCTTGCATCACTGCAACTCCATCAGCTCCTACACACACCAAATTTTTGGCAATTGTCAACTCATCCATACTTGCAATTTCATTCAAATATTTCTTGACTAGTTCAAATAGATTTTGTGATGTTGAATTGTCCTTCATTTTATGAACACAAAGAAGATGAGCTTGGCGAACATGTTGTTTTACAATATACAAAAGCATAAAAACCTAAGAAGTATTGTCTACCACAGTAACTTCATCTAAAGATAATGAAATGAAGCTTAACTCTTTTACTTTCTCCTTTAAATCTTGCTTTTCCACTACAACAAGAGAGTTTTCCCATTCCCATCTAGTGTTTACTAACCACTATGAGAAAGGAAAGTGAGGAACACCCAAGAAAGATAACTGTTATCTCTTAAACTTGCACCTAAACTAAGTTGTGAAACTCAGTTAGCTAGAGAAAGATAGGAACATTCTTGGGTTGTGGGTCACCCAAAATGAGAATGAACCTCCAGATAGGCCGGCTTCCTAGCTGGTAATATCACCTAAACTATTGAATTTTTAAGGAAAAGGGAGAAGGAAAAACTTTAAAATGAAAATTGATAGAACACTATTCCTATGGTGATACACCTAAATGTTACTTGAACATGAAATTCAAATTTTAGTACACTTGCATACAATGATTTGAAAAACAAACTTGCACAACTTATTTGTATGTGCTTTGCATAAGTATTTTATAAAGAGGTTTAATGCATGAGTTTTAAGGAGGAAGTAGACTTCATAGCTAAAAGCAATTTCCATTCCTGACACAAATTATAACCTGCAACAACACATTCTCTGCAAAAAAGGTGCTTAATATGAAACATAATTACTAAGAAATGGAAAAATATTTCCCAAGTAATTTAGTCAATCAGGATGCACACAATGAAGGAAAAATAACTCCATTCAATGATTCCCAAGGTTTGCACTATATTTCATGTCCATATGAGTTACAAAGGTTTGCAAAAATCTGACAGAGGACTCTAAAAGTCACTAAGTCAAAAATGCATATCAAGAACTACTCCAAAATGAGTTAGAAAAAGAAATATATGCATTCCTCTACATCATTTGTACTAAACAAGGAGCTAGAAGCTTCCTTGGGTCGGATGCCCCTCAAAATCCTAAAATCGAGCATGCAAATCTTCATCAAAAAGGCTCCAAATAGGTAAAAAAGTCAAATTTGACTTTGTAAAACATGATGACTCATGAAATAGCCCTCCAAAAGCTTCCAAAAGCAATTAAAGCCTCCTAGATACCCTCCACATGTTGGTAACTACTTAAAACTCCTCCAATATGCTTGCAAAACATAACTTCCATAAATAAGCAACTCCCTTTTGACCATATCCTTGTTTTCCACCATAGCATCTTATTTTGCGTTAAAAATAACACCTTGATTAAAGTAATTTATAGCAATATCACTAAAATCAAAGGATTTACATTTGTTCTATATGCAAAACTCCATAAGACTTGGCCATTGTGGAAAATCAAAAATAAAACACTAAGTCCACAAGGACTCCTAAGCATTCATATTCAAAAAGTTAATGCCAAACTTACTAAGGAATAGGTTGGGGTATTAGTTCATTTGCAAAGCTTAAAATAAAAGGAAAAAATGCCTAAGTTTATGTCGGAATCTCTTAGGGAAAAAACCCTAACTCAAACCTGAGCTCATTTTCATCCCACATTTTACATGTTGGAACTGAGGGCGCCACCAGGGTTTCAATCTGGAGCTTTCTTTCTGTAATTTCATGAAGATTTTCTAACCTCACCCATGAGCACATGCTGTAGCTATGCTTATGTAAGTTTGATCTGTTGAAACCAATGCTTTTTCCCTTCATTTATGTGGATAAAACCATTCTTTTGAGCTCCATTGTGAAGAAATGATGAATATATTTCTTCCTTTATGTACAAAAATCCATTCATTGTTTTCCTGCACATTTTGTTTTTTCATGGGGAAATTCTACAAGGTATTTTGGGTTCTCATGTCGAGGGCTTTGCTTTTCTTCTCCATAGCTATTCTAGCTTCCTTGTATTTTATGAAAATGAAAGTTTCATTTCTTTAAAACTCTAGCTTGAGGGTTACCTGTGGTTCAGCCTTTGTGGTTGTCTTTATCTCCATTAAAATAAGAGTTGTCTCAATCATTGTTCCACAAGAAAATGTTGTCCTGTGGAGAAAAATGATTTGATACAATGATTCAATGTCATTGCACAACACAAGTATAAACTAGGGATCTACACATTTTTCGATTCCCCAACACCATGGTCACTTATTCCTATGACTGTATTGTATTTCATAAGGGACCATCCTATGTGAACAAACCATATTTAAGGTCTGCTTGTGAATAGAAACATAAAGAATATCATTTCACTCCACAACTATTGCTGCCATTGACTGCCCTTCAACACTGTTATGGTGGTTGTCTTCAACATTGAAATCACTTCCCTTAAAGCTTGCATACAACTATTTTGGCTCATGACTATATAACCAATTCTTGCAGCATGATCTCTACCTATTTGATAAGGACTGAAATAAGCTTTTAATTATGCTCTTTATTGAATATTGCAAGCAATAATCACTACCTAGCATCTTGTACTTAATAAGTCTATCACATTGTTATTGTTGTCAAATCAATTATCTTTGACTGTGATCACTAGTTGTTCTCAACTTGGAACTGATGAATATCATAGAGCTACCTTCATACCTTATCTCTAGGAACTGGACATCATCCTCGGTAGAACTGTCAAACATTAAGAACACTTCCATGATGCATTGAGACCACTATGCTTGGATTATACTTGATAGACTTAAATTAATCTTTGTAAAAAAATCTATCTTTTCTTTGAAGGATGAATCCTCTTACAAAGAGGCTTGCTCACCTTCTCAATTAGAACCCTATCAAATTAGGTTTTTTATCCACTTGCCATTAGGGATAACATCATGCAATGGATTTTACTGAACATGCATTCCTTTATTATTGATAGAGAAACTCATCATTTGATTGCCATGCTTGATATTTCCTGAAGAGCATGGTGAAGAAGCCTGTTCAAGAGTAGCAAACCAATAACTTTCCTTCATTGTCCTCACTGTTTACTACCAGGCATCAGATCAAAAAGTATTTGATATTGTTTTTAACATGTATTTATGTCTTATGCTTCATATTTTTTTTTTTTAAACTCTTCTAGACTATCCATGGAATGATTGTCCTATATGCATGGTATTTTCATCTCTATGATGTCAGTTGACCTCGGTATAGATTACTCTTCATCTATCTTTCAACATGAAAACTCATTGTTCATCAAACTATTTTGAGGAACTATCCTTTGATAAGGATTGTCTCTACCTTGAAAAGGCTATTAAACTTGTGGGATGAGTTGTTTTTCATGCATTATTCCAAATACTTTCTATCACAAATGATAATACACAGGCTGCATGAGAGCTTTAACACTGAAGGCTATGCTTTACTTTTCATAATCACCAAGGAATGAACTCGATGTAAAGTTTATACCTATTTGCAGCATCATTGAATTTCAAATTCATCTCCTTATTTTAATACAACAGAGAAACAATGATGTGATAGAACTTGTCTCGATAGTAAGACACTAAGTCCTCACTATCTAAGCACATTTAATGTATCATTTCCCTTCTGCAATATGTCTCAATTTTTGGCTCTTCCTTGGACAAGCACATATTACTTATGACAATGAAAAGCACTTACTACCATAATTGATGTGTGCTTGTTCAAATGATCACAAGGAGATGAATTACCTCTTATACCTCTTTTAAAAGCACAATATAACAACATGTTGGGCTCAACCCTTGTGGGAGCCACATTTTAACCCACATGCTATAATTTGATGAAACAAAATGGAAAAATTACTTTTCCTATACCTGCACATGAAGCAAACAAGTTAGGAAAAACATGTGCACATGAATGATGTGCTTGATGGTACTGATGCTTTCTTGGGCATTTACAGTTTACATGCTTGTTTAATGCACTTGAGGATTAGTTTATATGTTCATGGGTGCATGTAGATGTAATGTGAGAGACCTTCATTGCTTAGAGCACTACTCTAACATCATTGTTATTTCCAGATGCAAGAACTAGGAGCAAGGAGCTAAAGAGGACACAAGGCAGCTTGAGATAGAAATAGAGGCAAAGCAACTCAAACCAAACTAGTCATCAGGCAATGATTGGCATCTTTCCTTACATATGAATTTTATTTCATTTATCCATCAATGTATAAACTATTCTTCATTTCATTGAATAATTTAGTCTCATGGCTTCTGTGAGACAAACATGCACTTTTGTATCAATGAAGACTACTTTTCAAAAAGATTTGTGTAATTTTTTTCTATGTTACATGCACTTGTATAAATGCAATGATCTGTTATTATAAACTTGTAATATTCCTGATTTTTTTGTTTATACAATTGAATGTACTATAGGAAAGATAAATAAGAAATGTACCTCTCTTTTAGTTTGCAAATACTTAAACTCAATTAGCTTGAGCAAGTAACAAAAATGGGTAACAATAATAAACTAGAATATTCTAGGTAGTCTGTCATAAGATGCCCTCTAGATAAAATATGAAAAACAACACTCATCTGAATAGTTTTTGATAGATTTGCTCCTTTCATTTCTTTTCCAAATTGAGCCTCAAGTGTACCTTGACATGCAACAAGCTTTGACATTATTTTCTTATGCTCTTCATATTCCTCAACATACTTAACATGAAGACATTATTCCTTTGATTTCCATCGTACAACTGATTGTTCCTTTTTTTCTATGATTTGTTTTTCATAAACTTTACTGATATGCTTTTCTTTAGTGTCAAGTTTTAGCTTCAACTTCTCTCTTCTACATTTCCAACTACAAATTGTACACATGCATAAGTTGAAAATTCCTTGTCATTTCTCACTCACACCTCATTTTTTATTTTCCTTTTCTTTTCTTGCTACCAACATCATCCCGATCCAAGTCAATTATCTCATTCTAGCTAACCAAGGTAACCCTTGGAACATCTTCTGTGGTATTTACATGCTCATTTGATACATTTTGATTTATCTCAATGACAATCTCACCTTGACCTTCTGTGGCGGTGAGGTATTGTGAATGCCTTCATTAATATTTGGTGGAAGAGTTGATGTTGTAGCTCCATCTTGATTTGATGGATCATAAGCATTGCCAATTCCTAAGTAAGACGATATGGTACCTCTATGTTTTGGGAATTTTTGTGGCCTCCCAATCCCTTCACCACCTTGAGGAGTCTTACCCTTGTTGCTCGACATATTGATCTCTCACTTCAGATAAAAGCTGGAAAAAAAATGTCTTCTTATTTAAGAAGGAAAGAGAATATAGATCCCATTCCCTACTCAATATCATCTGTAAGATTGAAGCAAGAATAGAAAATATATAAATAAATCTTATAACTAATAACACTATGAAGAAATGATTGCTCACCTTTAAGTCTACGCTTTTAGCTTTCAATGACTTCTGAATCGAGAACCTTAAAACTAAAGAAAATGTGTAAGAATAAATGACAGTTTCAATTGTATTTATATCAATCCATATTTGGAAAATTCCACGGGATTTTTAAATGGTATATTATAATTTTGGTGAATCCCACATGCTTATACAATGATACATTGTAATTTTAAAGATGAAATGTATCCTCAAATGTAATTGTTTTTTTAATGTTATTGGTGAAATAAGTCCTCATAAGCAACTATTTATAAATTTAGATTGGCGAAATGGGTCTTCACAAGCAACTATTTGTAAAATTTAATTGGCCAAATGGCTCTTGATATAATGTTCTTTTAATATTATTGGCGAATATGTAGCTGTTTTATTACATGATTCTAAGATTCCAGATGAAAATATTAGTTGGTCCATTTGAAACACGTAGTTTGTTATGGTGAAATTTTTGCTTAAATATTCCTCATAAAAAAAATATTTGGTGAATGGACATGCATTGGACTGATAATTCATAAAATTCGGGTGATTTGGACACCTGGTTGGGTGTGATTAATTAACCAATTTTGACTTGGCTGATTTCTAGAATTCGCCAATTGGTGAAGATTCGCCACTAAAGTTTTCCCTAGTCATCTACATCCCAATCTTGATCAGTATATTCAGAAGGTGGATAATTAGCCAAAGGGACAACATCAATTGTGTCAAACTAGGACAAGGCCATCTAAATCCTTGCCCCCACTAAGTGTAGGAAAAGTATGAGCCAAGATGAGTGATGAGCAACATGATAAAAATCAATGTCAATTAGAGGAAATAGGTGCTTCAATATAAGGAAGAGCACCACAATCCTTAAGATGTTTAATTTTATCACTCAAAGCCTTATATTCATTAGTAGAATGACCATGAACTCTATGATATGCACAAAATGAACTCTTGCTGTAAAATTTCTTTTGTGTTCTTGGAGGGGGAGATATCAAGTGATCTTGGAGCAGTCTTGACAAAATACTCTCTTGATTGACAGTAGGGGATATTTCTTTCTTTTGTGTCAAAAATATCTCTTGCTTAGTACAAGGTGTCATATGTATAGAAGACTCTTTAGATTGTGAGCTTTTGTACTCTCCTTTAAGGGAGGGCCTAAAATCTAATGAACTCCAATAATTACTAAAACATGTTGTAGGAGTGTTTTGTGTGATGACATTGATATTAAGCGAGGATTTCTTTGATTCTTTCATTTCTTTCGAAGGACAATAACCAAGACCACTAGTTTCAATTATTTTAGGATGCACCAAGGTTAAAGTTGGATTAGAAGAATCTTTTGTAATTGTGTTGGTATTGAGTGAAGGATTTTTTGATGCTTTTGTTTCTTTCGAAGGACAATAACCAAGACCACTAGTTTTTTCTTGTGTGTTAGGCTCTATAGGGACACATATACCTTGTTATCTAGCACCACATCCTTTTCCACTATAACCAAGTTGTTTCAAAAGTTCGTAACCCCTTCCATAAAGATTTTCCATTTCTTTTGTATTTTATGGTTGTTCGTAATCAACTTCATCAAAGATTTTTGTGTAATTTGTTTCTTCTTCTAAAGTGGTAGAAATGGATGCATTTGTTCAGTTCTATTGAATTTTCTGATGACATTACCACTTTTTCTTTCCCTTTTTAGACTCTTTTTTGTGATATTGTATTCACCCATGAATGTAGGTGTAAAATATAAGGAACCCCAATCATCATCCAATAACTTTGTGACTTCTTCAGTATGCTTTTATTTTTCTTTCTCTTGCACAGGTTCCACTTGTGTAGTTGGTATCAATGTTTTTAAAGGATTTTCCTTGTCTTTCTCAATGTTCAAACAACTTTCTAGTTCAGGGTCAACCTTGATTGTATACACATTGTTGTTGTAGGCATACTTCATTTTACGATGAAGAGTAGAAGGAACCCCATTCATTGCATGAATCCAAGGTCTTCCCAAGAGAAGATTATATGAAAGATTATTGGGCATTCAACATGGATAGGATTTTGCAATGTGACCTTTCCAGCTATAATAGGCAATGTTATCACACCAAGCGGTCTTTTTCCTACATTATCAAAATCAAGAATAGATAAAGAGTTAGATTGAATTTGGATTTTTTCTACTTCAATCTTATCCAAAAAAATTATGCTACATGCATTAAGGGTCGAGCCATTGTCAACAAGGGTTCTCTTTATCCCCTTCCTATTAATAATATCTATTATCATGAAAGCTTCATTTTGTTTTTGCACTTCCAAAGGAGGTAACTCACTTTTGTGGAAAACAATTTCAGCATTCATTCCTTTAATTAGGGCTGCTATATCATTCAGTCTTGCACTAGGGGGAACCACAACTTGTTGCAATGCATTTTGAAGCATACTATGATAACTAGGTGAGGCTTGAATAAGATCCCATAAGGATATCTTAGCAGGAGTGTTTTTAAGTTGTTCAACAAGATCATACTCCTTTCAATTATGTAAAGGAAAACAAGGAGCAATAGGCAAAATGGGTTGAGGTAATGGTAATGAAGTAGGCAGGGTTTGTGGTTGCATATTGTTCTTTGTATTGTATGTGTGAGCAATGGTATTGTAACTCAGTTGCTACGAAACATTGTTATGATCAAGTTTCCTTGTAAAGTTCAAGATATATCTTAGAGCTAATGCTTTCTTTTTAGGTGGCTCTAAGATAAGCTTGGGTTTGTTTGGAACTTGAGGTTGATGTGAGGGTGGATAAATGATAAGAACTGGCTCAAGAGATCACTTCAAGGGATATCTAATGTTCATAACCTCAAAAGACTTATCCTTATTTTGATTATCTTTAACAAAGGAGAGTAAGGTTACCTCATAATTTTCATCTAATGAAACCACATTACTATTGTTTGAAAAGCATGCATCAATTGTATCATTCTCTTACACCATGATATCTACCCTAGGAGGAGAGCTTTTAGGATAGGAGAAAACAAGATGTTCATCACATTCCATGGTTAGATTTTGTAAAGTAACTTCATCACAAATAGGGGAGGAATCAAGAGAAGAACAACTATAATTGATTGAATCATTTTGTTCAATTAGATGTTTCCAAGTGGGAGAAGCATTAGGAGAGGGAAAAACAAGACTCTTATGACTCTCAATGAGTGTATCTTCTAACATCATGCTATCTTCTTCACAACTAGAAAAGATATTAGGAGAAGAAAAAATGTGATTGTCATGATTTTCCATGATTTAATCCTATTTCTCTAAAGCATTCTCACGAGCGAGGGATGAATGGTGACTAAGTAAGGTGATGTTAAGAAATGTGTCAATTATCTCATCCTCTTGCGCCATAATATCTTCCAAAGTATGAGAGTTTATAGAAGAGGAGCTTTCAACATTGTCATGATTCTCAATGGGTGTATCTTCTAACACCAAAATACCTTCGTCACAAGTAGGAGAGGTTTTGGGAGAAGAGAAACTATGATTATCATGATTTTTTATGCTTGCATCTTCTTCTATCACATCATTCCCACAAATAGGAGAGATATTAGGGGTGTTGAATTGAGGAATGTGTCAAAATTTTCACTCTCTTACACTAAGAGACTCTTATAACTAGGAAATATATTGGAGGAATGAATAACATGCTTGTTGGTGAGCTTTTTCTTAGCATACTTGGAAAGAAAAGATACTAACATTGTGAATTTTGAGTGTGTTCCTAAAAAGTAATCTATCCATCTTATGCAATGCTTCAAAATGTAAAAAATTGTCTAACAGATTTGATGATTTTCACTATTGAAATAAGTTTTGGAATGATTTAAAAAATGGCTACACTAAATGGATGATTAGACCTAGATGCATAAAACAAAAAATCCTAAAAATTCCAAACTAAAACAAGGGGTTACTAGGAGATCTAGGAAGTGCAGAAAACCACAAAAAAATCCTAGAAAAGTTGGTTTTAAGATGCCCTAAAGGACTCATTTTCCCATGGGTGAATGGGTCCCTATGCATGGTTTTTTTAAAATGAAAAATGCAATTTCAAAGTGATTATAGTGTTCTCTGTTCCAGGTTTTAGACTATTACTTCTATAACAAAATTTTCCAGAATTTGATGTTTAAATGCAAGTGCAACGAAGGAAAAATGATGAACAATATGACACTTTTTGAAATGTAATTTTGACTCAATTTTTGAATGTGAATGATTGAACATACAATAATATGAAATTAATATGAAAAATTAATCTAACATTATGCAATTTTTGTTGAATTTTCATATTTAAAATGAATGCAAAATGCAAGTTTACACCTAAAATGCAATGCAACTTTTTGCCAAATCTAGAAACCCTAAATGCAATGAATTAATTCAGAATATAGATCTAGGGTTTAAAAGCACTCTAAATCAGAAATTAAAATGTTCAAATACTCAGGTTCGCCAAAATGAAACATAGAAAAATAGGGTGGATGAACCTACCTATTCTTCTATTTCTTTCAGGAAATGAGATCCCTCAAGTTAAAATCCACTTTGAACCCTTAGGTGAGTGAATTCTTTGAGGAATATTGCAATTTCCTTTTTGTGTTAGGATGGGGGTCTAGGTCAAACAACACTTTGGGGAGAAAAACTAAAAAATAGTAAACTCCAAAATTCAACCTATAACTTGGATTTAGTAGATTAAGCATAAAACTGAAGGAACCTACAAAGTTTTTGGCAGATCTGGAAGGGATAAATGTTGTGTACCTCTCACAAAAAGGTGCTTTCAGAAGTTTTTTGAGGACTCATTTGCCCTATGGCGAATGGGTCCTGGGTAGGACTCATCAAAATCTGTTTTTGGGTTCTCTTATCCTATGTATGCACTTCCAAATTCCTAATTTGCACAATCAGATAGTCAAAAATAAGTTTGGGTTCTTAGTTTCTGTGAGATGATAACAAAGGTGACAAAAAATGCAACTTTGCAATTTTACAACTTTGAGATCTTCAACTTTTCTTCAACCTGCAAATTTGCAACACACAAAGAGAGGGGAAGATGTTTGTTTTTGGTGAATGGGGGTTTTCCTTGGTCAAACCCCATTTCAGTAATTAAACCTTGTAATGAAAAAAATAGTATGAAAGGAATGATGAATGAACAACTCAATGTCACAACTCACCAAACCCTTGAATGAACCTTGAAAAGAATGAAATCTTGATGTTGATCTTGCATGAAATGGCTTCAATGGATGTGGATATTGATACTTGAATCTTGCTTTGGATCTTTGACTTGAATGCTTGAAATCTACATCACAATGTTAGCTCCAAAAACATGCATGATTGAACATAACTTTGACATGACAAATGGATCTTAAATGCTACAAAAAATGATGAAGAAATCCTCTTTTGAATGCTCTTCACAATAATCTTGGCTCTTGTAATTGATCTCTCAAAAATCTAATGTTGATTTGATAAAATAACCTTGTATTTATAGACATTTATCCTTAATTTCCCAAAATTCAAATATCACAAGACAACATTGAATCATGGATTTGAAAATATTAAAATACCACCAAAAACATAATTTAAATTTAGGTCCTAGGTCTAAGGGAGGACCAATTCGCCCATGGGTGAATGTGTCCTAGGTCACTCGCCTAGGACACACATTGCTCAATGAGAAGTGCTATGTTAAGACATTAATGAATGTTAGTTTTCCTCTTTGGAAAATGTAATAAATTAGGCTTGGATTTGAATTAAAGGGGCTAATTAAGGAAAATTAAGCTCAATTAATTAAAGGAGTCCTAAATAAGTGTGAAAGTGTAAATAAATACATTTTACAACACTAAATTAAGGCATAATTAAGTTCATTTTAATTAATATGGCCCTAAACTTAATGTGAATATGTAAAACACATATTATGGCACTAAATTAAGGCATAATTAAGACAAATTAACATTAATTCCAAATTAAGTGTGAAAATGTAAAAGGGATACATTTTTCTACACTACTATTCCAATCACATTCTCGTTTGTTGGTCTTGGGACAAGTTCCCAAGACTGATTCTTCTCAATCTACATTAGTTCTTCTTCCATAGCCTTGATCCAATATTCATCTTTTCATGCCTCAATCACTATTTTAGGTTCAACTTTAGAAAGTGAACATAAGCTTACTTGTTCTTCTGTCATAGTAGCCTTCCTTCTTGTCAATAAACATTTTCTTTTGTCACCAATAATCTGATCTTCAAAATGATTCTTAGGAGTCTTTGAACTATTTTCTTTTGCTTGTACTCTATTAAGTATGTAGACTGTAGTATGAATTTATTCTCTCTAGTAGACTTTCGATAGGTTTGCTTCTTTCATCATAGTTCTTGTTGCTTCCTAAATAATCCTATTCTTCCCTTCAACCAATCCATTCTGTTGAGGAGTCTTAGGGCTAGAAAAATGCCTATTTATTCCTTGATCTTCACAAAAAGTGTTAAATTCATTGGAGGTGAACTCTCCACCTCCGTTAGATCTCAAACATTTGGTCTTCATATCCATTTCATTCTCAACCATAGCTTTGAATTCCTTAAACTTACCTAAAGCTTATAATATTTCTTTGAGAAAAGTGACCCAAGTCATTCTAGAATAATCATCAATTAATAGTATGAAATACCTATCACCTTGAAAACTTCTTGTTCTTGTAGGTGTACTGTAGGAAAAAGTATCCCTTTTTCACACTTAATTTGGAATTAATTAAAATGAACTTAATTATTCCTTAATTTAGTGTTGTAATATATATTTTACATATTAACATTAATTTTAGGACCTTATTTATTAAAATTAAATTACTTGTGCATTATTTAGTGTTGTAAAGTGTATCCCTTTACACTTTCACACTCATCTAGGGCCTCATTAATTAATTGAGCTTAATTTCCCTTATTTTTCCCGTTTGATTCAAATCTGTAAGAGTTGTTGATGAACTCAAGCACCCAAGATCACCTGCAAAACCAAGATAAACCTTCCACATGAGAGCAGCAAGAGATAAAATGTAGGAATATAGTGCAATAACAAAATGATGTTATTATCACACTCTAAATGATACAATATGCCTCAACTCTCCTTTGAATTGATTGAGTTAATATGAACTCATCTTCACTAGATAGGAGGGAGAGGTGAGTGTTGATTATCTAGCACAATATGGGAAAATAATTCCAAGAGGGGTAATAACTCCCAAATAACCAAATTAGGTGGGAGTTATGCCTACTTGGAAAATTCCAAATAGGTAGCATAACCTACTCAGAAAGAGACAAATGAGTGGTTTTGTGAGGTGGCATATAAGGCCAAAAGAGGGTGTGAAAATCAACTACCCAAAGGTGGGTGTGAATGACACATGTGATTGTAGGATTATGCCACATGTCCTCCTCCTAACCATTATAATATAACCTAAGCAAGCTTAATAATGTGTGTAGGAAAAATAAATATTCCTTAACATAAGGAAAATAAAAAACCTACACCAACACCCCCCCTTAAGCGTAGCTTAGGTAGGTGAAGAGACACAAAGATGCAAATATGGGTCTCGGCTACTAGGCCATGTTAGGTACCCATGTACAAAATACTTTCTCACAAATGAAGTAAAGGAGAAAACCCAGTGGTACAAAACTCCTCCCCAAAAGAGAGAAAAGAAAACAAGTTTCCCAACACAAGAAGAATCCCATGCAAGGAAGAAGTTCCCTCCAAAATAGAAAAGATAGGAAAGACCATGTAGTCTTCCCCAAAGTAGTCAACTATGCTAATGGTTGAAGCTCGAAACTGAATGTAGAACATGGTCCACGATCATCGAACAATGTTCCTCCCCTTAGGAAGAAACAAAACCAAAGGTGTATGAAGAATGTTTTCCCAGTCCTGAAATGAATATGAGGGAAGAAAGCTCAAAATGTATGAAGTCTCTGAAAACTGCTCATCTGTCTCCACGTTGATGCCGAAAGTTTCCACCACCAACTCGGGTGTTATAGGCCACACTGATGAAGATGACAATCCAAAACCTAGTAGAGATGTGTGTAGTACAAAATCCAAAGACTCAACTAGCTCCTCTGAAAACAAAGATGCCTCCTCCAAATGCTGCTCAAAAGTATCCACACTCATGTCAAACTATGATGAATGATCATGTGGAGAATGAACAAGAGGATCCACACGTTCCTCCATAACAACTGAAGAAGAATCAACTTCATCAAAGAGAAGATGGATGTCATTAATAGTGTCTCCCAAGTCTAAAATATGAGACTCTATGAACAAACCTGCAATGTCTATCAAGTAGTCATCCCAAGCAACTGTATCTGGAAGACGATGTCGATCCTGTTGCATTGAATCACAAGTAGGAATGAAAGTAACACAAGTATCTTCAGAAGCAACAATCGTTAGAGGAGAAGGAATGTAAGGCTCAATAACTGGATCTGATGTGAGAATACCAAGATTCAAATAGCCAAAATTCTCATCAAAATCAAATGTCACACAAGGAGTGTGATCAATAGCCAAAGGATCAGAACCATCATCAGGTGCAAAGTCTGAAAAAGTATACAACCGAGATTCATTATCAACTATCCCAGTAGCAATTATCTCTATGCTCTCCAAATCTCTGATGATAACTGAATCAGGTGTGAATTCCACAGTCTTGCCTGCTCCACCATGAGTGATCTGATAGATGGAAAGAAGATTGTTTGTCAAGTGAGGTACACACAAAACATCATTGAAAGTGCCATCCCCAATATCAACAAAACCCTTCCCAATTACGCTCATGTAAGTGTTGTTGCCAATCAAAATAGGTGGCATAACACAAGGCTCAAAAGAAGAGAACATAGACTGTAAAGAAGCCATATGATGAGAAGCTCCAGAATCTAGGAGCCATTTCCCCGATTCATGACTTGTAGAAGCACAAAGAGCTTTACCTTTATTTTTCTTAGAATTAGAAGCAAATTCTGCATGACCTTTATCCTTACTAGATCCTAACTGTTTGGAATGTGAAGAAGAAGAAGTAGACTCAGACATTCTAGAAGGTAGATCAATGTTGTTCTTCTTAAGAAGATATTTCAGTTCATCAATATCCTTCTTCTAACAAGAATTTTCTTCATGTCCAATCCTCTGGCAATATGAACAAGTAGACTTCTCCTTCTTAGATGAGTCCTCCCTTGTAGAGGATTTGTGTTGTGCTTGATCTGTGTGTGGATTTTTCTTAGATTTCTTTTGTTTCTTGTCAGATTGTCCTAACTCTTTCTGTCCCTTAGGCTGACTAGCCAACAAGGCTTGATTCTGTGATGGCTTTATGAGACCCATAGAAAGAAGCTTTTGTTGTTCATGCATTAACATCTCAGAAAAAGATGCAAATGAAGGCATAGTGTATGCAGATCCCATAGTCAGTCTATGAGTATGAAAGCTAGAAACAAAAGTTGCAAATTCAGGACCAAGTTTATTCAATGTATTATAGATTAACTGAATGTCCTTTTTATCAATACCACAAGCTTTACATTGTGCTCTCAGATCATTGACCTTAGTAATATAATCCTAGATGTTGCCAAAGTTCTTTGGATCAAGGCTCATCAATTCATTTTCAATCTGATAGCCTTTGACTTCATCTGTTGTACCATACAAAGATTTTAACTTTTCCCAAGCATCATGTGAATTTGTACAAGATTCAATCTGAAACATAAGATCAAGGGAAACAAAGCTACGAAGACATCCAAGAGCTTTTGTATGTTCAAGCATCCATTTTATCTTTTCCTTATCATCTTCAGGTTCAGCTACCTTGTTTTCAACATATGGAGTATACCCAAGTTGCATTAAGGCATTCCATGCATGTTGATTCCATGTTGCATAATTATAAGGTGTTAGCAAAGGAACCTTAGAATGATCCATGTGTGAAGGAAAAGAAAAGCACAAGTGAACAGATCAAAAAACACACACACACAAAGAGAGACCCCCCCTTTTTCACTCAATCAAGAATCCCCCCCAACAAAAAATAATTTGGAACTTTATAAATCAATGTGTTTACAATGCTGGAGTTGTTTTCCAGAGTTTTACAAATGTCTAAAATAGACCCAAATACTGAAAGTACAATCAAATCTTAGAATTAGAACCTCAAAATAGCACCAATGTGTAGTGCTCAAAAAAATATTCACTTTCAAAAAAAAATCACCTCAATACGAGGTCGTATGTGAAAGTTACATCAATTTGAAGTTAAAAAAATGAGAACTGTCCTTCAGATCTGCTGATAAAACTGATTTTCTGGAAAATCCGGATCACTTGAGAAAAAATGGATCACACCACTGCAAAGCCTGTGAAATTCTACCCCAAATCAAAAAAAAATCTCTGAAAAAAGAGCTTGTATGACTGAATTATGGCCCTCCAAAGATTGACTGCAAAATCAAAAATGCAATTGGAGAGGGGGTCTGCAGAAATGTTCTGATTTAGATTCTGCAAAATATGTAACCTGTATGCAGAAACTAGCAACGACCCAGATGGTTTTTTTCTGCTACGAACAAAACCCAGATGGCGGATTTTCTTTAAAATATACAAAAAATATGGATGTAGTGTAAAAAAAATGTCTTTAGCAACATAAAACGACCCCAACAACCAAAAAATAGCATGAAAAGGTAGAATCACCTACTTAAGACAAGAAAAGGCATGTTGCAACCTGCAATATTGATTAAACACTCACAAATCTCTCAAATTTGAGAAGGGGCTTGCAGATCTGACGCTCTGATACCATGTAAGAGTTGTTGATGAACTCGAGCACCCAGGATCACTTGCAAAACCAAGATAAACCTTCCACACGAGAGCAACAAGAGATAAAATGCAAGAATATAGTGCAATAACAAAATGATGTTATTATCACACACTAAATGATACAATATGCCTCAACTCTCCTTTGAATTGATTGAGTTAATATGAACTCATCTTGACTAGATAGGAGGGAGAGGTGAGTGCTGATTATATAGCACAAATATGGGAAAATAATTCCAAGAGGGGTAATAACTCCCAAATAACCAAATTAGGTGGGAGTTATGCCTACTTAGAAAATGCCAAATAGGTGGCATAACCTACTCAGAAAGAGACAAATGAGTGGTTTTGTGAGGTGGCATATAAGGCCAAAAGAGGGTGTGAAACTCAACTACCCAAAGGTGGGTGTGAATGACACATGTGATTGTAGGATTATGCCACATGTCCTCCTCCTAACCATTATAATATAACCTAAGCAAGCTTAATAATGTGTGTAGGAAAAATAAATATTCCCTAACATAAGGAAAATAAAAAGCCTACACCAACAAAATCCAAGCCTAATTAATTGTTATTTCTGAAGAGGAAATCTAACATTCATTAATGCCTAAACATAACACTTATCCTTGAAGAATGTATGTCCTAAGTAAGTGACCTAGGAACCATTCACCATAGGGCGAATGGGTCCTCACTTAGACCTAGGACTTAAACTTAAACTATGTTTTTGGTGATATTTCAATGATTTCAAATTTATATTCAAATGTCGGCTTGTGATATTTGAATTTCAGGATATTAAGGTTACTTACCTATAAATAAGAGGTCATTTCACTATGTTTCACCTAGAAAATCTAAGTCTTCAAGCATTCTAGAAAATTTTATGAGAAAGTGTGATCAAGAGAAATTCAAGAGAATTTTCAAGGCATTCAAGGGTGGATTTATTGAAGATTATTGCAGCAATCAAGATTTCATTATCATGTCAAAGTCTTCTTGCATCATGCATGTTTTTTGAGCTAATATGATGATGTAGAGTTCATGATTCATTCAAGAATTCAAAGACATCATTTCAAATCAAGTTTTATGATCAAGATCCACATCCATTGAGGCCACTTCATGCTAGTTGTAGATTTGCATTCCAAGTTTTAATTAAGGGTTTGGTGAGTTGTGACATTGCATTGTTCATTCATCATTTCCTTCATATTATTTGATTTCATTTCAAATTTTAAATACTCAAACGGGGTTTGACCAAGGTAAACCCCCCATCACCAAAAACAACATTTTTCTCCTCTTGTGTTTGTATTTACAGGTTTTAGGTGGAAGATCCTTTGAAGAGAAAAAATGAAGAAAGTTGCAAGGAAAGTTTTCATATCAAGGAAACTCTTCTACAAGATCTATTTCCAGTTGTTCAACTGTGAAACTTGGGAATGTGGGAGTGAATACACAAGAGTAGATAACCCAAAAAATAATTTTACAGAGCCCTAGCCAAGACCCATTCACCATAGGGTGAATGAGTCCTCAGTGAGCTTCAAAAAGGCACTTTTGGTGACTGGTACACATCATTTTCCCTTTCTCAAATCTTCCTTTTGATTTCTAGTTCCATTTTTTTAGTACAATCTTTCATTTTCACTTTATAGCTTACATTTTGGAGTTCATTTGATAGTTTTAATCTTTCTCCCCAAAGTGTTGTTTAACCTAGACCATCGTCCTTGCATAAAAGGGAAATTTGCAGATTCACACCTTGATTTGACTCACCTTTTGGTTGATAGTATTTTCCTTGTTTGGATCTCATTTCCTAAATGAAATTAGAGAAATAGGTTCATCATACCTCCTTTGTTATCAATTCATTATGGTGAACCCCCTTCCATAACCCATAACCTATTTTTCTATGTTTCATTTTGGTGAACCCGATGTCAATATCATTATAATTTTATGATTTTGGAGTTCATTTGCACCCTAGATTTAGATTTGGCATTCATTTTAATTTCATTGCATTAAATTGAGTCTCATTTAGGGTTGTTTAGTTTTCATTTCATTTAAGGGCTTTAGGATTGCATCTTTACATTCTTTAAATTTGAAAAAAAAATATTAAAAAATTAGTCATCTTGTATATCATTTACATAGCATTGCATCATATTTACTTGCATTTGAAAATTGAAAAAAAATTGCATATCAAATTAGGTCTCCTAGTTTGTTATTTTGTCACATTTTGCACTTGCATTCAACATTAAATTCACAGAAAAATCAAACTGTAACTCACTATTTCAGATTAGAATCTAAAAACCACTAAAATCAACTCAGAAATTTGTAAAAAGACTTTTTAAAAACCCTAACCTAGGAGCCATTCACCCAAGGGCGAATGAATCCCTAATTAGGGTCATTTCCTAATTTTTTGGGCATTAAAACATTCATTTCTACATTTCTATTTGTTGTTCTCAAATCTTTGTTTTTGTTTGTATAATTTTTGTTTCTTCAATTTAGTCATATTTAGCTTGATTTGATAAAATTAGTGCATTGGGTGAATTAAAAATTGCATTTACAAGACATTATTTTCAGTTTTTTTTTGCTTTGTGTAATAAAAAAATTACCTTTTTTAGAATCCAAAAATTTTCATTTTACATTCTAGATTACTCCATTACGTTTCACCTTCTTTCCATTTTGGGTGTGTACATTGAGTTTGTGAAACTTGTATGAGCTTCACAACTTGTTCGTTGGTGTAAATAAAATCTTGTACCTAGTTAATTCATTACTAGGGGAGTTATTTACATGTTAAGTTTACTTAGGTCCTAGGAAGGAATCTTTCTAGAAGGTGTTAGTTGTCATTAGTTGTTATCTTATCTTTTGACTTGTTTCACATGTGACCTAGGTAAGTGTGATAAGTTCTCTCATGTCATATGGTTAAGAAACTTGTCATAATCTATGACATCTTGTATCTCACCATGGCTATATAACCAAGGGGTCTCTACTACATTGTACAACATCAACATTGAATCATATTGATAAGAATACAACTTATTCTTGTCATATTCATATTCTCTCTCAGTGCTTTCCATTTGGTCTCAAGATCTTGGCAATCTATCTCCATAGCCAATTCTAATAGTGTCCTATTAGCAATGTTATTGTGAGACGTAGTTTGAGATTCATGTCATTCCATGATACACCATTCGTCGTGGATCTTGGGTTTTCTAACTCTTTCACTAATAGTGTTGATAATAAACCCTGTATGGATCATATGCTACATACCTCATTCACAATGACTACCATACCTACAACTCATGTGCATGATGCTACTCATATCCCACAAGAAAATATAAGATTTATAGATGAAGAAATAAAACAATTGCAAAATCTTGTGAGTCCTGATGCAGTTTCTATGCTAGATAACATAAGAAAGTTGCTTAAGAATGAACAAGGAATAGAAATTTTCCATAGCATCACTTACATCCTTAACAAGAACTTTAAAAATAAATAAAATGATAATATACATACAACAGTCAACTTTATTGAAGCTAAACGTCGTAAGGGTCAAACCAAAATGCCACTTGATATTGCTTTCTCACAACAAGACATACTTAAACATGCATCTGATGGTCCTCTTTACATAGCTGGAAGAATCAATGGCAAGCTTACCAATGGGATATTAATTGATCCCATCTATGTAAAGAATGCGATCACTGAAAAACTCTTATTTGTGCATGAACTCTATCAAGATACATATAAAAATTGAAAGCATGGATCAAAATGCATAATGGTTTTGCTTTCCCTTTGATTGGCTTGATAAATCTCCCTCTAAAGGTTGGATCAAAAATATTAAATGTCTCATTCACCATCATCCCGATGTCAGCTCAGTTTCATGTGAAGTTAGGCTATCAATGGCTTTGCTCCATGAATGTTGTCCCTTTGGTTGTGCATAAGTGCTTAAAGTTTCCATTTGGAAATGATATCTTTACAATGCATTATAGTGGCTTTAATAATGTGTCTTCCCATGGGAAATTTCCATTGGATTTATTTTGGCCCGAGCATATTGAACCTATTAGACCTTGTGAAGACTTCTTTTTCAAATCCTATCAAAAGTTTAAGGAAAAGTGTATAGCAAAATTATCCCTTAGCAATATGCCTTAACCCATGACTAAAACACCTATCCTTGATGAAACCATGATTGAACCAAAATACCCTCCAAATATCCCAGACCAACCTATGACAAATCTTCCAACCATTTCATATAAGAGATCATGAGATAACCAAAACAATCTCGTTGTGCCTCCTAAAATCAAACAAGTTTACAAAGCTAAAGAGAAAGTAGTTGAACAAGCTCGTATGGTTCCTTTTGTTCCTCCATTAAGGGAAGAAAATAAACCTATGGTTGATAAAATTTCTCCTACACAAACCGAACTTTAACACCAAATGAAAAGAAATCACAATGCTAGAGAGCGTAGGTGTAGATGTTCTACTATTTCTCATTTGTTGCAAGCGAAAGAAGAAAAAAATAACACAAAAAATAAAAATCCAAACTTGTCTCCAGTGAGACATGATGTCTCTTCACCCTCACCATAGCATAAAAAACAAACTCATATGGATATTATCATTCGACCTTCTATTGTGATTAATTTTGATGATGATATTGAAATTGCTAAGATTGATGAAGAAGTGCATAATGAATTAAATCAAATTTTTTCCTCTTCTATGAGCTTAAAAGATAATCCTACTAATAAGAGTGTTGAACTTGGCATGTTTCCTAGTTCGACACTTGATTTTGTCCCTTTGGCTAGTTGTCTGCGTTCTGCATATACTGAACAAGATTGGGATGCAAATGACCTTCTATAGGTTGACTTGCATGTTCCTTACTAGTATTTTGCATTGTTTCTTTTTTTATGTTCTTTGTGTGGTTCCATGTACATAATGTGATCCCTTGTACTATTTTATTTGATGTATCTCTCTTTTTGTGCATTCTTCTATTTGTACCTACATTCTTTTATATGTCATAAACATTTGTCTTTTTCGATTGTCTAGTGTTTGCCTTTTGGGGATGATGCCAGGCATTGAGACATTTAGGTATCTTCCATGTTGATCTAAACAATTTTCTTTGTTTTCGCTTTATATGTGTCATTCTTCCTATTCTATGAGTATTTGGGGAATGATGACGAACTTACAAGCTCTATAACAACATTGTAGCAAAGATATATTGACCTCAAATCCATAGATCACTTATGTGTTTTTGGGGGCAACCCCTCCTTCCTTTATCATGATGTAGCTTCATTTTGAGAATATATGACTTGGAATAGAGCTTTCTGAGTAAGCTCTCATGTCTTAGGATTAAACATTGGCTACTTTAAAGCAATTTCTCACAATAACAATGTAGTAATTTCTTGAAAGTGGGGGCATACATTTACAATATCTTTCAACATTTCTCATGTTTCATGGTGTGATTTTCTTTCTTCCTATGATGTGTCCTTTTCTTGGTGGTGTCATTGGGTTTGACGTCCTCCAAGAGTGTGATATTTCTTAGCATATGAATTTCCTCTTAGTGGTGATACAACACACTACATTCCCTAAGTTGTGATTCTCTTATTCTTGGACTTATCCTCTCTTGGATACATTAGGCATGATGATCCCTAAGAAGAAGACCTTACACGAACTAAGCAAGATCCCTTTGAAAAAACCAATACTATCATTATTGTTCATAAGTGTTTAGCATAATACAACTTGTTAACCTTATGAAGCTCGAACCCATAAATTCAAGGCCACCAAGCATAACACACCTTGCTTGTCAGTGGAGCCTTTCCTTGTTCATAGGTACTTAGCATAACATATCTTGTTAAGCCCTATGGAGCCTAAAACCTCCTTCAAGACCACCAAGCATAACACACCTTGCTTTCCAGGAGAGCCTTTTTCTTGTTCATAGGTGCTTAGCATAACACAACATGTTATGCCTTATGAATTACGAAACCTTGTCTTGTGGAACCTTATTGAATTTGTCATAGGGACAACTTTGATATGATTTTCCACCCATTGGGAGACTCACCTAGTGGAAAACCTAAGGTTCCACTACCCTGGAGTGAGCACACATGACAAAAATCTTAGACATGTTTCGCCTACATCGAGCAGTCAATGCTTAATCTTCCTGGTCTTTGATGTTGCATGATTGAGTATCTTTGTCATTTCTACATACATATGTGTATTGAATGTGTACTTTAGTGTGATTTTGATATGGGGTCATCCTCTCACTAAAGTGGGGGATAAATGTACTGTAGGAAAAAGTATCTCTTTTTCACACTTAATTTGGAATTAATTAAAATGAACTTAATTATGCCTTAATTTAGTGTTGTAATATGTATTTTACATATTCACATTAAGTTTAGTACCTTATTTATTAAAATGGACTTATTTGTTCCTTCTTTAGTGTTGTAAAGTGTACCCATTTACACTTTCACTCATCTAGGGCATCATTAATTAATTGAGCTTAATTGTCCTTAATTGATCCCTTTAATTCAAATCCGAGCCTAATTAATTGCAATTTCCGAAGAGGAAACCCAAAATTCGTTAATGCCTAAACATAACTCATCCTTAAAGAATGTGTGTCCTAGGACCCATTCGCCATAGGGCGAATGGGTCCTCACTTAGACCTAGGACCTAAATTTAAACTATGTTTTTGGTATTATTTCAAAGATTTCAAATGTGTATTCAGATGTCGGCTTGTGATATTTGAATTTTGGGATATTAAGGTTACTTACATATAAATAATAGGTCATTTCACTATGTTTCACCTATAAAATATAAGTTTGTAAGCATTCTAGCAAATTTTATGAGAAAGTGTGATCAAGAGCAATTCAAGAGCATTTTCAAGGCATTCAAGGGAAAATTTATTGAAGATTATTGCGGCAATCAAGATTCCATTATCATTTCAAATTCTTCTTTCATCATGCATGTTGTTTGAGCTAATATGATGATGTAGAGTTCATGATTCATTCAAGCATTCAAAGACATCATTTCAAATCAATTTTTATGATCCAGATCCACATCCACTAAGGCCACTTCATGCTAGTTGCATATTTGCATTCCAAGGTTTAATTAAGGGTTTGGTGAGTTGTGACATTGCATTGTTCATTCATCATTTCCTTCATGTTATTTGATTTCATTTCAAAGTTTAAATACTCAAATAGGGTTTGATCAAGGAAAACCCCCCATCACCAAAAACAAAAAATTTCTCCTCTTTTGTTTGTATTTGCAAGTTTTACATGGAAGATCCTTAGAAGAGAAAAATTGAAGAAATTTGCAAAGTTTTTCAAAGTTGCAAGGAAAGTTATCATATCATGGAAACTCTTCTACAAGATTTATTTTTGGCTATCAGATTATGAAAATCTGGAATCTGGGAATGCAGACACAGGAGCAGAGAACCTAGAAAGCATTTTTATAGAGCCCTAGTTAAGACCCATTCGTCATAGGGTGAATGAGTCCTCAGTGAGCCTCAAAAAGAAACTTTTGGTGACTGGTACACATCATTTCCCCTTTCTTAGATCTACCTTTTGATTGTTGGTTCCATTAGTTTTGAGTACAATCTTTCATTTTCACTTTATAGCTTGTATTCTGGAGTTTATTTGATAGTTTTAATCTTTCTCCCCAAAGTGTTGTTTAACCTAAACCCCCATCCTTGCATAAAAGGGAAATTTTTATATTCACACCTTGATTTGAATCACCTTTTGGTTGATAGTCCTTTCATTGTTTGGATCTCATTTCCTGAATGAAATTAGAGAAATAGGTCCATCATACCTCCTTTGTTATCAATTCATTGTGGTGAACCCCCTTCCATAACCCATAACCTATTTTTTTATGTTTCAGTAGGTCCACAAAGGTCTCTATGCACCAACTCCAAAGGACTGATAGAAGATTGTTATTTCACTTTCAAACTCCTTCTAGCTTGCTTTCCAATATGTCATTCCTTACAAACAATATTGATAGGCTTTGTAATCTTTGGAAAATATCTCAAAGATTGAATTGAACTTATCCTTACCAAGCTACCAAAATTGGTGTGACACATTCTTCTATGCCATAGCTAACTTTCATTAATCTGAGTCATAAAACACATACCATTAGCACCTTTGAGATGATAAAAGTTTTCATTTTTCTTTCCCACTACAATCAGAGTATTAGAGCCTTTTTTGATCTCACAGCCATTGTCCTAAAACACAAGATTATATCCTTTGCTACACATATACCCTACACTCAAAAGGTTATGTCGTAAACCCTTAATATAAAGAACATCATTTGTATTATTTTTTCCATCAAAACTAATTGAACCTTTTCCACATATTAGAGCAGATGTATAATCACAAAACTTAACCAAACCACCTTCAAAATTTTCAAGCTTAAAAAACTTACTCTTATCACTTGTCATGTGATTTGAGCATCCACTATCAATTATCTAGTTGTTCTTCTCTTCCCTAGCATGTAGAATAGTTACCATAGCTCCCTCAATATTATGACTTGTTCCTGGATTACTTTACTTTATACATATCTCGAAGTTAGCAGAATTAGTTTCAAAATTTAGAACCATGAACAAGGATTCATCATATTCATCATTACGTTAATCAGATTCATCATCAGATATATTGGAATCTTCTCTAACATAGTAACTTTTCTTAATTGATTTACCTTTATTCTCCTTAGGTCTCTCTCGAATCTTTTATAGGACATCTTGAAGCATAATGACCAATCTTTCCATAGTTAAATAATTTGAAAGGTAACTAACCTTTGTATTTCCAGTTCCCTTTTTCAATTTCCTCACAAAGTTTTCTTCCAACTCATCAAATTCATCTAAATCAAATTCCTCATTCTTCTCTACTTTTCCAACTTTGAAAATAGTCTCTTTCTTTGAATCACTTGAACTAAACTCTCTTAATTCAAAAGCAGTTCAAGTACCAAGCAATTGATCTTTATAATAATTATTCAAATTCTAAAATTCCTCGATAGAAGAAACCTTATGAATATAGGATTTAGGAAAAGTTCTTAGTACCTTCTTTACCATGTCATCATCTTTAAGAGTTCCACCAAGACCTCTGATGGAATTGATGAAATGATCGTCCACTTTTTGCATGTAGTTGGTAATATCTTCATCCTCTGACATCCACAGGGTTTCAAACTTGATCTTTAGGTTTTGCATCTTAGCTTACTTTACCTTATCATCTCCTTCAAAAATATTATCCAACTTTTTCTAGATCTCATTAGTAGTTTTAAGATTCATAACTTTCACAAGTTCAATATTAGAAAGACCACTCAAAAGAGCATACCTTTTTTTCCCATTTTTTTCATAGGCCTTGATCTCATCATCAATGCTCAAACCATTTGTAGGCACAATATATTTACATTCAACAGAATTCCAAACTACAAACCTTGGTGAAACAAGGAAACCTTCCATCTTGGTCTTCTAGAATGCATAATCAGTTCCATCAAACATAGGAGTCTCCTTCTTCTGCACCATCCCAAATCTACCTCAAGTTGTTAATCTTTCTTATAAGGAACCTTGATTTGATAACAATTGTTGAATGCACAAGACAACTGAGATGGGGGGTGAATTAGTTGCATATTAAAACAATAAAACCCTCTTTAACATTCAAATCTGCATTAGTCCTTAAACCCTTAACAACCTCTTAAATCCTTCTCATGCATTAGAAGAATGTAAACTTGAGAAATAGTAATGCAAAAACATCCAAACACATGAGAACACCAGATTTACATGGAAAACCCAAGAAGGGAAAAACCTCGGTGAGGATTAGCTCACAATATAAAGTAATTGCAACACTGAATACATTAGGATTATTGTCAGAGGGCTCACTATCTAGAAGAAAGAAGGGATCACTAGCAATGGATCACTACTAGATTACATAAAAGAACAAAGAACAATGTTACAATGAGAAATCCATCTCAAAACAATAGGAAAACCCACCAAAACATCACCAATATTTTTCACAACCTCTTTGAAGAATGTAGACACCTTTTTCTCACTACTTCCAGTAGTCTAACACATTAAATCTTGCACTGCATTTTAAAATTTCACACTTCACAACTCTATACTTCACATCACACACCTCATACCTCAATTCTCCAACAACTCTACACTTATTTATACCATCCTTAACCTTGAAAATAATTGACAAGGTTAGCTATGCACCTCAACCGTGCAAATTTAAATTAGGTTGAAACTAAGCATTCTTGTGGTGGAAAGGAATGAAATTCAACCACACTACACCTTAACTTGGACCCAAATACACACATAAACATCACATCACACTTCCACAAATACCGAAGCATATGTGCAATTAGTATAAACACCCAAGGTCAGTCGAATCTGTGTAAACAACATTAAACGTTCACATATACTCTTCCTTAGATCCAAAGATGACTTGTAAAAAACATACATCACTTAAACACAATATAGAATATTCTATAAACACATTGAAATCCAACAAATCTCTTCACAATAAATTTCTCTCGAAGAACACACTCATCTTGTACACCTAGTTAACTTTCCTCATACTGTAACACATGAATCTAACCTTACGAAGCACCAAACTTTGAACAACTCAAATTGAAGATAGATATTAGCAATATGAGCATGCCCTCATATCCACAAGACTAGAAACCATACTATGGAGAAATGCAGAGTAAAACCATTTCTCCCAAACACACTACAATACACTATTCATATACTGGTGAACACAACTTTCTCTACACAATGATCCACAACTTGAAACTCTGGATATAACACCTCTAAACACCTCTAATCAACACATCCAAACTTCATAAGTAGATATTGTTGCAAGATGGTGTGTCCCTTGGCCTTCCTTGTCTAGCACTTTGGGTTTGTGACATGGCTTAACCACCTCTTGTGGATCTTACATAAACCTAGTGGTTGTATTGGGCATTTACAGGTCAATCTTTTGGTGTAACAACAACCACCAATGTAACAATTGGTATCAAAGTGGAGGTCATAGGTTCAAACCCCTCGCTTGCACTGGGGGGGAGGATTGTTGCAAGATGGAGTGTCCCTTGGTCTTCTTTGACCAACATGGCACTTGGGTTTGTGACATGGCTTAACCACCTCCTGTGGATCTTACATAAATCAGGTGGTTGTATCGGGCATTAACACATCAATCTTTTGGTGCAATGAAAACCACCAATGTAATAATCATTGTTGAATAGGACAACTGAGAGGGGGGGTGAATCAGTTGTCACAAAATTAAACCTTTAATTCAATCACCGAAACTAATATACTTAATACTGCTTAAATGATTAGTCATCAAATGCCAATGCAGAAAATCAAATCCAACACATAAACACAATAACACCATATTTAAATGGAAAACCTAATGAGGGAAAAACCACTGTGAGGATTAACTCATACTATAGAGAATATCAAAACTGACTACAAGAAGCTCACTACCTAAATAAGGCTCATTGCCTAAAACAAGGACTCACTGTCCAGAATAAGGACTCACTGTCCAACAAGGCTAACAACCCAAAGGGCTCACTGCCACAGAGATACAAATAATACAAAGAAGACTTGTTACAAAGAGACTAAAATCCCAATGCAACAAAGGATTCCACCACAGTCACTCAATCTACTTGCTTGAATGATAGAGTTCACCTTCTACTCATTACATTTGGAAACTCAACATTAAGCTTTGCACTAATCTTCCACACTCGCAACACACACACTTACTGAATAGAATCAATGTCACACCAAATTGCACTTTCACTTTTCTTCTTCACTCTTGTATGTTTTCTATCACTTAACTCGTCTTGCATTTATACCATCTTTAACTTTAAAACATATCCAAAGTCGGCCATCCAAATCTAAATTTAAATTAGGTTAGTATGAAAAAATTCTAGGGTGGAATTAGAATGCAGGTGACCCAAACACATGTTTCATAGGGACCCAAATAGATCCAACATGCTTCATCAACTTTGAAAGTAGTATTTCACACAAGGTTGACCAAACCATTGTAAAACACATAGAACCATTAAGCACAAACTTTCCAAATGCCAAAATTATCTTCAATACAATCAGGGCAACTCAACTTTAGAACAAGTCATAAGACTTCATCAAAGAGAAATCTAGACCAATAGCATTTCTCCCGAACCTCAACCAAAAACACAAAAAACCACAATTCACAACTAGTGAACACAACTTGCACTATACAACAAATCAACAACCAAAAATATGGATATAACATCTTCTAACAACCATGAACAACATGTCTGAACCACACAAACATAGGAGTAAATCTGGACCAAAACCCGGAGCAACCAATGAACACCTGCAACATATCTTCATTACAATTTTCTCAATATCCTTGACATATACAGCCAACAACAACTAGTTGATAACCAGTTGACCGATTGAAATCAATTAAAACACCTTCAATATTTCCATTCTTGCAATAGATCTTCAACCATGAAGAAATAGAAAGAAAAACTAGAACATCTCTCAACTACACTATTCTCTCTTTTATTCAAATTTTCTCAAAACCGCTTGGAAACCAAGCAACACAACCATATTCTCATCATCTGTAACTCCTTGTCACAACTAAACTGACTGCAACATAGAAAATCAACCATACACATGCTTATCAAATAAACACTAGAGGTTGACACCAATGATACTACTAATGACAACATAATGCAACTAATCAAATCATCACCAAGGTTGAAATCAACATCATAGATCTGTTGACATCAATGAAAACACAAAATGCACATACTTGCAATGACCTATGAAGAAGGTTGTCCGAGAGAAATGGAATTGCTTCACATTTCTCCACATTGAGGTTTCTTGTCTTGCGGATTTGGGAATATGATAATACTTTCTATATCTACCTTCCCCTTGAGTGTTTGGCATTTAGTTGTTACACAAGGTTATTTAGTGAGTTGTATGTTTGTGGTAGTGTGGTTGGTTGCACAGGATGAGAGTATTCCCAATTTCAAATGGTTTAGGTAGCCTTTCTGAATATTTTTTATGGTATTGTAATTTTCTAGAATGTTGTGTGATGTTGCTTCATTTTCCACAGGGTGTTTCTGGACCTAGTGAAGTGTGAATGTGATTGTTTGATAGTGTTAGTGCAGGTTTAGCCAATCTAGTGTGCTAGCACTAATTATGAAGGTGGTTTGTTGTTTGTGAAAGCATGGTGTAGTGTTTTAGTGTAGATTCGGGTCTTGGTTAACTCTTGGTGTGTTTTGAATTCACTTCTTTCCACCACAAAAGTGTTTGGTTCCAACCTATTTGGTGGTTGCACATTGAGGTGCATACATTTCATTGAGGTTGACCTAGAGAAGTTGTTTGAGGTCACAAAAGATATATAATCAAGGTTAATTGTTGGAGATGTGTTTGATGTGTAGTGATGTGAAGGATGATGCAAATGTAATCAAGTGTTGTGATTTGAGTGTGAACTTAAATGCTTAAGGCTACAGAAAGTATGGAGTAGAAGGTGTCTACATTTTCAGTGTACCTAAAGTTGTTGGAGGTAATGATCCAAAGGTTGCAGATGATGTAGATTTATTATGGTGGATCTTCCTATTGCTCTAAGGTAGTGAACCTCCTTGTAATAGTCTTCTTGTATTCTCTTCTATTCTAGACAGTGAGTCCTTTGGGCAGTGATCCCTTGGTAATGAGCCCTTGGTAGTGATCCATTCTTTTCTTCTAGGTAGTGAGCCCTTCCAACAGTGAGCCTTTTGTAATCAGTGTTATTATTCTTATATATGTGAGTTAATCCTCACCTTGGTTTTTCCTTGATTAGGGCTTTCCATGTAAATCTCATGTTCTATGGTGTATGGTTATGAATATTTTTATGTTTCATTATTTTACATTCATGTTGGTGCATAATAAGGATTTGAAGGTTAATGACCATTTGAATGTTTCAATATACAACTAATTCACCCCCCTCTCAGTTTTCTTGTGTGTCTAAAAATTTGTATCATATCTATGGTTCCTTGGAATAAGCTTAACTACTTGAGGTAGATCCATATGAAACACAGGAATGGTGTCAAGGTCCCTATGTTCGATGGAATAAACTATGCTTTTTAGAAAGCCAAAATGGAAGCCTTTATTGTCTCATTAGGGTTTGGTGTTTGGAAGTAAGTTGAAAATGGGTACACCGTGCCTACTAATCCTCTAGCAAGTGATGATAAGATCAAGGATTATGAGAATAATGGAAAAGAAAGGAATGCTATCTTGAGTGGGTTTTTCGATTCAAAAATTGTGAAGGTGATAAGCCTCCAAACTACTAAAGATATTTGGATAAAATTGTAGAGAATTTATGAAGGAGATGATAAGGTTAAGCAAGAAAAGATACAAAATTTCAAAGCCAAGTTTGAAAACCTAAGGATGTTTGAAGATGAAGATATTGTAGGCTACATGCTTTGAGTGGATGAAATTATCAATGTCATCAATGGTCTTAGTGGAAAACTGGAGGAAAGTGAAGTTGTGAAAAAGGTATTGAGAACTCTTCCTCAGTATTATAGTGCTAAAGTTTTTCCTATTGAGGAAGCTCATAAATTGGATCAATATTCTAGAGATTAAATGTTGCTTTAATACTTTTGAGTTAAGAGAATTTGACAAAGATGCTCTAAAGAAAGAAATTGCTTTTAAAGTAAACAAGAAAGATGATGACTCTTATCTGGATGATCTTAGATGAGGTGGAAGAAAATTTTGTAAGGAGATTGAAAAAGGGTACTAGAAAATACAAAGGTAAGTTACTCTTCAAATCTTTCAATTATGGAAATATAGTTCATTATGCTTCTAAATGTCGAATCAAAGTTTTAAATGACAAACATAAAGATCATAAAGGTAAATCTATCAAAAAAATTATTATGTTAAAGAAGATAGTAGTGTATCTAATGACGGGGAATCAAAATATCTAGATGATGGAAGTGATGAATGCTTGTTCATGGCTCTAAATGTTGGAACTAATTCTACTAATCCTAAAAGGTGTGTGAAGGAAATTTCTCTAGAAACAAGTCACATTTTTGAAGGAACTATGTTGATTTCTTTTCATGAAAGAGAGGAAAGAAACTACTAGATAATTGATAGTGAATGCTCAAATCATATGACAGGTGATAAAAGTTTTCTAAACTTCAAAAGTATAATGGTAGTTTTGTCAAGTTTGGTGATGATACAGATACTAAGATATATGGAAAAGGTTCAATTAGTTTTGATGGAAAGCATAAGACAAATGATGTTCTTTATGTCAAGGGTCTCCAACATAATATTCTCAGTGTAGGACAAATGTGTAGTAGAGGATACAATTTGGTGTTTCAGGATGATGGTTGTGAAATCAAAAAATGAAGCTCTGAAACATTGGTTATAGTTGGAACAAGGACATAAGGAAATGTTTATCAACTCAAAGGTGGTGGTGTTAAGTTATTTCTATCTCGAATCAATTAAATTTGGCTATAGCATAGAAGAATGGGTCACATAAATTTTGATAGCCTAGTGAAGATTAGCTCTACTTAAGCTATGAGATATCTGCCAAGAATTACAAAGCCTATCAATGCAATGTGCAAGGAGTGTTAGTTTATAAACCAGACAAAGAAGAGGTTCAAAACTAAAGAATATTCTATTGCAAGTCCTTTGAATTTTGTGCATACAAATCTATGTGGACCTAGTAGAACAAGAAGCTTTCAAGGTGACATGTATTTTATGTTGTCGATAGATGATTACTCTAGAATGACTTGCTTGACCTTTCTCAAAGAAAAATTAGAAGCTCTAGATAAGTTTAAAGCATTTAAGTTTATGGTTGAAAATAAAATGGATTTAAAAAATAAAATGTTTGAGGTCTGAGAGAGATGGTGAGTTCACCTCCAATGAGTTTAACAATTTTTGTGAAGATCATGGGATAAAAAGATATTTATCAGCTCCTAGAACTCCTCAACAGAATGGATTTGTGGAGAGGAAGAACATGACAGTTCAATAAGAAACAAGAACCATGATGAAGGAAGAAAATCTGCTAGATGTCTATTGCAAAGAAGTTATTCATACTATAGTAGACATTCTTAACAGAGGACAAGAAAGAGTGAATATTTCAAAGACCCCCTATGAACTATGGTATGGAAAACCTCCTACTATGAAATATTTTAGTGTTTGGAAGAAAATGTTATATTAGGAGAAATAAAAATATAGGAAAGTTTGATGCAATATCAAATGAAGTAATCTTCCTTGGATATTCTACAAAGAGAAAGGCCTATAGTTGCTATAACAAAAGGTTAAAAAAGATAGTTGAAAGTTCAAGTGTCAAAATGGATGAAGAATCACACCAAAGCTTAGTTTTGATAGAAGGATATGAATCAAATGAACCCCCTTGCAAAGAAGAAGAAAAAGAAGAAAAAGAGAAAGAGATAATAAGAGGAAGAAGCTCCAAAAAAGAATACTTAGACTCCTAAGTATGTGTAGAAGAATCATTCTGAGGATAAAATCATTGGAGATAAGATAAAAGGTGTACTGACAAGAAGAAGAGTTGCTATGGTAGAGGAATAGGTAAACTTTTATTTACTTTATGAGGTAAAACCTAAAATTGTAACTAAAGCATGTAAGGATGAAAATTGGATCAAAGCTATGGAAAAAGAATTGAGGAAGATTGAGAAGAATCAAACATGGGAACTAGTCCCAAGACCAACAAACAAGAATTTGATAGGAACCAAATGGGTTTTTGGGAACAATTTGAAAGAGAATGGAGAAGTTATCAAAAACAACGCTAGGCTTGTGTGTAAAGGCTACTCACAAGTGGAAGGAATAGATTCTGAAGAGACTTTTTCTCTAATAGCAAGAATGGAAGCCATTGGGATGTTTCTAGATTTTGCAACATAGAGAATTCAAGGTGTATCAGATGGATGTCAAGTCTACATTCTTGAACGGTGAGTTAGAAGAAGAGGTATACATTGAACAACCAAAAGGTTTTCATTTTTCAGGCTATTCTAATATTGTCTTCAAGTTGAAGAAAACTTTTTATGGACTCAAATAGGCTCCTAGAGCTTGGTATGCAAGATTAGATAAGTAATTATTGCAACGGGGATTCAAAAAGGGTACTGCAGATAGCAATCTTTACTTTAAGGTTGAGAGAGATCAAATACTGATTATGGTTGTGTATGTTGATGACATAATATTTGGAAGGAAGTGAGAAAATGTGTAAAAGGTATATGAATTTCTTCTTTGGGCTATAAATCAGTCAACCTAATAAAGGAAATTCATCTCACAATCAAATTATGTCAAGGAATTGTTAAAGAAGTTTTGAATGGACAACTCTAAACCAGTATGTACTCCCATGGTTACTGGTTGTAAGTTGAGAAAAAATGATGAATATCCTAAGATAGATTAGAGCAAGTACATATCCATGATTAGTGGATTACTATATCTAACTATTACTAGATTGGACATCATGCATGCAATATGTCATGTGGCAAGATTTCAAGAAGATCCTAGAGAATCACATGTGGTAGCAAACAAAAGGATATTCAGATATTTGAAGGGTGTTGGAAGAATGAAGAAGATTGGCCATCTCTATAGTTTTGTGTTGTCATTAATTTCACCATGTTATGATTGCAAGTCTAAGTCAGTGTTTGATCCAGTATTTGAATCGGTATTCAAGCTGCCCCCTCCGGTATTCTTGTCTGCAATCCTCTGCAATTGATTGTTGTTGCTTGCAGTTTTGGGAAAAAAAATATGATTGTTGAAAGTATGTATGTTCATAATATTTTGTGCTCTGGTGCTTGTACAGTATATCAACATTATTTTGTTGATTACTTTTTGCAATTAAGTCTATTTCTGGCCAACTTCTTGGATAAGTCATGATATGGTGAATTAATTTTTTCTTATGCGGATATATGTGTGACCTATCTTAGGTCCATGCAAACATGATGTAGCATGTTGGACTTTTGGATTTCCTTTTGCAAAGATTTTATGAATGCTTGTAGCCGACAAGTTGATATTTTTTTGGTAAACAAGGAAATGCATCTAATTAGGCCGACCTAATTGATTCTTGCGGATGAATCGAGTATATATATTGGATAGGGTTAAAGATTAAAAAGGGTAATAGATGAGGTAGTTGTGAATGCGAAGTTGAAGAAGAGCAAAAATGATGAAGTGTATTAGGTCTGTCTATTGAGCATCACCAGAACTGTATCAGCACTTGTTAGGTGCACTCTTTTTAGCTCATTTTGGCTGTGAAGCCCAATTTTAATTTGTAAATCTTTTTGTAGGCAGTGAGCCTTCTTGTAAGCAGTGAGTCTTTTAAGGGAAATGATCCCTTGGCAGTGAGCCTTATACATTTGGTTTTGGAACTACTTTATATTGTGAGTTAATCCTCACTGTGGTTTTTCCCTCATTGGGTTTTCCACATAAAATCTGGTGTTCATTATGTTGATTTTACTTTCTATTATCTGCATTACATGTTCATACCTAATAATAGAATAGTGTGGTTGTGAAGCTAATAAGTATTTAAAGTTTTGAATTTAAATTTGGTGACAACCGATTCACCCACCCTCTTAGTTATCCTGCACCTTTTAACAATTGGTATTAGAGCTTTGGTTCCTTGGTGTAGAGCTTAACCGCTTGAGGAAGATCCTGAAGGTTGATCAAATGGATGATAAAGAAGAACTCTAGATTGCACTTGAAGATCTTGATAAGGGAGAAAATGAAAATAGAGACTTGAATGAAAATCTAGATGAGGCTAATGAATGTGTCTGGAAGTTGAAAGAACAATTAAAGAAATTCAAAGAAAGACATAGAGAAGTAAGTGAGCAACGGAAACAAGAAATCATTGGACTAAAAGTGCTTGTAGAAGAAAAGAAGAGAATTAAAGAATGTCTGAATACAATGGTGCAGAACAAATCCGATGAATGCTCTAAACTTGAACATGAGGTAGTAAACTTGAGAGTTGAGCTAGAAAAGGAAAAACTCTGTGAGAACAATTTCAAATCTAGTTCTTATAAGCTTGGAGAATTGCTTGCAGGATAGAAACCAAGACAAGACAAAGGTGGCCTGGGAAATAAAGCAGGTGAAAGTTCAAAAGAAAATCAAATGACTCAGGACAAAGGGAAGTAGAAAAGAAAGTTTGCAAGGAGAGCGCATGTGAGACAACCTAATGCACAAAGGTATGCCTCCTTCAATGGTATTTTTTTCCTATAATAAATATGGTCACAAGGAAATAGAATGCAAGAGCAGGGTGAATCAATTTCTTGGTTCTTTCTCTGGAAAAATTTTTTGTGTAAGAAGTTTGGACATAAAGCTACTGAATGAAAATCTCAGGTGAGAATGATCAGTTGGGTAAGGATGAACAGATTTGATGGAGGTAGAATGAATCAATATTTTAATGGCTAATGCTATATCTGTAACAAATTTGGACACAAAGCAAATCAATGTAGATCGAGAAGTAATGGAGGTCAAACTAATCAGAAAAGTGTTGTCTATTATAATTGTAACAAATATGGACATATCTCAAAGGGAAAGAAGGGAAAGAAGTCTGCTTTGGTAGAGAAGAATGAACCGGTAAAGAAGATTGACAAAGAAGAGATGAAGCAAGAGATAAATAAGATATGGAAGAATAAAGAGGAAGAAGACTCTAAAACTACTAATGTGTTTGTGCCCTCACCCAGTACGGACAATTCCTTCAGGAATTAGACCTAGCATGATCTTAGGGGGAGCATTATCATAAAATTATAAACCCCCTGGATGAATGGTGTGTCAGAGGTTGGGACAAGGATGGAATGTGAAGAATGAATAATCAAAGGGTTTAGAAAAGGAACCAGAAGAAAACATGTTGGCATGATAATTTGTGGATTGAATTAGGGTTTTTTGTGTTGAGAAGAATGTTTTTAGCAGCTTTTTAATGTCTGTCACATTTAATATGAATTAGGGAAAATTGATGGTGTATAAGATAAAATTTGTAAGCCTTTTTTATTAGTTGAGCATTTGAAGAGTTTGAAAAGTGCCTTGGAGCAATCTCGAAGTGATCTAAAGCATTTCTGAAGAAATTTGAAGAAACCATTATGAATACATAAGAATTATTATTCAATCTACAAAGGAAAAGAAGAAGTATTGAGTGAACATTAACGAATTCAAGAAAGTTAAGTATGGCAATGGATAGAGGATCGAGTGGTGACATTCCACTGAAGATGAAATAAGTTGAATTAGAAGAATTTGATCATAGGAAGATGAAATTAATGGAAATAGGGCTGAAAGAAAATGAATTACAGGGCGTAAAAACCCTAGGTATGGATTTATGGGTAGAATTTCCTTAGTTTGCTGATAAATATTTCATCTTGTTCTTTTTCAGTCATTTCAAGAACGACAACATTGTATTGGAAAAACCATACCTCACAAAGGAAGTGATTGAAGCGATTACTGGCTTATGCAATATTGGGGATCTCCCTGGAAAGAAAACCGTGAAATACAAAGATGTGGAGGAACCGAGTTAGTTTAAAGTGGGTTCATCCTTCGGTAAGAGAGAGTTGGAAGTTATCATTGGTGAGTCTCCTCCAGAATTGAGAAAGAGGAAAACTATTGTAGCAAGTGTCCCAGAAGAGAAGAATGAAGAAGAATTTTTTTTCTGGATCTAATGCAGATGATATATGGATATTACTTGATAAGGGTGAGATGAAGAAGACTCGTGAAATTTGGAATGTGTGCTCTCTGGTTGAGAAACTTAAAATTGATAATGTGTTGATTGATTATTTGTTGAATAAAGGTATTTCAGTTTTAGATGTGTCAGATTCTTTACCAGATGATCTTGTAGAGATTGTTGAAGAGAAAACATTATTGGAAGGACCCGAAGGACATAAATTCAACGCTGTGCTTGAAAGAAGGTGTAACAACGCAAAGCAAGTACTATCTAAACATATGAATGAGACAAAAGAATGCATCAAAGAAATATCTGACATTTATAGGCATTATCTCTGGTGGCTGACAGCTATTGATAATTTCAGAAGTAGGATTGAATTTATTGAAGCTGAGATAAATAGTATTGGAAAGAACTTTTATTTCTTCAATGACAGGGATGGAATACGGAGAATAAGAGTTGGAGAAGTGCAGGTAGAATTTCCGACTACTCAAAGGAAAAGAGAAGATATGGTTAGAACCTTCCAGTTGGTTAAGGAATTTGTTGAGGTCCAATTAGATCATCTCTCTGGAATCCTCTCTGATGCTGAAAATTGTGAATGACTGTGTCTGTCTTCTAATCAGACATCCTCCTTTGCGTAGTTATCTTTGTTGGAAGGTATGAATGCAAGAATAAATTTGGTTGTACTTTCCTAGAAAAGAATTCTTCCAATCATAAGAGAGAGGTATAAGAAAATATTTCATGAAACAAGTGTCATTCTTGTTTGAATGTTTGAAATGGGAACCTAGAATTCTTGTGTCATCATATACATCCTACCTTTTTGATCGCCCTTTTCCATTGATGTCAAAGGGGGAGAGAGTTAGAGTATAAAGTTATGGGGAGAGAGTCATATGAGTTGGGAGAATGTTGTGTTTTGAAAATTTTGGCACATGTTGCCATCAATGACAAAGGGGGAGATTGTTGGAAGAATGAAGAAGATTGGCCATCTCTATAGTTTTGTGTTGTCATTGATGTCACCGTGTTCTAATTGCAAGTCTAAGTCAATTCTTGATATGGTATTTTGGTCTAGTATCTAAATCGGTATTCAAGTTGCACCCTCCAATATTCTTGTCTGCAATCCTCCATAGTTGATTGTTGTTGCTTGCAATTTTGGGAAACAATTTATGACTACTGAAAGCATGTATGTTTAGAATCTCTCGTGCTTTGGTGCTCATATGGCGTATTGGCATTATTTTGTTGATTAATTTTTGCAATTAAGTCTATTTCTGGTCGACTTCTTGGATAAATCGTGATATGGTGAATTATTTATTTCTTATGCAGATATATGTGCGACCTATCTTAGGTCCATGCTGACATGATGTAGCATGTTGGACGTTTGGATTTCCTTTTGGAAAGATTTTGTGAATGCTTGTAGCCGACAAGTTGATTTTTTTTGGTAAACAAGGAAATGCATCTAATTAGGCCGACCTAATTGATGCTTGCAAATCAATCAAGTATATATATTGTACAGGGTTGAAGAATAAAAATGGTAATCGATGAGGTAGTTATGAATGTGAAGTTGAAGAAGAGCGAAAATGATGAAGTGTGTTAAGTTTTTCTATTGAGCACCACCAGAACTGTATCAACACTTGTTAGGTGCACTCTTTTCAATTCATTTTGGCTGTCAAGCCCAATTTTGTTTTGTAAATATTTTTGTAGGCAGTGAGCCTCCTTGTAAGCAATGAGCTTTTGTATCCGGACAATGAGTCCTTTTAGGGCAGTGAGCCTTATACATTCAATTTTGGAACTACTTTATATTGTGAGTTAATCCTCATTGTGGTTTTTCCCTCATTGGGTTTTCCACATAAAATCTGGTGTTCATTGTGTTGATTTTACTCTATGTTATTTGCATTACATGTTCATACTTAATAATAGAACAGTGTGGTTGTGAAACTAATAAGTATTTAAAGTTTTGAATTTAAATTTGGTGACAATTGATTCACCCCCCCTCTTAGTTGTCCTATACCTTTTAACAAAGGGCACTCTAGACTATGGTCTATGGTATCTAATGGATATTGATTTCTCTTTGAATGCTTATACAGATGCAGACTGGGAAGGTTGTGCGAATGATAAAAGTACAAGTGGAGTTACTTTATTTCTTGGAAATAGATTGGTTTCTTGGTTAAGTAAGAAGCATGATTCGATGTCATTATCTACTGTAGAGGAAAAATTTATTGCAAAAACATCTTTCTACACACAAGTGTTGTGGATGAAGCAGAAATTGAAATATATCAAAGTTTCATATGATGAATCTATTTCTATCTTGTGAGATAATAGATGTGCTATCAATATTTCAAAAAATACAGTAATGCATTCAAGGAAAAAGCATATCTCTATCCGGTATCACTTTCTAAGAGAGAATTTTTTTTAGAATGAAGTGAAGTTGGAGTATACAAAGGACCAAATAGAAAAAAAATTCACAAAGGCTCTTCCAAAAGAAACTTTTGAGTATCTCAAGCAGAAGCTAGAGGTTATGGCCCCTCCTCCTTTCAACTAGATGCATGAGTTGATGCATCTTTCTAGGTGAGAAATTTAAGATTTATTATGTCTTTGAGGCTTTAAAGCATCCTCCATCAACTTGGCCCAATCATCGTTTAGACCCTCATTCAACATTCTATCAACTTAAACCCTTCGTCTAATATTGTTGCCTCTTCAGCTATGTTTGGTGCCACTTCATCTATGTTTGTTTCCTCTTCATCTCTTACACTCTGCCATTCTATCATATCTTCATAATAATTGACATTCCAAGGACTTATACCACTATGCCCATATCTTACATATGTCGATAAATTAGACTTCTTTTCTTCACCTTTCCACCAAGACAGTCATGACATGGACATGGATATTTGTTCATGTCCCTCTCATCGGCTATTCTCTCATCAAATGCATGGTATTGATTCATAGTCAACCTTCAACATTGATCCATCTGTAATGTTCTACAAATAGCAAAAAAAAATTGTAGACTAAGAGACAAAAACTATTTTTTTTAATTGAAAGGCATTTCCTTAGCAATAGAGTTATTATATTCATGGAAAATATATTTTTGTAGTTTATATTTGTATCACTGATTAAATTCATTGCATTGCACATATTTCAAACTCAAAACATTACTTCACATTGCATAACTAATAACTAGATGTTGATAGATGACAAAATGTAAAAATTATAGAATAAGAGATAAAAACTATTTTTTTAATTGAAAGGCATTTCCATAGCAATAGAGTTATAGAGAGCAAATAAAATAGAGTTTAACTAATGAATTGTAAAAAAATAGATTTGTGTAGTTTATATTCAAATTGTTGATTACATTGCATTGCACATCTTTCAAACTCAAAGCATTACTTCACATTGCATAACTAATAACTAGATGTTGATAGATGACAAAATTTCAATTACAATATAGTTTTTACAAAGTCAACCTAAGCAATTATGCAATTGCTTCACATTGCATAACTAATAACTAGGAGCAGCTGCCAATTGCATTTGCTTGTCATGGCATTCCATGAGACCACATTTCTTTGAGGCATTTTTTCAAAAATTTCAATGTCTTGTCTATGCTACCACATTTTCCATACATTTCTACCAAAGCATTTTATCAAATAGTTCACTGCCTTGTTTCTATGGTTAAAATCCTAAAACAAGTGCTTTAGAAAAAGCTATGGATGCTTGGAAAAAATCTATCAAAGCATAATAGTAAGCAATAGCATAGACAAGGCAGTGAACTAGTTGAAAAAATGCCTCAAAGAAATGTGGTCTCATCATGATAGAATGCCATGAAAATCTATAACAATTTGCTTGTCATGGCATTCTATCACCATGAGACCACATTTCTTTGAGGCATTTTTTTCCAAATTTCATTGACTTGTCTATGCTACCACATTTTTCATACATGTCTACCAAAGCATTTTATCAAACAGTTCATTGCCTTGATGCTATGGCTAAAAGCCTAAAACAAGTTATTTCAAAAAAGCTATGGATGCTTGGAAAAAATCTATCAAAGCATAATAGTAAAAACCAAGCTATGGTCTCATGGTTTTTTTTTGGCGCAAAAATCAGCATGATTTTATTTGCATTTTTTTGTAGGTTTTAAATGCTTTTTTTTTTTGGCAATTTTGCTGTTTAAAATGGGGAAAAATCTTTGTGATCAATTTTGTGCACTTTTTAATTATAAGATTCTCACAATTAGTGAAAAAGGTAGTGTTCATGAAGGAATGAAAAAGATGTGTAGATCCTTTGAATTATACCCATATTGTGCAATGGCATTGAATCATTTAGCAAACCATTTTCTCTTCACAGGGCAACATTTTCTTGTTGAACAGTTGACTAAGACAAGTCTTGCTTCAACTAACCACCCTCTCATGAAATATCATTCATATTATAATCTTGCATGATATTATCATAGTAAAGGTGATTATGACACAACTAGCCACTACTACATGGCATCAGTCAAGGAAATCCAGAGGCCATATGATTTTGTGGATAGGTTCAATTGAAGTTGGGAGATCTTAAGAGTTCTCTCTCAAATTTTGAAAAGGTTTTGGAGGTCCACCCTGAGAACTGTGGGAGCTTAAAAGCTATAGGCCATATATATGCTCAACCAGGGCAAGCAAAGAAGGCTTTGGAAATTTTAAAAAAGGAAAATCACATAGATCCACTAAATGCCCATGCATTTATCAAGATGGGTGAGTTATTAATATCATTAGACCCTAGTGAAGCCTTAGATTCTCTTAAGACGCCAAATTCTCTTCTGAAGAAGAGCAAAGAAGAAGTACCCATTCAATTGTTAAACAACATTGGTGTTCTTCATTTTGAGCGTGATGAACTAGAGTTGGCTCAACAAACTTTAATGGAGGCATTAGGAATTGAAGTTTTCCCTCTACATAAATCTCTATGGTTAGTTTTGTGCATTTTTCACTTGTAGGATTCTCTCAGTTAGTGAAAAAGGTAGTGTTCATGAAGGAATGAAAAAGATGCGTAGATACTTTGAATTTTACCTATACTGTGCAATGGCATTGGATCATTTAGCAAACCATTTTTTCTTCACTATAGGACATCATTTTCTTGTGGAACAGTTGACTGAGATAGCTCTTTTTTTAACTAACCACCCTCTGATGAAATATCATTCATATTATAATCTTGCATGATCTTATCATAGTAAAGCTGATTATGACACCACTGGCTAATACTACATGAAATCATTCAAGGAAAGCCAAAGGCCACAGGAATTTGTGGACAGGTTCAATTGAAGCCAGGAGATCTTAAAAGTTCTCTCTCAATTTTTGAAAAGGTTCTGGAGGTCCACCTTGAGAACTGTGAGAGCTTAAAATTTGTAGGCCATATATATTCTCAACAAGGGTAGGAAAAGAAGGCTTTGGAATTAAGAAAGGAAACTTGCATAGATCCACGTGATGCCCATGCATTTATCTTGAGATGGGTGAGTTATTAATATCATCAAACCCTAGTGTAGCCTTAGATTCTCTAAAGACAACAAAGTCTCTTCTGAAGAAGAGCAGAGAAGAAGTACCCATTCAATTGTTAAACAACATTGGGGTTCTTCATTTTGAACGTGATGAACTAGAGTTGGCTCAACAAAATTTTATGGAGGCATTAGGAAATGGCATTTGGGTTGAATTCATAAATAAAAGCCCCAATGTCAATTTTGCAGTTTTTCCCATGCTCTTTAAGGATATGAAATTCTTCCACTAACTAGAAGAAGGTGGTGTTTCACTTGAGTTACCATGGGATAAATTCACAACACTATTTAATCATACTAGGTTTTTTGAACAACTACATGATACTAAAAAAGAAAATCTTTTATGCGGGCTAATATTGTTCAAATTTCCTAATTATGTGGATGTATATCTACATTTTGCAGCCATGGCTTAGGCTTAGAATGAGATAAAACTAAGTCTAGAATTGATTGGGGATGCACTTAAGGTGGATAAAAACTCATCAAATGCTTTATCTATGCTTGGAAAAATGGAACTGAAAACAGATGACTAGCTTAAAGCAAAAGAAAAAATTAAAGCTACACAAAGTGAATCAGATGCAAAGAATTCTTATGTTGACATTTCACTTGGAAATTGGAATTATTTTGTATCTTTTCAAAATGAGAGGAGGGTTCCAAAGGTGGAGGTACAAATGTTGGAAAAACAAAGAAGATTGACTATCTCTACAGTTTTGTGTTGTCATTGATGTCACCATGTTGTGATTACAAGTCTACGGTTGTGCCTAATTCGGTATTTTAATCTAGTATCTGAACCGGTATTCAAGCTACAATCTCTAGTATTCTTGTCCGCATTCCTCCATAGTTGACATTTACTACTTGCGATTTTGGGAGATGGTTTGTAGATTTCAGGAGCATGTACATTCAAGATCTCATGTATCCAGATGCTCGTATGGTGTATCGACATTACACTGGTATTTGCAAATGTACTATTAGGTTTATCCTTGGCCAACCTAATGGATGTATTGTGTAATGGTGAATTAATTTTGCTATGCAGATATATGTTCAACGTATTTTAGGTCTATGCCAACATCATGTAGTGTGTTGAAAGTTTGAGTTACTTTCTTGGAAATATTTTGTGAATGATTGGGGCTGACAATTAGTATTTTTGGTAAATATGATGTGCATCTAATTAGGCCAACCTAATTGATGCTTGTGGTTGCATCAAGTATATATATTGGACAGGTTTGAAGATTAAAGTGTGGGTGTGTGACAGTGTGTGTGTGATTGATGAGGCAGTAGAAAATGCAAAAGTGAGCAAATATAATGAAGTGTGTTAAGTCATTGTATTGAGCATCACCAGAACTGTATCAACACTTGTTAGGTACATTATTCTTATTTCATTTTGGTTGTAAAGCCCTATTTTGTTCTATAAATTTTTTTGTAGGCAGTGAGCCTCCCTATAAGTAGTGAGCTTTTGTATCTAGACACTAAATCATTTCTGGGAAGTGATCCCTTTGCAGTGAGCCTTATATTTTTCAGTTCTAGAACTACTTTATATTGTGAGTTAATCCTCACTGTAGTTTTTCCCTCCTTGGGTTTTCCACATAAAATATGTTGTTCAATGTGCTATTTTACTTTCTATTTTTTGTATCTCATGCTTATGCTTAATAACAAAATAGTGTGATTGTGGAATTGATATGTGTTGAAGTTTTAAGTTGAAATTTTTTGACAACTGATTCACCCCCCTCTCAGTTGTCTTGCATCTTTTAACAATTGGTATCAAAGCTTTGGTTCCTTGGTGAAGAGCTTAACCGCTTGAGGAGGATCTTGAAGATTGATTAGATGGATGATAAAGGATATCTTTGAACTGCTCTTGAGGATCTTGACAAAGTGGAAAGAGAAAATAGAGATCTAGAAGAAAATATTGATGATGTAAATGAATGTGTCTAGAAGCTGAAAGAACAACTAAATAAATTCAAGGAAAGAAACAGAGAAGTAAGTGAGTAGTTGAAACAAGAGATAATTGGACTGAAAGTGTCAGTCGAAGAAAAGAAAAGAATTGAAGAATGTTTGAATATAATGGTGCAGAACAAAGCTGATGAATTCTCTAAACTTGAATAGGAGATGGTGAACCTGAGGATTGAACTGGAAAAGGAAAAGCTTTGTGAGAACAATTTCAAATCTAGCTTCGATAAGATTGAAGAATTGCTTGCTAGACATAAATCAAGTAAAGACAAAGCTGGTTTGGGAAATGATGCAGGTGAAAGTTCTAAGGAAAATAAAAAGACTCAGGACAAAGGGAAGCAGAAGAGGAAGTTTGCAAGAAGACAGCCTATGAGACAACATAATGCACAAAGGTATCCCTCTTTCAATGGTATTTGTTTTTCCTATAATAAATATGGTCACAAAGCAACAGAATGCAAGAGAAAAATGAATCAAAACCAGTTTTTTGGCTCTTTTTTTGGACAATGTTTTTCATGCAAGAATATTGGACATAAGTCTACTTAATACAGATCTCAAGTGAGAATGATCAGTAGGGTGATGATAAATAGATTTCATGGAGGAAAAATGAATCAATCCTTTAATGGCTACTGCTATACTTGTAACAAATTTGGACACAAAGCAAATCAATGTAGGTCGAGAGGTAATGGAGGTCATACTAATCAGAAAAGTGTTGTCTACTATAATTGTAATAAACCTGGACATATCTCAAAGGTTTGCAAAAGTAAGAAAGGAAATACATCCGCTCCGGTAGAGAAGAATGATCTGGTAAAGAAGATTGATAAAGAAGAGATGAAACAAGAGATGAATAAGATATGGGAGAAGAAAGAGGAAGAAGATGAAAAGCTTGAAACTACTGATGTGTATGTGCCCTCATCCGATACAGACGATTTATTTGGTAATTAGACCCAACATGGTCTTAGGGGGAGCATTATCAGAAAAAATATAAAACCCCCTGTTGTATGGTGTGTCAGAAGCTGGCACGAGAATGAGGTGCGAAGAATGAAGAATCAGAGGTTGTAGAAAAAGAACCGGAAGAAAACATGTCCTGATGATTTGCAAACCGAATTAGGGTTTTTCATGTTGAGAAGAATGTTTTTAGCAGATTTTTTATGTCTATCACATTTAATGTGTGGTTAGGGTAAATTTGATGTTGTATAAGTTGAAAACTTGTGAGTCTTCTTGATTAATTAAGCATTTGAAGAACCTGAGTGATCTTGAAGCAATTTTGAAGGGAATTTGAAGAAATTAACTCAGGTAATCAAGAATTCGTTTCTCTATTTCTAAAAAGGGGAGAAGAAGAAAAATGAAGAACTCTCGAATAATGAATTAAAGAAAGTGTAGAAATGGACAGAGAATCGAGTGGTGTCATCCCTCTGAAGCTAAAAGGAGTTGAGCTAGAAGAATTTGATCATAGAAAGATGAAAGAAATGGAACTAGGGTTGAACGAAGACGAATTACAAAACATAAAAACCCTAGGTATGGATTTTTGGAGTGAATTTATGTGGATTGTCGATAAAGATTTTATCTTGTTCTTGTTGAATCATTTCAAGAACAGAAGCATTGTATTGGACAAATCCTACTTAGTTACGAAGGAAGCGATCGACGAAATCACTAGCTTATGCAGTATTGGTGACCTTCATGGAAAGAAAATTGTGAAGCACAAAGATGTGGAGGAACTGACTAGAATTAGTAAAGACCCACGAGCTCTATTGATAAACACTCTCGAGGATTTGGCTGTAAGGTATGTTGCGTACAACATTTCTTACAAGATCTATTTTAGAAATTGTGAAGGTTCCGCATCAGCTATTGTTGTTTATATTGTGCATATGATGGTTAAGGAGAACATGAAATTTGATTTATGTAGCTTGTTGCTTGAGAATCTTTCTAAAAATTTTCGAATGTCTATAATTGAGGGTTACCCCCTTCATTTTGGATCTTTGCTAGTATGCTTGGTGTTTTACTTTTGAGTTCCCTACTGGGAAAATATAATGTGGTATGGGAATCTGGGATTCCTATTGGAAAACAGGTCTACAGGTATCTAGAGGCGTTGGCAGACAACACAAGTATGGACAAATCTTATTTCACATCCTTGAAAACAAATCTTTGCTTCGGTATATCTACATCGAGTCAGTTTGAGGTGGGCTCTTCCTCCGGTAAAAGAGAATTGGAGATTGTCATTAGTGAATCCCCTCTGGAATCGAAGAAGAGAAAATTTATAACTAAAGATATCATTGACATTTCAGAAGAAAAGGAGAAAGTATCCTCAGATGACATCCAGTCTATGTTAAGGGGAAGATGAAGAAGATTGGTGAATTATGGAGTGCAGCCTCTCCTATTGACATACTAAAGATTGATAATGCTTTGGTAGAATACCTACTTCGGAAAGGTATTGGAGTATCAATTGTTTTTTATTTCTTTCCAAAAAATCTAGTTGAGATTGTTGAAGAAAGAATGTTACTTGAAGGTCTGGAAGGACGTAAGTTTCAACCTTTGGTTGAAAAGAGGTGTATTAAAGCTAAAGGGAGATTATCTGAACTAATCGTGGAAACAAAGAAATGCATTAAAGAAATATCAAACATTTACAAGTATTGTCTTTGGTGGCCTGTTGTGGTAGATAATTTCATAAGTAAAATTGAAGCAATTGAATCTAAAGTGAACAACATTGGAAAGAATTTTGACTTCTTTGAAGATAAAGAAGGAAAACAAAGATTGAGAGTTGGTGAACTGCAATTTGAACTAATTGTTGTACAAAGTCAAAGAGATGATGTGGTGAAGAATTTTTGGCTCCTTAAGGAGATTACTGAGATATGGTTAGACCATCTTTTCAAAATACTTACTGATGCAAAAGATGTTGGAAGACAGAGTTCATATTGGTCACCATCTTTTACTCTGTTGGGCTTATTGGAAAGCATCTGCACAAGAATGGATTTAGCTACGTTTAACTGGAAGAAACTGCATCCTGTTCTTGAGGAAAGATACAAGAAAGTGTTTCAGGTGAAGAGCATCATTTTTACTTGAATCCTGAATGTTCTATTTCCATTATTTTTGTTGTGGAGAAGAAAAAAGGGGGGGAAGCAAATTAAAAAATTTGGTTAGTTGGAAGATTTTTATGAATTGGAAACTCTTTGAATTTTGATGCCACCATCTTCAAACTTTTGTTTACATCCTTTTTGGCCACCCTTTTCCATTGATGTCAAAGGGGGAGAGAGTTAGAGCAGAGTTAGAGTATGGGGAGAGATTTGATATGCTGGCAGAGTTTGAAGGAGAAGTTTTCTTTACATGTTGCCATCAATGACAAAGGGGGAGATTGTTGGAAAAACAAAGAAGATTGACCATCTCTATAGTTTTGTGTTGTCATTGATGTCACCATGTTGTGATTACAAGTCTAAGGTTGTGCCTAATCCGGTATTTTAGTCTGGTATCTAAACAAGTATTCAAGCTACACTCTCTGGTATTATTGTTTGCATTCCTCCACAGTTGACAGTTACTGCTTGCGGTTTTGGGAAATGGTTTGTAGATGTCAGGAGCATGTACATTCAAGATCTCAAGTATCCAGATGCTCATATGGTGTATCGACATTACACTGGTATTTGCAAATGTACTATTAGGTCTATCCTTGGCCGACCTAATGGATGTATTGTGTAATGGTGAATTAATTTTCCTACACGGATATATGTGAGACCTATTTTAGGTCTATGCCAACATAATGTAGCATGTTGGAAGTCTGAGTTACTTGCTTGGAAATATTTTGTGAATAATTAGGGCCGACAGTTAGTATTTTTGGTAAATATGATGTGCATCTAATTAGGCTGACCTAATTGATGCTTACGGTTGAATCAAGTATATATATTGGACAAAGTTGAAGATTAAAGTGTGGGTGTGCGACAATGTTTGTGTGATTGATGAGGCAATAGAAAATGTGAAAGTGAGTGAATATAATGAAGTGTGTTAAGTCGGTGTATTGAGCATCACCGAAACTGTATTAGCACTTGTTAGGTGCATTATTCTCAGTTCATTTTGGTTGTAAAGCCCTATTTTTTTCTGTAAATCTTTTTGTAGGCAGTGAGCCCTTGGTAGTGAGCCTTATATTTTTCATTTCTAGAACTACTTTATATTGTGATTTAATCCTCACCGTCGTTTTTCCCTCCTTGGGTTTTCAACGTAAAATATGTTGTTTAGGTTGCTATTTTACTTTATGTTTTTTGTATCTCATGCTTATGCTTGATAATAGAACAGTGTGATTGTGGAATAGATATGTGTTGAAGTTTTAAGTTGAAATTTTGTGACAACTGATTCACCCCCACCCCCCCCCCCCACTCAGTTGTCCTGCATATTTTAACATCTTGAGAAGGCTAGAGAATTGTATTGTAAAGCGTTGCCATGGAGACCAGGAAACGTTTATGTTCCAAATGGGGCAGCCATTGTGCTAGCTAAAAGGGGTCAATTGATATTACAAAGGAAATTTTTACATAGGTACAAGAAGCTGCAGCAGGAAACATATTTGTTCAGATGCCTGATGTGTAAATCTAGCACATGTTTACTTTGCACAAGGAAAATTTGTGCTTGCAATGAAAATGTATCAAAATTGTTTAAGGAAATTCTATTTTGGCACCGACACACAAATTTTATTATATTTAGCTCGAATGCATTATGAAGTAGAACAATAGCAAGATTGTAAAAGAACATTATTAAGAGCAGTAGATTGTAACTATTATAAGTTGCCAATCAGAAAGCTATAGATAGTGTTTAATGTAATAAGGGTTCCGAATTACCTTTGAATTCGCTGCAGAGGGCGTCCCCATATCCAACTTCATTGTGGAGGGCTTCACCGACTTCAAATTCTTTGCAACAAACTCTGAATTCCTTGCCCTTGCCCGCCTTTTCAAAATTCTCTAGGTCCTCTTTGAATCTTTATCGCCCATGCAAGTAGCTGCTATAACTGATCAAAATACCTCAGTGTCAAGCTAACCTACAACTAACAAATGAAGTGAGGAATATTTTTGCAATGAACGCAAATAAGCGCCAATACATCGACGTGCACAATACATCGCACCAATAATTGGCCAAAATGTGTTTTTTTAATTTTTTCTAATTTGTATTTGGTGACTAACTATTTAGTCATTTTTATTTTTGTCACTAAATAATTTTTTAGTCAATGACCAAATTAGTCATTTATTTACTCATTTATAGCTGAGTTGCAAAAAATTAGTAAAATTTAGTCATTTTTAGTTGTTGTGACTAAAAGTTTTAGTCACCTAGTCATTTATTTTCCAAATTCTACTAGTGGTTGGTGTATATTTGGGTCTTGTTTTACCCTTGATGTGGTTCGCCCTCACTTATTTCCACCATAGAGGTGTTTGGTTCCAACCTATTCGGTGTGGTGCATACATTTCATTGGAGCTGATTTAAAGAAGATTATTCAAGGTTGCAAAAGATATATATTCAAGGTCAAAAATTTGAAGAAGTGTGTGGTACATGGAATGATGCATGTGTGATCATGTGTTGAGATCTGAGTGCGAGAAAGAATGCATATGACTACTGGAAGCAGTGAGCAGCAGGTGTCTACAGTTTAGTGTGCCAAAAGTCACTAGAGGCAGTGAACCAAAGGTTTTAGATGGTAAAGAGATATTGTAGTGGTTTCTCCAATTGCTCAAAGGTAGTGAACCTCCTTTTAACTATTTCTTTGTAATCTAGAAGAATTGATCTTCCTAGACAGTGAGCCTTTAGCAATTAGCCTTTCTTTTTGGACAATGAGCCCTTTAGGCAATGAGCCACTTGTAATTGGTTTTGTTTTTCATATAGTGAGTTACTCCTCACTGTGGTTTTTTCCTTATTGGGTTTTCCACATAAAAGTCTAGTGTTCTATTGTGAATTATTGTTGATGTTTTGTTGTTTCATTTGTTTACATTCATACTAATACTTAATAAGGTTTTGAAGGTTTTAATGCACAACTGATCCCCCCTCCTCTCACTTGTCCTGTGTGTCTAACAAGAATAGCTAAATATCAAGAGCAACTTGGAAGCATAATGAATAAATGGATTCCTAGAATTGATAGCTTATAAGGCATATACAAAAGAGTGATATTTGAAAGTGATATGCCTAGCAACATTAACATTATGCCCACATGGAATATGGCCAAACTAGTGGGAGAAGTGGATGCATACATGGTTAAACTAGCGCAACATATAAAATCAAAATTCAAATATTTTGAGTGCATTGAAGTAAAGATTATGCCAAGCATTCTGGATGAGAGTGGAAAACTTAAATCTTTTGATCAGTATAAAGCAAGCTTTAGCACATTGGTCCCTACTCTCTTAGCCTTCATTTGTGATAACAATAGTGTGGACACTGATTTACTCAATTCCACCATAGATAATTTGATCTCCGTGGAGATTGGTTTAGACACATTTTACCGAGAGACCAGTACACTCCTAGATGAAAATTTTTAAAAAGCATATGCGTAATGTTAACCATATACTCTTTTTTGAGTGGTCATTAGAAATAATGTATGTAGGGTGGGATGAGAAGCATAAATATGGAAAAAAATTGATATCCATTTTGTCATCAAAATCCAAATATAATATCCAACTCATATAATGATGTGGCATTCAAAGTTTCTAACTGTGCACATGTATCTTTGCAATGTTGGCCCCTTTTTGTCTTTTGTTGTTGTCACCATCAGCCCCAATAATTTCTAGGATTTTTCTCAAAAAATTATGGAGAAACCCAAAAGAATCACCATACTACTCCATGTTGCTTCATCATTGCTAATTTAGAAATATCTCCTTCAATAGCTTCTACAACTATTTTGTCTTTTAGTGAAGTTTCTTTTTGCCTTTTACAAAGCAGATGTACTTGTTTTGTGTTTGATCCTAGGGATATGATTGTCAAATGAAAATGTGACATATGTCTATGGCTTGAAGCTTATTTCTCCATTGTTTCTATAAAAGAGAATTCAAAGCCATTTTATAAGGATCGTGGATTTTTTAAGCAAAAAGGCTTATATTTTGAGTCTGTGAGTCTGGTCTGGGTTTTCCTAGGGAAGAATTATAAATGTAATTGTCATTTTTGTATAGCAATACAAATTTTGAATATATGAGCGAATTATGATCATTTCTGTAGACATCCAAATTTGGACACTTAATTTATCCAAATTTACCACTTTTCATCTAAACAACCTCTTATCCAAGTTAATTAAGTAATATTACTATTACTTAATTAATATCCTTAATTCTGTCAAATCCCTTTTCATCAAATGAATTAAATAAATAACATTTATTTAATTCCTCACATATCATTTTCATCTAATCCTAATCCATCTCATAATCTCTTCATTAAGGATGTGCACATGCCTAATTGATTAATATGTGTCACATCCTCCAACTTTTGCAAGTTGGCTTCTAATCCACATTAACCCCTAATTATCCTCTAATTACTAATTAGGTAAACCTAATTAGTACCTTGGTCAACTCTCCCCACCCCCCAAGGAATTTTTAATTCATTTTTATTCACCCTAGGCTCCTCTCTTCCCCATGTGAATTTTTAATTCACTTTTATTATTCCTAGAATCCCCTTTTCCCATGCATCTTCTAGAACCTTTGACTTGTCACATCAAATCACATGTGACAAATTCCCACCTTTTGGGAACCTTGTCTTATCCACTAGATTCTTCCAATCATTGTGAATTTTTAATTCACTTTTATTCTCCCAAAGCTTTCCCTCTCTCCATGTGATCATTGAAAGGTAACATCAAAGTACTTGGAAGGTACTTGTCCTTCCTCCACCTCATGTACCTTTTGGCCACCTCACTTACATCTCATCTCCTCTTAGCCACTTCACCATCCACATGTCAAGATGTGAAGGCTTGTGAGTTTTCAACCCACCATAGCCCTTCATCTTGACCTTGTTGGATGAATCTCAACCATTGAATTCTCTAAGGAATTCAAATTCTTCTATAAATACCCCCTCCTCAAGGGCATTTTCAACACTTTCATTTTGAGCAACCTTATGTTCCCAATTTGCATTCTCAAGCATTTGCTATCACTTAGCCATCCATTTAGTCATTTTGCATTATCAATCTTGCATCTAGTAACATCAAAAGCCATCTAAGGATCATACAAATTCATCTAAATCAAGGGCCAACCAAGGAGTCTTCAACAACAAGGAAGGTATAATTGATTTGCATTTTATTTCATCTATTTTCCTTGTTTTATCACTCTTTAGGCTAATCATTGAAGTGTTCTTAGTGTTTTATCATTTGCATTTTAAAAATATTTTGTACATTAAAATAGGGTAAAATTCCAAGGTACACAATTTCAACGTCAACTGTCTCTTAAATTGTATACTTCATTACACTATGAATATAAATTGATCAAGGATCATTTCAGTTCATTGTTCCAGATTTCATGTAACTGATTGTCTCTTCTATAGCTTCTATTCAAGTGGTAGATTAAATTGTTGTATTATAAATCTTGAGGGTTGTGAATGTATGCAAGGATTATTAAGAAGAATTGGTTGTAAAATCTAAAGGATATCATTGTAAGGCAATGATATGCATGCTTCCATAGAATTTGTTGGAAATGTGATCTAAAAATATAATGGCATTTCTCTTCAACTCTATAGCCTAGTTTTAAGGCACCAGTCTGAATATGAGTTTTGGTTGCATATCCATTGTCATCAATTTTCAAAATCACATTTCTCTTAATGTTGTAATATATTTCTTAACATTATTTTTTGTTCTTAGAGCCAACAATGTAGAAAACTCCCAAGAATCTAGCCTATTAAGTGAGTTTCATTTGTAATTCTTAGTTATTTTAAGAGAAAATATATGTTGTAACAATATCTTGCTATAACTTGTGTATAATTTTATCAGATATTATAAAGGACCGCCCTCCTAGGTTTTACAGAGCCTAAAGTGTAAAGGAGACAAATGTTTAATCTATCTCATGTTCATTGGCCAACCCCTTGAAGTATTTAAACATGAGAATTGGTTATTCTTTATGTTGCTTCAAGAACTAGTTGGAATTCATGAAAACAAACCAACACATTGTAAAGGAATGCTATACAAGCTTTGAAAAAAAATGTTTAAGATCTATTATTCAAAATATGATTACATTTATCTTTGACTCTATAACCCAAGTCTAAGGCACTAGTCTAAGTATGAATGTTGGTTATATATCCATGATCAAATGTATTTTTCATATGATCAAATTCAGTTATGTTATTATCCAAATTCAATTATGTGATCAAATTCAGTTATGTTATTTGAGCATAAGGATTGGCTATCCTTTAGATAATTTCAAGAACCAGTTGGAATTCAAAAAACAAAACAACAAAAATAATGTTAAAATTTAGATTCTACATTGGAACAATGGAAAATAGTAGTATGTTAATTTATTCAATTTGATTCATAATTTCATGGAATACAATATAAAATATCATCAAAGACGGTTTGGAGTATGATTCATGAAATGCAGTATAAATACCTAGAAACTGCTAAATCCCTTGCATTTGCCAATCACATCATGGTCCTTGCTCTAACAATGAGATTGAGATTTGTCTTGACTATGAGTCTAGTCTATGTTTTCTTCATCTTGCATATGTCCATTTAAATACATCTCAAGTTCAACATTCATTGTATCACCGTCATTTGTCCCACTTCCACTAACATTTGAAGTGTAGCACAACCATCTTCTTTCACATATGGACTTCTAGATTGTGAGTGTCCTTTCAAAAGGAAAACTTTGGATATCATACCTAGTTGTATACATCCTCAAGCAATTTTCCAAATTCTTGTCTAGTTTATTTCTTATATTTGATTTCAAAAACCCCAATGAATTGAAAACTCTCTCATCCTCCACCGACCCCAATATCATGGTTTGACATAAATCAACAAGTTTGAAAAAATCCGATAATGAATCACACAATATTTCACTCTGACCTAAGGTTGCCCAAACACTTGATATTGATCCTAATTTCATGGGATTGTCCATGGAGTCAAATTGTTCAATTATAGTTATTGCAAAATAGCTTGATTACTCTCTAAGATTAGTTTTATTTATAATTCCTTCTATTTTCTATCCATTGTATTCTAAACTTTTTTAAAAATGTTCAGCCAAGGTAGTTACGTTCTTATAAAAATAGTCTAGTTTACAGTGGGATGTGACCCAAAATTGATGATACACAATAGGCATGGCTTCAAGTAGTTCATCTCGAGGGAATCATTCTAGAATCTTTAAGGAGAGAGATTTTGCAATAGCTTTTGAACCAGTACTTAAAAATTTAACAATGTCATTAAAAGCTTCCTTTATAACTGAAAATTATCTAGTAGAGTGCTTGACCATCGTAGAATAGTGCAGTGAAATCTAAAATCCATGTATAAAGACACATAACTCCCCGCTTGCATTAAATTGTAAAAAAATTAGGATTGTTAAAATTTGTAACTGCTAGTTTATAAATTTTGGAAATTCAAATGGATAATCTGATAGATATAGATTATCGAGGGTCATGCATGTCATTCTACGTAGTTTACTATATTCATAAATATGCATAATTCTTTCTTGGACATTTTTGACAAGATTTTTCATTTCATCCAACATGGGGAGAAGACCAAATAAAGTTAAAGAGTGCCTCTATATTGCTTAACCTATGTAAGAGGTCAAGAGATTTTTCTACTGTGTGATGATGTTCGCACATTAATCTAATCAATTATTGATATTATGAAAAAACTCTTTGTGTTGGTCCATGCAAGGATATCCATCTAGTATCAACATCCTTAAGAATTTTGATACCTACTATTATTCTCTCAACAAAATTTTGAAATTCTAGAAACCATTTGGGACTTCCGTAGAAGTATGTGTAGAGCTCACTGACTAGATTTTCAAATTTTGATACTGAAGGAAACTTTCTTACAATTTTAAATGTTAAATTCATTTTGTGGGTCATGCAGTGAATGGCAATCATATATGGTGAACAAGTAGTTTGTAACTTTATGCAAAGACCATTTCTATGACCTTGCATTATTGAAGCTCCATCAACTCCTAGACACGAATTTTTTGGCAATTGTGAAGTCATCCATACCTCCAATTTCATTCAAATATTTCTTAACTACTTCAAATAAATTTTGTGATGTAAAACTCTCCTTCATTTTATGAACACAAAGTAGATGAGGTTGGCAGGTCACATGTTTGTGTACATTATACACATGCATACATACCCAAGAAGTATTATCTATCGTAATTACTTCATCTAAAAATATTTCAATGAAGGTTGACTCTTTTATTTTTTCCTGTAAATCTTGTTTTTCCACCTCTGCAAGACAACCTACCCATTCTCATCCAAAGTATTGACCGATGTGTGCTAGGAAAGTTAGAAATGCCCAAAAAAGATAATAAATTATTATATTCTAGGTATTCTATCATAAGACACCCTCTGGACAAAATATAAAAAGACAACACTCATTTGGATAAATTTTGATAGTTGTGCTCTTGTCATTATCTTTCCAAATTGAGCTTCAATCCACATTCAACAAGCTTCACCATTCTTTGCATATACTCATCATATTCTAAGGCATGCTTAACATGAAGACATTCTTCCTTGATTTTCATTTTACTATTGATTTTTCCTTTCCATATATGATTTACTTTTCATAAAATTTACCGATATGCTTTTCTATATTTTCAAGTTTTAGCTAAAAATTTTTGTCCTTTTTTTATATTTCTAACTACAAATATTACACTTGCATTTTGTTGGCGGTTCATCTTTGTTTGTATTCTCATTGGTTCAATGAATGGGTACTTTGACACCCAATCAATCTAAAAATGCCTTGTCATTCCCACTCACACCCCATTTTTATTTGGATTTTCTTTCCCTCTTCCTTGCAACAACATCATTTATGGCGTCAACATTGTCATCCAGGTCAATTAACTCATTTTGGCTACCTTGGGTATCCCTTGGAACATCTTCTATGGCATTTTCATCCTCATCCGAATCAATTAAATCATTATGATCATCCTCTAAGGTATTGCCTTTTTCATTAATAGTTGGTGCAAGAGTCATAGTTCCATCTTGATTTGATAGACCAAAAAACATTGCCAAAGTACAAATTTATGGTAACTCTACATTTTGGGCATTTTGATAGCCTCCCTTCACCACCCTGGGGAGTCTTACTCTTGTTCCTGGTCGACATCTCTCATGAAATAAATGTTGAACACCCAGAATACTGAGAGGGGGATGAATCAATATTCCTTTAAACCATTCAAATATTAGCCATCCACAAAATCACATGACACATGAACACCAGGATTTTTACGTGGAAAACCCAAAATGGGAAAAACCACGATGAGGGTTAGCTCACAATATATTATATCTGGATATAGTATATTACATAAATGATCATTGTAGGTGGACTCACTGCCCACAAAGAATAAGGCAAAATAAAAAAAATGGGTGGCTCACAGCCTATTGAATTGTTACAAATGCATCTACAATATGTTGGATTACAATTCAATGAAGCACAATATCAAACTTTGCACTGATCTGGATCAATGCTCTACTCCACTCTGTATTTGCACACCTTGCAACACAATTCGCACAACTCTAATCAAATTCGCATCAGACACACGTAGGTGAAACACCATACATTTCATCTATCACACATCACTCGCACTTCTCCCCCAAAGTATCGAAATCAATCTACTGTTTATATCCACATCAAGTGTAACTTCAATTAGGTTGGCCTAATTGGAAGTAACACACAAAATTAAACTTGTCCTTAAAAATTTTCACCAACTTCTCGTGCCTTAATTCAAAATTCAATTCTCCTCAAGATAGGTTGAGATGGACCCAATATAGGTCTTACATAAGATTGTAACACATATTAATCCTTCAAATGTGTTAGGTCGGCCCCAAATAATACCTAAACAAAAAAAACCATCATCTGTTTACCCAATTCGTCATACGTGGAACCCAAAACACGATCCCATCTAGAATTCTTATTCAACTAACATCTAATAGCTTATCTTCAACATCGCAACACAAAATAATTATCTTTGAAGGAATGTGGAATCTCCCACACCGACACTATGTACAAAAAACAACTGCAATATACAGAACTGAACTTTGTCAATCATATCTTCCAAAATACTTCACCAAACAACAAAAACTCTTAGATTTACATGCATCTAATGATCACCAAAACACTATTAGAATCACAAAGTGATCTCTATTTGTAGTGGAGTGTGGACCCAAAAACTGACACACTGAACCACTGTACTAGCAAATTTGATACTTTGGCATTTTCTTGTGTAGCTATTATCTTGTACAAATGTCTTCAAAAATACTTATAAATCATGTTGGAATGATCCACAACAATGTTGACATCAATGACAACACTGGATCATGCAAAATGTACATACCATGCTCATGTTTTCGGACAACATCATCAATGACAAACTTCCAACAATCCCCTCTTTACAACATCGCCAGTGACAATCTTCCAACAATAAAAGCTACCAAAAAATATCTTATTGTTTATGAAGGAATCATAGAATATAGACCCCATTCCCTACTCAATATCATCTTTAAGATTGGAGCAAGAATAACAAAGAGATAAATAATATTATAACATTATGAAGAAATGATCACCAACCTTTAGGTTATCACTGACTCACTATTCACTAATGCGGCAATGTCTATAGTTGTAAGTTTGTAACTTGCCTATGATCTGAATCGAGAGCTCAAAAGTTCATAACTGAACAAGTTGTGGAAAAATAAATCAAAGTTTTGATTGTATTTATATCAATCCATATTTGGAAAATCCCATGGGATTTTAAATGGTCTAGTAAAAATTTGGTGAATCCCATGTGATTATACATCATACATTTAAATTTTGGGCAAATCAAACCTCAACAAAATACATACATTGTAATTTTCAAGGTGATAATTAGCTTATGATTAGCATGGAGTTGTCATAGTATTGGCGCAATGGGTCCTCATACGCAATTATTTTTTAATTTTATTGGTGAAATGTTTAATGTTATTAGCAAAATGGGTCCTCATATGCAATTATTTTTTAATTTTATTGGTGAAATGTTTAATGTTATTAGCAAAATGGGTCCTCATATGCAATTATTTGTAAATTTTATTGGTGATATGGGTCCTCAAACGTAGTGAACATTTAATGTTGGTGAAATGCGTCTTAATACACAATGTTATTACGTCGAGAGGCGTCTACAGTGGCATCCATCAAAAATCAAAATTTTGTGTAAGGAAAAACTCTTCAGCTAGAAATTGACGTTCATTCAACTGTATTTTTTTATGATTGTTTTATTTGATTGTTTTAAAATTGTTTTATTCACAGCTTTCTTTAGATTTTCTTCCCAAATCTCCATATTTCTCAAATCCTCTCACGTCTCAGATATAAATTGAACCAATCTTTGGACTTGAAAGTGATAACAATGGCAGCCCCGAATTCGATTCTGCCATGGATTGCTACCAACAACTTCCGCACAGGTGATGTAAGTTATCTTTGTTCAATGCACCAATTTTTTTCTGACACAATTTATAAAGAATTCCTTCATGAATCCTGATTTTTTTTTGGCTTTAATGTATATAGCAATGCATTCATGCATGGGAAAGATAAGACCTCATATGTTGCAAAAAGTGCTCTCACACAGATGTTTGAGGGATTCAGAATTTTTTCACAGGGATTCTCATATTGTGGTTTCTGAAGGAATTAAGACCATGGATCTTTTTTCGCACCATTCTCTAGGGTTTCAATCCAACGGGAAACAGGGCAACCAATCGGATTTGTTAGATACACAAATTGAAATTTCTGAAACTGCTACAACCAATCCATCATTTGCACAACTAACGATCTTCTATGGCGGGGCAGTAAAAGTGTATAATGACGTTTCTTCTGAAAAAGTAAGTTGTTTTCTCAACCTTGAGACTGTTGATTTTTGTAGCTCAAAAAGTGGGATATGAATTTGCTTTAAAGCAACTCAAGATTAGATTTGCTTTAAATCAATTCGAGTTGGATTTTTAGCAACAGCAGGATTTTTTTATTCTTTAATAGAGTGATTTTATGTGTAAATAAAGCCAAAGAAAGCAAGGAAAGATTTTTTCCTTGCACACTAAGTAAAGCAGCTAGGCTCTATAAATGCAAGATTGTTGTAGCAAACATAGATTGTATTTTCGAAAGAAAAGTTTGATGTTAGGCTGAATAGAAGATCCAACATTTGCAAGTTTTTCCCCGTATTGGGGTTTCCTGGGTATGTCTGTGTTATTGTCTTTTTGTGTTTGGCTTCATGTTATTTTTGCTTCCGTTGTTATTAATTGTTAATTAACCCAGTTGTATTAATTGTTATAAATCAGATTTCTTTCTGTGAATTTATTGTGCAATTAATCTGTTGCTGGGTTATAGAAATTAACATGGTATCAGAGCTCTAAACTCTGAATACGAAGTCAAGATTTGTGACGTAGATTTCAAAAAAAAAAAAATCATCAGATTTTTTCATCTCCAGTTTTTTTTGTAGCTATGGCAACCAGTGTTCGATACGAGGACAGGCTCGAGAGTGCGTCTAACTTCTTGCAGTGGAAGGTTCGGATTACATCTGTTCTCAAGGAGAACAGGCTATGGATCTATGCTAGCACAGAAGTGACTCCACCAACAAATGATCATGTTGCCTTAGATTCGCATGAAGTCAAAGAGGCCAAGGCTCAGAGGATTATTCTGGATGGAGTAAGAGATCATTTAATTCCTCATTTATCGGGGAAAGACGCTACCAAGGAGATGTGGGATACGCTCACAAAACTTTATCAAAGCGACTATCAGAGTCGTAAGATGATGCTCAAGGACAAATTACATAATACCAAGATGTCCAAAGGCGAGAGTGTGACCTCTTACTTGTCCAAGCTGACACAGGTCAGGGATGAGCTTGCTGCTGTTGGAGAGACGATTAAAGAAGATGAGTTGGTGCGTATAGCCTTGAATGGTTTTTCAAAGCATTGGGAAGTGTTTGTCAAGTGTGTTGTCGGCAGAGATCGGCTACCTGATTGGGCAAGACTTTGGGATGATTTTGTTCAGG